>VXBL01002922.1:1400329-1749546 GCA_013400195.1 Aramus guarauna
GGCGCGCGCGCGCGCTCACCGCGGCTCGGTGCGGTCCCGGCGCCGCGCGGGCTGCGGCGGGCGGGGAGCTGCCGCGGCGCCTCCCCTCTGCCCCCGCCGTTACTATGGATATGGGCCCTGCCTCTCCTCCGCGCCCACCCGCGCAGGCGGAGCGGCAGCGCGGCGGGGCGCTCCCGGAGGGCGCCGTTGCCCCGGGGCTGGCGGGGGCCGCGGTGTCTCGGGGGCCGAGGGAGCCGCCAGCGAAACTCTGTCCCCGCCGCCGGCTGGCGAACACCTTCCCTTGCTCCCTCGGCAAACCCACTTTCTTCTTTTTTTTTTTTTTTTAAAGACTGGGGTCTAAATAAATCCTGGCAGAGCTCGAATTCCTGCGTTAATACGAGCAAATGAGCATCCCGCGGGATTGTTTACTTCGGTAACTGCATCCCATTAAGCAGCACCCGCACTGTCTAATAAGGGAAATAAAATACAAAAGATAACGCCCCTGTAATTTAACTTTACAAAATGTCAGAGGACAGAGTTGCACTTTCGGTCCCCCATGGCGGCTCTTATCTCTTACGCTGCTTCCCCGAGGAAGTTCTGCACTTGATGGCTGAGCACATTATCTGACAAGCTCAGCCAGCGGAGGCTGGAAGAAACATTTTACCAAGTCAAAAAATTTTACTCTGTTACAGCAGGTAAAGTGGTCGGGCGTATACGGTTTCTAGCGCAGGTTGCATTTCTCTGGCCCGCTCCCGGCAGATCTGGCCAAGGCGCCAGCCGGTGAGGTGCCCCAGGCCCTCATCCTGCCTTTGGAGCTACCAAGTCTCAAGGAGAAACGGCTTCTCCGTCTTCCGTGGAATAAAAGGCTTAATAAAAAAGTGAAAGAAAAATTAAGTGTCACACTCGGGGCACGGTTTTACGCAGCCAATTCAGAGTGCTGAAACTCACAGTGATTTTCAGCCTCTGCAAGAGGAAGACCACGGATGAATGATGTAGAAGCTGCGGATCTGGTACACCGGCAAGGCAAACTTTCCAAGTGCACGTACGAGTCCGTAGTCTAAATTTCTCAGAGACTTCACATTGACTAAACATAGAAACCTAATTCACCCGCCCTTTTGTTTGGCATGTCCATCTGCACGTGCTTATATAGAACTTCAAGCATAGATGGCTTTGTGCACCAAAATAAATCCTATCTGAGGCTCTTTTGACTCCATGTCCCCCAGAGCTTTAATTAGGTCTTAAACTAGCGCTAAGCTGCATTTTTTCAAAAGCAAATCTTTCAAAAAGTAACTCATGGTACTCATAAATGGTTTGCTTGGATACAAACGGTGTTGATAACACTCCTTCTCTACAAAAAGCACTGCTGGGGCATGCACGTAGCCACTGAGCTCAGTGACCTGTAGCGGGTCAGCGGGATTGACTCAACTCAACCCCAATATAGCGCTGACTTTGAATGCACTAGTATGTCTGCGAGGAAAGCAGAGTAAGTTTTTCTATGAATCACTAAGAGCAACTGATGATTATTTAAGCGTTGAAAGGAAGGCTTAAAGTAGTAATGCAAGCTCCTAGAGATACGATTTTCTATATCATAACTGATATAGAGTTATATACAACTGAGTCCTGCCAAATTAACGTTGGGGAACCCTAAGCATTAATTCAAAAGCACATATCAGGATGAGGTTTGGAAAGTTATTTTGATTTGAACTGAATGCACTCTGCTTCTTCCCACAGCTCCAGTTTTTCAAGAAAATCTTATAGGTGCAGTCTGGTGTTTACATAGATTTGATGTAGCCCATACGGAGAAGGACTGAACAGAGCGCAAAAGTTTAGTTTCGTCCTGAATCAGGAGAAAACATAAACATTTTGCAATGTTTCCTGAATAGAATTCCAAAGATTTCGACTGTAAATATGAAAATGACCATTTCAAAACATTTCTTTTTCATCTTTTCAAAACACATCAATGCAGTATAAAATGCTACATCTAAATTGTCAGTGTCATTTTTGTTCTGACATGAACAGGTCTTTTCAAAGCAGACGTTTTGGCAGTATTTCCTTAAAATGTCTAACGTTGGTTACGGTTTTGTCTAAACTTTTCCAAAACCCTGGATCTCCACATCTCTCTCTTTTCAGCTAACAAGACTTTCTGCACAGTTCCAACTCACTTTGTCCTGAATTTTGTGATCTGCATTTGTAAATTGAAATCCGATCTTTAGTATAGGTGGGATGTGATCCATTAACAGCTTTCCGAGTTAGGAGCAATACTTTAATGGAATTGCTAAGCCAGAGGAGAAACAAGTTAAGGGTGCCAGCGTGAGCCTGATGTGATGATGGCAGAGCGTGGCAGAAGTGCCAGCCGGTTTCTATACCTGCCATAAACTTCATTACTTCCATTGATTGTAACATATTGCAGACTACAGCAGCTCTGCATGAAGGAAGCAAGTGTGTAGCAACTAGCAAGTCCTAGGAAAGGATGAAGGTTTCTAGCAAGATGGTGAAAGAAAGGGCATTTTCAGAAATTTAGAAGCTCGGTGAGGAGGCAAACATGAACGCAGATTATTGTACTATCTTGTCAGGGAAGATCTGCATGATTTCAACACGAGGTACATCTCCCATTCAGTCACTCTCACCTTCATCTCGCCTGGATGCTTTTCCAGCCGGCAGCTCTTTCTCTAAGGTCTGACTGTAGCTGAGTAGGTGTCATGGCTGTGTCAGCACTGAGTGAGACATATCTGCACCTGCGTGCTGTCATCAGGCGAGACGGTTGTACCTGATGCTCTTGTTTTGGAATTGAAGAGAAGGTTGGCTACCCTGCATCCTGACGGGACCAGACAAGTAAAGACAAAAATAAATGAAGTGCTGGACCATTCACCTCTGTCATAACAGGAATGTACGTTAGAATACTTCACAGTCTGTTCTGTCAGACCTGTTACTATAAAGAGAAAAAATTTGCCTCCCTCGTGGCTATGAATGGGCCATCTCATCAGTTAATGTTCTTGTGGCTGTTACAGGTTGGGCAGAAATGGGGTGTGAGAAGTGGGGACTTTTGACTGGCTGCAGTCCTGGTTTGAGGGCTGTGTGGGCCACTGCGTGTTTCAACAAGTGTGGTCAGTGTCTTTTCCTGAAGGTAGATTAAGAACTTATTTTAGTAATGGGGATCTAGTTAGAAGGGACGGGAATCCATTTAATGAGTTTTAGCAAATATTTTTCAAAGCTCCAAAATCTTAGATGTGTGTGTTGAGGCCAAACTCTTGTCTTGATGGTATGGGTGGATCTGATCAGATCAGAAATAGAATTTTCTTTTCTTAAAAATTCCATGTGTTTTTTATTGAACTTATCAGCAAAGTATGCTGATGTGCTGATCATGGTGATCAAAGGTTGGTCCAACACTTCCTTTATCTGTAGATCACTATGAGGAGCTGTTCTGGTGGCCATGATTCTTCTTGTAAGGAATTAGGCATCTTGCTTTCTCTGTTACAACAATGGGACAATCCTGTCAAATTGTTCTTGTGAACGGCTTCAGGATTTTTGGGTGCCATTATACATTCCTTCCCGCTTCATCCATTGCAATTGATTTGTGGACCTGGTTCTCTTAGCTGATGTGACGCTAGAGGGAAACTCCTAAGTCCTAAAACTTGGAGAACAGTAGACACCATGTGATTCTCCTAACCTGGCAGTGGTTTAGGCTGAGCAGCAGTGATTCAGCTAGGGTGTGCTGAGTAATTTCAGACGAGCAGGGCTACTTGTTAACTAGCCCCATGGGAAAATACTACCATTATCATATTTGTCTGAATTAAAAAAAAAATCTGACTGGTAGGGTAGTACGATGAGGAAGTCCCCATTCCTAGAGAATGACTAGAACTGGATCTGATTTCCGATACTTGTGTTTGTTTCTATATGTACCTTAAAATCAGGTACTTTGGGGCATTTCTCATTGTGGAAACCACTTGTAGGCAGAAACATTAATGACCATGGACTGTAGACCTGAGTCACCTCAATGTGAAAGTAACAGAAATGTCTTACACAAATGAGATTTCAGAAACTGAAGGGTTAGATTTTTTTCTGGAAAAGGATCATCTTAATCTATAGAAGAAAAAGACCATTTTAAATAAAGAAACCAGTAAACACATCCATGGAGTTAATTACATCCCAGATTTCCCAGGTTCAAACCAAGGGTAAGTATCACCACACCGCTCTCTGATGAAAAAGTCAAAACAGACTTAGATTTTTAACGAAATGTCCCATAACCATTACTTTTCCTACTGATAATGTTACACATATTTTGAAGGAAAATAAAATCTGTTGAAACAAGGGGACGAAATTTGTTTTCTACTTAAAATTCATTGTTAATAAACAGTTAGCTTCATACTGGGAGTTTTTAGTCATAAAAAATTATTGTCCTTTAGCAATAAAGTTTATTTCTGAAAATAAGTCGAAGCAGTTTCTTTTTAATGAAATTAAAAAATATTATATCCTGATTGTTCAAATAACTTCTCCAAAAGTTTGTGCTAACTTTTTTTTTCTTTCAACAGAGCTGAAAAGTTCTGTGTTATAGTAACTTGACTCTTTGTTAGAGATAAGTCTTTGCTGATTTGAACTGCTTTGCTGATATCTATACCCTTACTGGTTGATACTCTATCAAGGGATCTTGAAAGAGCAAGATAAAATTAATTCTTGTTTGCAACTAGGGAAGTGATATTTAACAAAAAGCAAGATAAAATTATTTAAAATATTTAACAGGACTGCTTTTACAACCTTTCCTCAGAGCCAAATACATTGCTTTTGAATTTTCTGAACAGGGACTAGGCAGATAGACTCCATACCAGAAGTTATTATAAGTACACATAAACATAATAATATTCTGATATTGAGGTTAAATAATTGTTTAGATATGTTTACTGAGCAAGAAAAATCATATTGTGAATCCAGTAGATAAACAAAAAATGTATTAGAAATTGTTACTAGTAAATTTTACTTGCCGAAATGAGATGCCAAAAGACCCTATAGCTGGCTAAGGGTGAGCATGCAGGTGACAAAGGATGCAGGGGAGAGGGAGAGCTGCAAGCAAGAGTCACAGAAATCTGCTTTGGAGTTATGTGCTATGCATGGTCCTTGAAGAAAGCTAGGCACATAATGAAGCCTATACACTTAGTAAAATATATGTGCATAATTGTCATGATATGTAACTCGACAGAGACTGTAACACTTCCAACACGGCTGTGACAAATCAGGACAAAAGGAGTACACTAACTGAAGACAGATGAAGAAGCTGTGTTGGCTTGGGTAAGAAGCAACTTAAGTTGGGACTTAAGTTTAAAATGGGGAAGAGAAAGGAAGTTGACATCTTCAGATGCCAGAATGCTGTTTTAAGCAGGGAAGTCTCATGGGGAATTTACTGCCAGTCCTGAAACCTGGCTTTATTTTCAGCTCTGGGTCAGCACTCAGAGGATGGGATCTTGTTGTACGAGACAAACACTTCTGATAACTGAAATATCCTAGAGGAGAAAACTTGAGAACTAGAAAGAAATCTAGTTATTATACTAAAATCAGAGTTGTCTTTATACATTTCTTTTAATTCTGCTCTCATAATTAGAAGCTCAACTCCCTGTGTTTCAAAGTAATTCAGAATTATTTTTTATTTTTATTCTTAAAACTGTCCAGTGTTGGAGACAATTCCAAAGAAGCTGTTAAATTTCAGCTATATAATCTCTTTGGAAATAGCAAGTCCAAATAAAGTTGTGTGGCCACCCAGTTGCTGTGGGTCCCATACCCAAAGCAGTAACTGGGGCTAGAGTCTGAAACCGCTGGGGTCTCTGCAGCGTGGCAGGGTTTGGGAAGGAATTGTTAAGGAATTCTCACTGGCAAACACAGATTATGCTCTTGTTTTTCCAGGACAATCTCATGGTTCTATAAAACAAAAATTAAACATCAATCAAAGAAGAAATTTAATATCTGAAGATCACCTGAATGGGCAAACAGAGATGTCTAGTAATACAGGCTCACACAACATCTGGTTCTTGCTTGCTGAGAACTAGCTAGTGCCTGAGTGCCAAAGGAACGGAGTAACGACAAACCACCTTAACCTGCCTTTGAAAAGGGTGGCAATAAATGAGCTGGGCAATTACTGGTGGTGGTCATAAACATGGAATATGCATAAAGACAGTTTCTCTGAGAGCAGAAGACAGCATGAGGGAGTTTCTGAGATGGCAGAGGTTTGAGGCTTGAGAAAAAAATAGTTTCTAAAAGACCATATAGAATCTAGTTTGAAGCGTCTTTAATTTTCCATGTGGAATATCCATATGAGTATAAAGTACAATCTGGTTTCAAGTAGGTTAATGACTCTTGAAAACTTTAAAAGACACAAAGAAATCTAGTAAGAGTACATAGATCCCTTTTATTCTTGTGATCGCAGTAGTTATTCAACTTTTGACTAAATAGAAAAGAAAATAAAGAGATAAATGAACAGATGTAATCTAACATGTGATCAGAATGCAAAGCAATGAAAAAGACTGAAAAATCTGCTGTTAATCCTGACTAAGAAATGTATAAAGTGGAATATTACCTCAGAACTGTTAGAACAGAGTATTTGCTTCCTAGTAATCAGATAACTAAGCAGGACCCATGAAATGAACGTATGGGAATGTTAGCGTGCATGTTTTTACTGGGAGAAGGGAAGCAATAATGGAGTACTGAGCTGAAGTAAGGAGGCACTGGGCTCAGCTGGTTAGTGGTCTTCGTGTAGAAACGGAAAGTATAAAATCATAAAAGTTGTTTTGTTCTATTATTTTTCCTGTACTATTTTAAAAACTTTTAAGTCACAGAAGAAGGAATAAGTGATTCACAGAGAGTTAGAGAAGGAAGGCTGGTTGAGAAAATTCATCTTGAGCTGGACAATACAGTTAGTTTGAAAATACCGTGAGACGATCAGCTTTGAAGAGAAAGGAAACTTTCCTTGACTTTAGAAATGCATGAGTGTGTATGCAGAATGTGTATGAACACTAAATATATGGCTTCAAATGTATGTTTAATGGCACTAAGATGCATATGCACATTTAAAAAAAAATCTAAATACGGAGTATTGTTGTCAAAGGCTATGGTGCAAATAATTACTGTATTGTAACAGTGGCCATAATATATTGGCTCTATTCAAATATTAGATACAAATGATCTATTTCTGAGACTCTGCAGTGCAAAATTTATCAATATATTGTTAACAGATTGATAGATGGATTATAAAGTAGCGTGATGGAAAAAAGTCAGAAGAGAATCAAAAGATACACCAAATAGGTAGCCTGTTTGGATATCCTAAATTATTGACAGATGTAATTTCTTCATAATTAACATGTTCCATTAAGAATACTGAATTTTAATTTGGAAAATCTAGTCAAAGCATTTCTTCCTGGAATGGTGTGTTTTGAATAAGTAAAACAAAAAGTATATTCCATTTGAATGTCTCCCCCCCCCCGCCCCCTGCACCGCCTCCAAATCAGTGACTTTCTCACGGGATCTATAATTAAGATTTCTGTGTTTTCCCAGAAGGGTAGAGTCCCTCAAGATCTGTCTTTCACTACAGTATGAGATTCCTTCTGAACAAGTACCATGGTGAATCAGAGGAGTTACTAGATTACAGACTATTATGAAATATGTCTATGAAGACTGATCCTACATGAAAATGAATGCAGTAGGCTTTTAAACTACAACACTACTATTTTATTTTGATTGAACATTTAAAACAAACATCTGGCTACGTCCAAATTAAACTTTTTCTGAATATTTTCGCCATTAAATAATTTGTGATTTCAGTTTCTTGCCATGAATCAGAGTTAAAAGAAATTTTAAAGTTATAGAATATTCACTGGGTGAAAAATCTTTATTTTTACCATTTTAAGAAAAAAATCTATTCAAATTTTGGGAAGTAATCAAAGACAAAACATACATTGTAAAAAATATAAAACCACATTAATGATTCAGAAAATTCCTGTCTTTTAGGGCCAGAAGGGATTGCTACATAATAAATGCAAAGCAAAGGTGCAATGACCTTTAATTCTCTCCCCAGGAGTCAAATATAAATTGATCCTATGTTAATATTTTACACTGCTGCAAAAGAGAGAAATGTGTTATATTTCTGCATGAAGATACTGGAATGTCAGACCGTAAGACAATTTACCGCAAAGGGAATGATGTAAGGAACCTGCCTCCGATCATGGGAACACTTGTGTGCAAGAAGGGCAATAATATACACCCTCCTCCTGGGCTCATCAGAACAACATCAGCTCTTGCTGTTCTGTGGTTACACCTGACTGACACGAGTAAACCAAGGGAGAGAATTTCAGGAGTCTCCCAGCTGCTGCCCCTCTTAACATCACTCTTAATTTTCCTCTTAAATTGGCCTTGTCCTCCTCCTTGTTTGTAGGGTTCCCTTTAGGCTCAGATGTTATTTTTCATTCGCTCTGCAAAAGCGCAACCCAAATACTGAGCAAGATGGCTGTGCACTACTCGACAGTGATTAAAGATCAGAAAATTGTCTGGGGACGCAGTATTTAAAAGGATGCACTCTGGCCAAGGAAGCTGGATAGACTGCGACTGCACGGAGATGTTTGGGAAACAAGATGTATGTGGGATTATAAAGTTAAGCAAGTGCCATCCGGAGGAAAATGACATAACAGGAACTGTCTACAAATAATTAAAGACATGTCATAAAGTAGGTCATTTTTTGGATTAATCAAAGAAGACTGAGGAACTCATTTAACATGTAAAAAGGAAAATTTAGGTTACACATTAGGAAAGACGACATAATATCTGCACAAATAAGAGTTTGTATAGGAAACAGGGAGTGCCATCACTAGCTTAAAGTGAAAAACTGTTCAAGAAGTGTTTTATTTCTTGGGATGATTTAGAAATAATTAAATAAACCCGGTGCTTTATAAGAGAAAGTATCAGGTGACCCCTAGAGGTCATCTCAAGCCCAAGCAACTCTGTAACTACAATAACCCATGGCTTTTGTTAAAAGGCAACAAAAAATGAGACTGATTTACACCTTTGTATTGTATACAATTATACTGTATTTTAACCACCCTCTAGGTACTTTAGACATTTACCACTACGTATGCAAGCCATTCATTTTCATGTTTTGCTTCAAATACTGTTACATTAAGGACGTTAGTGTAACCTTATAATATAAACAGAAAATGGTGACTTATGGGCATGAGTGAATGAAAAGCAAACTGAAAAGCCAGATTACGAAAGAATACATTTGGTTTTGTAAATAACAACTTTTGCAAGGCTGTACAAGTTAAATATAAATTGCTATAACATTGAATTGTGCATGACAGTGACTACTTAGTCCCCAATCTTGTAATATGCATTGTGGCGAGACAATCACCCCCAGCATGCTGCAAAGCCCAGGCCCTGGCAACTGGCAGTGGATGTTGCATATTTTCATCCATTAAAAAAAGATTTCTAAGAAATTACTTTTTTTTTTCCCCTCTTCCATTTCATATTCTTTTATTAGGAGTTCTTACGAATTTCTTTCTAATTTCTAATGAGATTTTGTGGACAACGGGAATACACTTTTTTCTTGTTTTAAGTGCTGCCTGTTCTTCCCAAATATGTGCTACTCAGTGACAATTTTAGCAATCACATTTTTGTCAAGGTAAAATCTCGTAGATGCTTCAACTCATTATTTTTAAATAGCATTCATAATTACCCATCCAAATTATTTCTTGAGTTCGGCATAGTATTAACTACAAAGGCCAGAAGGACTGTTAATTAGCTGTTAATTAAATCTGAAGGTCTGATAGTTCTTATGAATATGGTTCCAGCATTACATCAGCACTCCATGGTGTGCATGGCAGTAGGAAGGTAGAAAGGGCCTCAAAAAATGAAAACCTATCAGGAGTTGAAGATGTGCCATAATTCTCTATCCATTCATTTACGATGGGGCGAACGTACGTATTGGAGGATGAAGTTTTTTAGGAAATGTATTTGACTGCCTGGAAGAAGACATAAACAAGGCAGCCAGGTCAATTCAGCTTTTTGTTATCAAAATTCTGTCAGCTGATAAAATATTCTCCCCACAATTAGCAAGAAAATAGAGAGGAGTTTAGCTGACTGTCTGACTTAGCTTGATTCACCTGTTATATGCCAGTTTTTAATGATACCAGTATCTTTATTAACGACACGGGTACACAACAAACTGCAAACTCCAAGTATAAGCACAGAAAAAACGTAGTTCTTTGGTAATCCATCTTTCTGGACAATTTAGTCTGAAAGATTTGTGGTCCAACAGTCTTCCAACCTACCCACACCTTTGTGGGTGAACAGCCTCACCTACGGCAGTCAAAGGGGATTGAGTTCCTTTTGGTACAAGTTTTTCTCAGCCATTCCGCTGCTTTCGTGTTGTTTCAGGCAGAATGGGGCAAAATACCAGCAAGCTTGTGCCTGTTCCTGAATGGATACTGGCTTTGTTGTCCTCAGCTGAATCTGGACATGCTAGAAAGAAACCCAGCTTAATTTTATTTTTCTTCAGTAGTCCATAGTTTTGATAGGGGTTTGTCTGTTTGGGTGTTTTTGGTTTTTTTTTTTATTAGACTATGTGAAGATTCACTGGTTACAATTTTCAACTTTATTGACAAATCTATAATAGCAATGGCAGGTGGTGATAATGAAACAAGAGCTTTCCGGGTGTCAGAAAAGGTAGCTCTGGGATAATCAGCATTTTGAAGTTGTTTTCCAATCTGGAGCATGAAATCAAGCTGCTTCTGTTTACCATTGATACAAGCAGTTTTGTTGTTGATAAATAAATATAATATGTATAACCTTTTGCAGCATTTAAATAATGGATATATCAACAAGTATTTACTTAAGTAAAGCACTGTGTCTTATCAAATAAATGACATCTTTTAGAGGCCAAATCACTAAAGCCAATTATAACATGAAATCAATTTAAACAATATATTTACTTCTACTAAAATAACCTAACAAAAGACAATCTTAAATACATATATCGAGCTCAAATAGAAAATCTTAATGGCATTTGTAATACTTTCCAATTTTGAACTTATTTTTTCTCTTTTTTTTCATAATACCTTGCATTTTTGCCACATGCACACCACTACAGATCTCAGCAGATAAAGAATAATGAAATTACAGAACAGAATAAAATTACTCTTCACCAATTTGGAGTGTAGTACAGCGATTAAAGCAAGTGGGCTGTGCCACTGGAGCAACCTACCACAACTATAAAATTATTCAAAAGCAAACCACTTTTCTTAAGTCTGAGCCTAGAGAGGAACAGAGCCTTCCTGGATAAAAATAGAGGGGAAAATATGCTAATAGCTCAGTAAAGATGCTCAGTCTGATTTTGGAAGACAATTAGGGTGAGGAAAACTTGTTCCTGCAACACTACTCATTTTCTTTTTAGCTTTTCTTTAGAAGTTACTGCTCTCTTGGGATTTATGTAGAAGTTAATTCAGCTTTACTATTTTTGTATACCATTTTATAAAACCACAAACTATTGCGTTATCTGTAATTATTTTTGCTATCCACTGTCACGTAATCAAGAGTGGCTAAACCAACATCTCTAAATTTTCTCTCCCCTATGTCAGCAGCAGCTGAAATAGTGATTAGTGGAATGAGGTATCATATATATTACTGGGTGAAAACTTATGTTAACTTCTGCCACCCATATGCTCAGGTCTAACAATAACATCTGGTTTCCGGAATTACAGATCTCGTATGAAAAACTGACTTTTGCTGATATTTTAGAAATATAAAGTATATTTCCTTACCTCTTTTAGCAGAATGGAAGCCCAGTAATCTTTTGGACATGAAAAACTGATTTGCTGCTCCACATTTTTCATATTCTGGGACAAAAAATAAGTTCCCTTTCCACCTTTTCCTGTATTCTTTGTTATCTGGATTACAGTACTGTCTAGTGGCAGACGTCACATATTTCTCTAACTAGACCTAGTGCCAAACATGCAAAAAGCCCCCAAACCGGTACTCATATAAAGTAGCCTTGTGGATCTCAGTGACACTACAAGTATGTTTACAGTTACATGCTTCTCTAATGTATTGGGTAAAAAAGAAATAAGGAAAGGAAGACAGCATTAGGGTAAGATTCTGCCTTAATGAAAAATGTGTGGTCAGCAATGGATACTTTAAATTAGGTCTTAAGCAGTGACAGCAGTATTAGCAGCAAAGGCTAATAACATTGCCTAAGATCTGAGCAAACAGTTGCCGAGAGCAAGAAATCCAGGCCAGGGCTGGGGTGGTCTTCATGAAGCAGAAGATTGCCTTTCCAGGAAGAAAAATAATTCAGTAAGAGAGAGAAACTAGATGATTCATTTTCATGGAAATACCTTGTTTTATCAGGTTTGGATGAACGAAGGCAATCACAAGAAACATTTATTGTTCTTATTCTCCAGACAAGACTGCTGAAGAAAAAATGCTTCAGATCACTTAACTAATTGCTGTTACGGTTCTCCGGTGGAGGCCAGTTGTGAGATAAGAAAGGAAGAAAATCTTCTACAGGAAAAATTCTTCTACAGGAATTTGCTCTAAGAAGTTTCCATGAAAAAGAAGTTCCTGATCCTGATGGAAAGACTAGATCAGTAAGATAGCTTAAAGTAAGATAGCTTAAATACTACTGTAAGACAGTTTGAGTGTGTTAAATGACCAGCACATCTAAATGAGTGTTGAATGAGCATCATTTTCTTGCAGTCCAGTCAGCTGTCTTTGGCCTGTCTATGCTGAAAACATCTCTTGGATTGTACATACCTGAACAAGGTTGGTCCTGGAAATGGTGACTCAACCTGAGGCCACAGTTATATATTTCTTAGGGCTATGGGGTATGGATTTAATGACACAAAAACCCCAACAAAACAGCGAGTGTCAAAGTAGTTAGAAAACAGCTAATGCCAACTTGATACGCAACAGACTTTTTCAATATCTTTGCCTCGGTTTTTATGGGATCTTTTCTTCTGAATATCAGGGAAGAAGGTGCTAAGACTGTCGAAGCGGACAGTCTGCACACTGCTGCAGCATGCACAAGGAGATTTCACAGTGCAGAACAAAAATTTTCTTTTTTCTTTTTTTTTTATATTATAATTCTCCTCCTCGGGTCCTCTCCCTTATGGAGCAGCCATCCTTCTCTGCACTCTGACAGAAATAAGAAACTGAGAAATGTATTACGTGCTTTCTGGGTAATATTTACCTTCCCGATAGGCCTCTCAAAATTTCTGAAAATCCGCATGCATTCAAAACTGACCATACAGGATGAAAATGTTGAAGTGCTTCCTATTTTTAGAGATTACTGCAGGTTACAGTCTGCTGGAATCACAGTTAAACAGCTTTTAAATTTATCACTTGGACTGTGTAGTTGTCAGATCTTAATAATTGCAGTCCTCTTTATTGTGATGGATGTCCTATAAGGAAAACCCATAATACTGCACAAAATGCTTCTGGTGGTTTAATGAATTATGCTCTTCCTTGTGAGTAAATAACAAATTAGTATACAAACCACAAGCTGTATTAGATAAACATTATACCTAATTACTTGCAGTTGTAAGGGGAAAACTACTTTTTAAAAGTTTCCCAGAAAACAGATAAATTTTGCTGACTGACTCTTATTTTGGATAATTTGCTTCACTTTATTCAATAAATTACCTAAATTGTGTAATTCTCATACTTTTTTCATTTGATACATCACTAACTCTTTAACCATTATCCATTTTTTCTGTTACCTTCCCTTCTTTTTCTGCCTGTTCTCCACATTTATTTTCTGCATCTTGCATTCTCTGATCTGCACTTAAAACTTTTTTAAAAATCTATTTTAATTAAAAAGGTCAGATTGCAGTATTGTTAAAATACATATGAAGTGAGTATATTCCAGATAATTGACTGAAACACTTAATCTTAATTACAAGTCAAAATTTATAAAAGTTCCTAATGAGATATCAAGGAGTTTGGTGAAAATCTACCAATATTTTACTGCTTCTACTAATTTACTAGAATTTTAATTATTACATTTATCTAGAAGCACTTTAGTAAGGAATACATACACTCTCAGGCAGTCATTCTATGATGTTAATCACAGGGTTTGAGATTAACTTTCAGTACTGATAAAAAAATACTGCTAAAAAGACCAGAGCTTCTCAATAAAAAAGGTTAGAGAAGAATCAGGAGCAAAGAGACCCTACGCCACAGATTTTCTGGGAATAAGCACTGAAATAAACAGGACTGATTCTGCACATGGTTGCAGGACAGAGGTGGTGAAAAAGTACCAGCAGCAAAGGGCAAACTGAATACGTATGAAATGTTGTTGGGAACTCTGTAGGAAAACTCTGAAATGAGTTTTTTATTACATCTTCCAAACTATTAGAAGGTTTAACCTCTTGGGAAATTTTCATTAGTTGTACAAAAAAATGCCGTCAGCCAGCTTCTCTTTTCCAGTCAGGGATTCCTCTCAAGAAACTCTGTGTAGCTGCTGGCTTTGATCTTTGTCCCATTTTTTCAGTCTCATGCTTCCTCTCAAAGAGTCTGATAATATCCACTTTATGATAAAAATAATTTAACTGCCAAATGAGAACTCCCCTGATATATGTAGAGTATCTTGGATGTTATTAAAAACATGATAGAATACAGTAATCATTACAATAAAACACACCCTTCTAACATCTGAAATAAGCAAGACAAATTGTATTACAAAATAAAGGATTAAAAAGGGGGTCTGGGACAAAAGAGCAATCATGGTAAATATGAGCAAGAGTTACAGTAGCATCACCTTTGGAACAGTATCTCAAGTTGTGGTATAAATTAGAAATGTGAAAAGGAGTTTGTTAACAGTGAGGAAGTCTGGCATCCAAGATGCTTCAAGACACAATCATTTTCTGTCCTAAATTTTGTGGTAGGAACCCTAAAAAGGTCATGGTCATGGAAGCCCAAACAGCAGATATTTGAGGTCCATAAATGAGTGTCTCAAATGGAGACCAGACTTTCAAATTAAGACATTTAAGAGACAAATTTTGCAAACTGGAAGTGAACATGCTTACATTTTTAGTATAAAAATCTTATAACAGGGAATCTTATTAATTTTTTTGTTTGTTTTCTAAGGAATATCAGCATGACAATATGTCTTCATAGGTAAGGGCTAGCTCATCTTTACAACCTAATTTCTGTCTATAGTATGGTGCCACTGGCCAAGCAAAGCACTTTAGGGTTGTCTTACTGGATCTGTGTGTGCTAGCGTCTTCTGGTTATTGCCCTTGTCCTCTGCTGCCACATCCCTGTCATTTGTTTACTTTCCTAACCACTGTGAGATATTGCATCAACAGCTTTAAGCTTCTATCTAGCATCAACTTGGTAAATATTTTTTATAATCAGTGTCCATATCCATGATCATTTGAAGCATAATCTCATTTTTAATTTTCTGTTTTTCACATCAACGTTTTGGACTTTCCTGCATTAAACTGATTCATAGAAGTTAGAGCTGGAGAAAGTCTTTATTAATGTCCCATTAACTCTCTGCAAATACAAGACTAATCCCTATATTTTTTTACTTTTTCTCTCGTCTAGATTAAAAGATCCCAAATGAGAAAGTTTTAGCTACTTCCACAGTACTCGTACACTGTATCTCAATGATGCTTTACCTCACTGGTACCGAACTCTCAAGTTTTTTTTCTTTTCTTTTACTAATCTTATGCCTTTGCTGCCATGTATTCTTTTGTGAATAAAAGTCTTCTCCTTTGGTATTTCAGTCATTTGCAGACTATTATGTTACTGCTTATGTATGAAAAGTTACAAAAATATTCCCAAAATCTGTGCCCTTAGTTGAACCAGATCTATTTAATGCTTTGTAATTTTTGTATTTAGTCTCTCAAGCCCAAGGTTTATTTGCTCCACTGTAGTTTTTGACATTTCCCTGAAAATGGTTTTATAATAAAGCTCGATATTATTTTTGCATCCCATTTCTATAGAGACGGTTCAAAGTGAGACAGCAGCTGTCCTAGAGTCTAATAAATTTTTCAATTTGGTTTAAATAAAGCATTTATAAAGCTGAGTGAAGCCACTGTTTTATCAGATTGACTGATAAATCCAATGAAGTTCAGAACAAAAGACAAAACCTAACACCTAGTCAACCACTAGAGCCACTGAGAATTACCACTGAAGAAATTACAAAAGAACTACAGCAGAAGATAGACTACAAAGTGAATATGACCAGATGCTTCCAAAGCAAATAGGTATGTTAGATATGGAGAAGAGAAAGAAAGAAAGAAAGAAAGAAAGAAAGAAAGAAAGAAAGAAAGAAAGAAAGAAAGAAAGAAAGAAAGAAAGAAAGAGAAAGAAAGAGAAAGAAAGAAAGAAAAGATCCCTCATAAGTATGCCATACACACTAGGAGCATATATATTCCTGATATTAATCTCTACAGTAGGAAAAGCAGACATTAAACAAAATCACATTGTACACTGACTATTTGTTGAGGGTTTCCTGAACACAGAAGGCTGAACCCTGTCACAGCTGTTCTCCTCAAAGTCCCGTATTCATTTATGTGTCCCCATCCCTGTCCTACTCCTGCTTCCTGTTCCTTGTTTTCCTTCCCCTTCCCTGCAAACACTTGTGAGCAAAGAGAGATTCTCTTTGCCCAGAGTAAACTCTGGCTGCACAAAGGGCAAAGCAGAAAATTTATATCATTGTGAAATGGGGTTTTTTAGTGGTCTGAAAAAGAGGGCAAGGAAGAGAATTGGCACAAATCAGCTAGCTCGGATGATAATAATAATGAAGTTTAACAGACTGGTCTGAAAGTGACAGTTATCTTTGACATGTAGTGGACAGTTGAGGAAAAGCAAATGAGGAAGGAAGTGCAGATGCAGCAATTTGCTACTCTGTGATGCTTAATTATTACCCCCAGCTGATTTCCTGCCAGAACAGAGAGGAATCATGCTGCTACTTATGGCAGAGGCTGTTGTCTGACAACACCAAATGGAGGAGCCACTTCTGACAGGCCTTGTAACTTCCTTCTGAGAAGTTTTTGTACTTCTGCCAGAGATTTTGCCTAACTGAGTAAGTCACTTCACTCCCTATGCTAGCTACAGGAGGGAAGGAATGGTATTCACCTGTCTATCATATTGAAGAAAACACTTGGGATTTTCCCCAAATTGAAGATGACACAGAAAGACAAAGTGTTGGAAGTAGTTACCAAAAAAGTTACAATCTAGACTTGTGAAGGGATTGTAAGCGAAAGCATCCTGGGTTTTTGTAGGACAAATCTTGACTGAAAACTTAATTCCTTTCTTGAGAAAGTTATGATACTAGGAGAAATAAAAGCCCAAGGACAACATTTTCATTGAGCCTTTGTACAAGTCATTGGAAAAGTTGAAGGGAAAAAAAAAACCAACCCAAAAAGTTGTCTTTGGAGCAGAGCTGCTTCCAGTACCACATTTGCTGCACTGTACATGCTGCTGCTGTAGTGGGGTCAGACAGACCGACAGCTACACAAACCACCCGTGAGCACAGACTTCTATGGTAGCCCAGAACTAAGCAAAGAAAGTTGAGCAGGAACAATACCCTCTAGCAGATACCTGTAACTTTCTGACCAGAGACCAGAGCTGCTCAGCTGCAGGAGACATTGCTGAGAAGAGTTTTACTACCTAAGCACACAAACTGCTCAACTTAAGTTTTTAAATGAGATTACATCTCTTTACACCAGTGCATGGATAGCATAGTACTGCAGTGCTTTTTCAATGCTTAGAAAAAAATCTGAGACCTTTGTGAAATTGTACACTGGATCAAAAAAGTTTTTTTTTTTTGTGTCTGTCTTTATGAAAGAAGTAATCTCTTTTAATGTGTAAAGGTTGTTTAACGGTAAAAGGAGTATACCATTGAATATAAATGGTGCAGTGACACATAAAACCTCAGGTTCTAATGTATATTCCCAGTTGTATCTGAGGACTTCAGTATTTGAAAACATATTTTTCTGGTCCTGTTTCCTTTCAGGGCTCTCAACCAACATAAGTGAGAAGGGGGGAGCTGGACAGTGTCCACTCTTACGTGCTATTAGCAAAGCTGTAGGTAGGCTCCAAGCCGTTAACACTTGCACATCAACCCTCCACATGAGCAGAAGCTGGGGGAACTGTGCTTGTTCAGTCTTGGGAAAAGAGGGTAAGTGGGGATGCTACTGCTGTCTTCAGCAACCTAATGGGAGCGTATAGAGCAAATGTTGCCTGACTCTTCTCGGAGGTGCACAGTGATAGGATGAGGGGGCAACAGACAGAGGTTGCAACACTGGAAATCCTAGATTTCAGAGGAAAAAATATTCACGAGTAGGGAAATACTGGAATGGTTACACAGAGAAGCTGTCGAATCTCCATCCTTGAAGATACTTACACTTTACTGGACAAAGCCCTGAGCAAGCTGATCTAACCTGAGCAGGCGTTTGGCTCAGATGACTTCCAGAGGTCCCTTCCAACTTAAATTACTAGTGATCCTATGAAAGAGACAGGGCAGCACAGGGGTCAGACCAAATAAATCCTGCAGATATTTTGTTGCTAACTATACATCAAAACATAAACTCTAGCTTCAGTGTTCACAGCTGGCATTTAGAAAAATGTCTCTATTTGAATGATGAATTTGTATGAGCCAAGTTCTGCCCTCAGTCACCCAGGTACCTTTCCACTGACTCCCTTGGACACTGGAACTTGCTTGAGCAGGATATAAATTAGCTCGGTAAACATGGAGTGCCACCAGGCCAATTCATTCTGAGGTATTTATATAGTGTCTTTTCATAAGTGAATGATTTGAGGTCAGACTTTGATACATTTACTCAGAAGGATTTCAGTACGTTACCATGTAAAGGGAAGCTCAGCTCATCAAAACCAAGAAAGGCAGAAAGTAACTTTGAAAGGTTTTTCAAAATAAAAAATAAGTGGTTCAAGAAAGTAGTCTTTTTAATTTAACGGAAAAATCTTATTTGACAATTAGCAATCATATTACTCTCAAATTGCTGTTCCTTGTAATATTTGCAACTAGGTGTGAGCATTTTACAGTATGTTTATTATATTCTTATAATTTCTATATGAACATGTGAAGGTTTGCCTACCCATAAGCTGTACAAAATCTCAAGCAAACTGTAATGTGCAATAACAACTACCTTAGTTAAATGACAAAATATTTGCTAGATTGAATTGTTATTGCATGATAATTACCAGAAATTAATGTAACTAATTTTAAAAGTTATTGTTTCACTATAAATCGCTCTAAGAATGGCTACAGCACATTTCTAATCAGCATACTTCATCTTGTGAAAAGTCTACTGAATATTTTACTCGGCCTGAGGCATTAAGGCAGGTATGCCTCAAGGACTCATGCCCAAATGGCTGGTGGGGTATTTGGATCTAAGCAGGGACCATGTCCAGGTCTGTTACAGAGTGAAAACTCCCCGCATTCAATACCACAAACTCCACAAATCCAAGGGATTTGCCTTTGCCGGTGACCTTTAGCCAAGTCCTGGATATGTCAGAATAAATTATTGAAGGCCAAATGCTCCTATCTGAATAGATAACTCACTTTATTTTTTTTTTTTTCTCATTTTAGTAATATGTAGATTTCATATCAAATTTACTGTGATAATTCCACCAGTGTGTATAATTCAAAATACTTTCATGGCAGTAAAGAAACTTGGGGAAAATACCTTGACTCCTCCAGTCTCTATCCAGGGGGAAACAAAATAATATGATACTTTCAGCAAAAGGTACTCTAATTATGATCATGCGTGTTCTCTCTCCTCTGCCAGTTAGCACTGGTCTACCTTTTCCCCAGTGAAATTCAGATGGTTTGCTGGACTTTATTCCTTTTGAGTGACAGTAAAAAGCAGAAGTAATTCCTAAGTCCGAGTACTAACAATGAGCTGCTACACAGGATAAGATTTGTAACCTTCAGACTGTATTCCTAAACTTCCCTTTTTCATCATTTGATGGACTTAAATACTCAGGTGAACTGCTATTCATAACTCTCAAACCTTAAAATCCAACTTGGAACTACTTTTAAGTTCTCTGTGCAAACATTGGTAGACTTGTGTCATCATTTTTCTTCTATTTCACCTATTAATTTTTTTCCATACAGCTTTTAGGGCTATAGGTTTTGTGAAATAAAATTCAAATTCTAGAAAAGAAGAGCTGTTCAGAAGAAATACTAATATATCCAATGACCATAAATACCTTCAAAATCAAGCTGAAAAAAATCAATGCATCCAGTGGCACAGATTGACAAGTTATGTGAAATGCAAATTTAAAGGATGCTAGAAGTTATTTCTGATCTGTGCACTAGCATGCTATAATGACTGTATTTTGTAAACTACTATATGTAAAGTATTACTATTTGATCCTTCAGTGAATATAGTAATCAATGATAACCTACATATAATCAGAAACATCTGTCATTTATGCTTCCAAATGCATAGGGAGTAACCAATGCTCTTTACAGGCCAAACACATCCCATGAAAGGGAAGCAGTCAAAACACCGGTATGCATACTAAATATAAAACATACTAAGTAAACCAGATAATTTCCTACAGTAGAAAGCATTATCAGTTCCTCTCCACACTCTATTTAGCAATCACTTTTTCTTATTTTCTGTTCTTTACAGTCCCGGTTTCAGCAGGGGTGCAATATCTCGCTCTGGGTTTATGCCTCTGAGTGTGGTGACCCAAAGCAAGCCAGTGGGAGCCACAGGTACTTGGGAAATTGCTCAGCACTTTGCAGAACTGAAATCATTAAAGAGTTTCCAGGCAAGCACTCTGACAGTGTGAAGTACAGGTGATCATCCCTACAGAGTACATCTGCCCTGCCAACAGTGGTACATGGCATACTTAGTTGAAATCAATCTAGTTTTGATCATTTGTTTTTTGTTGTAGTTGGGTTTTGAACTTCTGCCACATTCTCTCTGCTATGTGAAATGTTTATTCTTAAATAACTGTCAAAGGAAAACAACAATATTTTGTGGGAAAACACTGATTTAAATGCCAAAGGGATCCACCTCCCATCAGACTACAACACGAGGTCCAGTCTCCCTCCACTGGCATCCATGGGGAAGCCAGTGACCCTGAATTCCTTCCTTTTGGATCAAATTCTAATCAGCTTAGTTTAATGGATTTACTGCTTTTAAAAGGATGGTCAGTGAATTCTAATTCATTATGTTTTGATGATACTTGTTCATACATGGATTGGACATCCCAAGGGCTCCTCTTAGCTTAAAAAATAGCTTAAATTGAGCAGTAGCATTCTAAAATATAAGATTAATGGCTTTAGTTTGGTAACATTTTTGAACAAACGAAAATCTCCAAGCTACTACTTCCTTTTACCCAAAACCATGCATATACCATTAAAAAAAAGAAAAGTTGACAGGTGCTCCCATGGCCCACTGATAATTACTTGCCTTGCCTTATCATGAAGAAGATTTAGCATCAACCTTATGGCCAGGCTTCTCAATTTAAAAATGAATAGGCCTGCAGATGCCAAATGTTTAATCCCCACAGGTGAGGAGGTGTCCGTATTGCTCAGCAGTATTTCTTCTGGGTAACTACATGGTGTTAATGGGTTCTCAAGAGAATCCTGTTTTCCTAGATCAGGAGTCAGTGATCAACATTAAAATGTTATTTAGGGTCTTGTCCACAACAGCAGAAAGAGTGATGCAAGAATTTTAAATTGGGAACCTGAGAAGCTCTTCTGAGGCACATTTTATTACCCATATATTCTGAAAAATACTCTGCTCAAGTTTTCCTTGAACTTCAGGGGATTACCGATAAATCATGAGGAGAACACAAATGTTGCTTTAGCTTTTTCAAAGAACGAAAGCATAAATGAAAAGTTCTGTCACTGGGGGAGGAGAGGAAGGGGAAGGGATGACTAAGCCCTGCAGTTCTGGCACATTAAGGGGAGGGGAGGACTGTCCTGAAGCAGGAAAACAATAACCTAAAAAATAAGAAGAAAATAAAAGTTATTAAAGCAGGCAGAAGAATTCTTCTTTATTTGACTGTTAGTTCAGTTCATAATCACTTTTTTTTTTTTCCATTGAATACTGATTTTTAAGAAGAACTGTGTTTTTGGTGGATTTAGAATAACAGTAATATTTCAGTGGGTCTTTTTCTAATTGCAAAAAGAGTTCCAGGGCACGTACTGGGCAGAATGTCACCGGAAAGGACTTCAATAGCTTCAGTTGTTAGCTCAAGGTCCAGGCATGGCAGCCTTTCATAATAAAATCTGCACTACCATCCCTTCTTGCAGAAATTTCAGCAATAAGGAATGTCTAGGAAAAGAAACATTCTGTTGCTAGCATGACAAGAGCTAGTTATGAAGCTAGACAGAGACAAATTTACAAAAAAAAAAAAATGGATGATGTACAAAGAATAAACTGCCCTTTTTTTCTTCAGAAAAGCTTTTCTAATTAAAAGTAAACAAACTTGCATTTGATAAAGCAGGCCAATTTATTTAACAGCTATATTTATTATCACCCTCACTTCATGCTTGCAATAGAAAACAGTAGAAAGGAGTTCAGATGTCATCTCCAGGGAGACTAATTCCATAACGCGCTGATGGGTTTCAGGAAGATATCATTACTTTTCCTTCCTGTTGCCATGGGCTTTGGATGATGCCCATATTGGATTATAAAAAACCCACAACAGTGATACTTATTGCTGAAAATTTTCATATTATTTGATTAACTACTGGAATAAAGAAATGTACTGTTAACAGTTTTCTGCTAATCCGATAGCATATCCAGTGTGAGGAAAGATGAACTATTTTAAAATGCTCTAAAGTGAAACATTATTTTCTATTTAGATTATGATTTGAATTGACAGTATTATGTTAGTGCTTTGGCTGACACTCTTTGATAGCCAGTTCCTCCAGATTTGAGAGGCTTTTGAAGTTGTTGTGGAAGTGCTTTTGCTGGCTTCTCCTGAACAATTACACTGAATTGTGAAATTTTAACAAAAAATGAAGGTCTGTTATGCACAAAAATTAAATGTATACATTTGATTATGTGAAACTTACAGAGGTGGCATTTTTTTCTGAAAAGTTAAAAGTAAGCCTTTTGGCAAATGGAGTCTTTTCTAACAAAATACAGGTCTTCTCTATACATTGAAGATTTTCCTAAGACAAAGTGATCATTTTCACCCTATGTCAAATTGTGTCCTACGTTGGTCTATTTCATCCTGAGCTAGGTTGTTATAACTATTTCAATTCTCTCTTCAAGTAGTCACAAACCACGTTGCTCCACATCTGGTCTGCTCTGCTTAGAGAACTGAGTGTTCTCATCCATTCCATGATCCCCCTCATCCTATGTCCCACCCCATTTATTTAAATGTAGACATATTAAAAACTTGGCAGTTGGTAATTCCAGCTCATTACAAGGTCTTCAATGGTGAATCAGGTGCATGCAGAAGTCCTGTGCTTCCAAAGAGCCATGGCACAAGATCCTGGTGTTTCATGTCTTTTCATGTGAAACTCTGTTTCATGTATGACCTAGCACATTACAGCTAATGGAGAAAACACAGAAATTCTGTTTCCAAGGGGCAAGTTCCTTTATAAAGTTCTCAGGGCAAACTACCAAACAGCAAAGACAAAATAAGCTCTTTCAGTGCACCAGTATATTTCCATATGCACTGCATTAGAAGCTGGACCAGATTTTTCCCTGGCAATCACCACAGAACCATGATGTGTGTTGAATATTTTGGGTCTGACCTGCAATACATCAAACATTTCTCTGAGACCACGTAAGCCATCACAGAGTCAAGTGAAGAGAAATGTCTGCTTTCAGCTGCCTCCAGCCTGTTATCTATCCAGTGAGAGTCCCAACGTCAGATAGTCTCTGAGAAAGCCAAGTAACAATGCTGCAGAAAGTCTCTAATCCAGTAGGTACAAAGTGCTTTAAAATAATTAGGTCTCCCATTAGTGCTTGTTGAATAGGATTTGAAAACTTCTGTGCTGCTTCCATGTTTTGTAAGTAATGACAGGACAGAAGACAGATATATCCAAGACGCCAATGCCCTTAAGTCCTCCAGCTGCTTAGGGTTTTTTTTCCTAATGCTATAGCATATTCAGAGTATTACTCAAGCAAGAAAACAGAGCAGTAAAATGGTGACATTTTCTTCCTGACTACATATTTTAATCCTTTATCTGTAAATTAAAATTTACTACTTCTCCCTCCTTTTTTGATTTGCTTGACTATTTTCTATCTTAATACTGCTTCTGATCCCATTTTTCCACTTGGCAATGGAACACTTTCAGAAATAAATATTAATGCCCTTGAACTTACCATGGCCATATATTAAAACAAAAGAAAAAAAGTCCAAGAAATATACTGGTAGAAAATTAACATAAGGTCACAAATTTGGTGCTGTCCTGAACTTTTAGAGATAATAAGATTTTCTTATACATAAAATGAAATTAAACTGCACACTTGAGGTTAAATTATTTTAAGCTTTCTTTTAAAAACCATATAAAAGCTGTAAGATATTATTATAGCAGGGACTATAAATGTTTTTTTCAACAAACATTCACTTGTAAATAACACTTAAATTTGTGCCAGGATAACTAACTAATTGCTACAGATATTACTACTTCACTTTATGTTGTTGCTGGGGTTATAAAAGCAAAGTTCAAGCAAAGAGATCTAGAGGCTTGGCTGCATGCTGCATAGGTAGTCTTTTCCCTACTTCATCACCATCTTGTGAAAATGGAGGTTGCTTCTGCAGTGTTAAATCAGAGGTAAGAGAGAGGCCAAAGTTTCATACTCCAGGACTTCCTCTTAACAGCCTTGTGTGCCCCTGTTAGTTCTCCCCTCTGAATTCATGCCTATCTTCAAAGCCAGGCCACTAAAGGAAGGTCATGGTATTTCCAATGGCTCAGCTCTTTTTTCTCTGCCAACTTGTGGGCCTCTTTTGACCTTATTAATATTGTCATGCTTTAACCCCAGCACCCCAACACGCAGCAGTGTGCTCACCCCTCTCCACCAAGGGGAGGAGAATGAAAAAAAAAAACCCAAAACTTGTGGGTTGACATAAAATCAGCTTAATAGGATAGCAAAGGAAGAGAATAATAACAATGATAATCATGATAATAACGATGATGATAATAACAACAAGTGATGCACAAATGCAATTGCTCACCACATGCAAAGGAAAGAAAAAAGATGCCCAGTCTGTTTCCTAGCAGCGATTCCACCTCCCAGCTCACTTCTCCAGATATATACAGAGCATGACATTATACAGTATGGAATATTCCTTTGGCCAGTCTGGGTCAGCTGTCCTGGCTGTGCTCTTGTGCACCTGGCAGGGTGTGTGAAGCTGGAAAGTCCTTGATTTAGTGTAGACACTACAACTACTTAGCAACGACTAAAACCATCAGTGTGTTATCAACATTATTTTCATATGAAATCCAAAACACAGTATTTTGTAATCTATATTGGCCACTAGAAAGAAAATTAACTCTCTCAGCCAAACCCAGGACAACATTCTGGCCAGAATCCCTCTCCTTCCCACCCAAAAATAGATAGAAAATAGGAACCTGAAAGTACACGACTACGTCACATCCATTACTTCTTCAGGTGTCCTCTCCATACGCTGCCAGTCACAATATATTTCAATCATTGTTGAACAGGTATTGAAATACTGTTCTGCCAAACTAAGGAGCTGACCTAGAAGCCAGATCTAATTAATACTGTTTTGTATAGTATGAATAGAGATCCTTCAAGAACAGGACTATGTCAGAGACATGCTAACTATATGTCCACTGCTACCGTCATCAATTTAATCCAAATTCTCAGAGAAGAAAGCAATGATACTGCCCTATATCCCTTTTCTATATCCTGACTGATCCACCTATATAATGACTGAGAAATAATATCTTTCTACAATTGTCATAAAAATAGGAGATAAAACATAACCATAAGAAATACAAATCTAAGTTGTTTTAGAAACTTCTCTTGTTCATATTGTAAATTAACTGCTGATGAACCTGAAATGTGTATTTATATTCTCCTTTATGAATAGGTGGTCTTAGAAATATAAATTGTAAATAAATTGATAAGACTAATACGATAGTCAGAGACTGCCTTATCAAAAGGATTCTAGGGGAGGTTAAGTTTTTGAAAAAGAGCAGCTCCCACCATAGCTAGCAAATTCCTCAAGCCTTGCAGATGTCATGAGCCTTACAAAAGATGTTGAAAAATAGATAAATGAAATAAAAAATAATCCACCATGTTTTCAAATGGAACCAGGCTATATCCTTGCCAAATTAAATTCCCATGACAGAACTTCATCTTTTACTGGTGAGTACAAATTAACAAGACCTTTCATACCTTTTTAAACTATATCATGTGCAAAAGCAAATTTATTGTCTGCAGGGATACAATGTGCTGCAGCTGCTCAGTAATATTCTGACAGAAGACAGAAATTTGTCTAGACCCTTTAAATAGAGTAAATATGCAGAAACACACTGTACTGGCACTCACGTGGGATCAAGATGCTGGTCAGGGTCTAGCTTAAACATTTAGCTCCCATGATATCTTCCTGGAATTAATCATTCTACATCTCAAAGAGAAAGGTTTTGCAAGGACCATTTAAATCCTCCATCCCCTGTATAGTAAGAGAGTCTGGGTGATAAATTTTCTTGTCCTATTTATGAACTGCATCTGGTATTACTGGCAGAACACTGCTAGAGAAATGAAGAAACTTCATGTATCTCTCATCTTGGTTCACAGAGAATCAATTAGTAATACTGTAAGTTATATCTTAATCATGTGTTGTTTAAAAGGAAGGAGCATTTCTCCAGTGTAATGTATTTTCCCCTCAGTTCAGAAGAATCTGATAATGACAGCTTATCTTTGGCAGTTTGGGCTGAAGAAAAGGTTAAATATATCTCATTGAACTAGATCTCTTTGAGCATATTCACGCACATATGTTTCTCCCTCCTGACTTGATCCTCTACGTCATTATCCTTGCCTACAAAAAGCAGGAAATTTTGTTTAATGCTCATTGGTCACTTTCAAGTTTTATGCCATTAGCTAAATCCTTGTTCTCAGGACGCTGAGTAACTTTAAAGGAAGAGCTGGAAAGGATTCATAGCACCTAATAGAGCAATTTTCTGATGGTGCATCCCATGGTCATTACTGCACAGAGGCCACTCAAACAGTACAAATGCAGCGTATTTTTCCAATTTTCACCTTTTTTTTTATTAAGAGCATACTTTAATTCAGGAGGTACATTAGCAGGTACTAGTGTAGTCTTCAATGCAAGGACAGCCTGTCTTGGATGGGTTAAAATGAAGTCTTACTACTTTTGAATCCTTTGCATCTGCTTAGGAAGACATGTGGTAGTCACTGAAGGGCTATTGTTAGACTGTATAGCAGGGAAAACATACTAGAATGAAAAAAAAAAAAAATTTAAAATCTTACTCTTCTACCTGGAAAATACACTACAGAAAGGAAATTAAAAAAATGTTTCTTTTTTTAGCACCAATCACAGCACAGTATGAGGGGGGAAACTGGTATCAGTAGTTAATACTTTGCTACATCTCTAAGGGATGAGAAAGGGCATGAAGGAGGAGAATTGTGTTGCTTTAACAAAACCCAGCTATGCCTCCGAGTCAGCAGCTGAACAATAGCAGAAAAGAAGACTTATATTAGAAGAGAAGAACGAGGGAGAAGAACTAGAAAAATGCCAGAAATAGTCAAGAAAAGGAAGACTGGACAGAAAAAGGTGTATTCAGGAATGGATGCTGGATATGATGCAGAAGAGGTGAGTTCACTGAAGAAAAGTGATTGACAATGCATAACTGTATTGGCCTATCTAACCCTGTCCTGAAACCTACTGAGAAAACAGACCTTTGAAAGCCTTTTCATTCTTCTAGTTGCATGGAACAGACAGACCCTCTCCATGTTAAGAATCACAAGAAGAGCAGCTATGGTCCCCCCTACAAATTGTTGTGGTCCACAGTCATATAAATATGCATTCATCCTGCACATTGATTATTTCTATGTTACTTTAGTTTTCCAGTCTACTATATTGTTATACATCGAAGCTATAGTTTTATTACTCTAGAATTGCATTTAACTGAAAAATGCCATTAAGTTGCATATCTCCCTAATAATGTATTTTACTAACAAAATCAAAGCAGATACCATATCATACACAACATTAACCATTCACAACATAAAATCTGCTTTACAAATAAAGCATTGTGTTTACTTGGTCATGACCCTAAAGTCCAGGAGGACATCTGATGAAACAGCTTTGCAGCCTACTGAGAGCATTCGGAAAGACTCTCTATATCTGGTCCCCATCCACCACTTCTGTGTAAACATCTTTCTGATACGAAACACTACAAACATCTACCATATGAAATGAATATCACTCTGTAATTTGGATACAAGTAACGTCTTTCAGCATACAAATAGCAGCAATTTTTGTGAAACAGGGAAGCATAAGACAAGGTGGATCTTTTAGTATAAGGTCTGGAATTATATCACCATTAACATCTACATCAGGCAGGAGTTTCATTTTTCATGGTGTGGAGCAGGGTAAAATTTCAAAATGTCACAGTACAATGGACCTTTTCAGATATTTATTAATGTTAGTGGATCAATCATACCTAATCAGCTGGAATTTGCAGTGTCTTTTGCCCAGTGGGGAGAGGGCAAATATTAGCTATGTATAACTATATAATTTAGGGACTAAAACCTGTAATTCATCTTTTTTACTCCAAGTTTTATGGCCAGTGCAGACATATTTTGACTTATCGGAGTAGCTGCCCTTATTAAAAAAGCTTCATTGGTTGATTTACCAACAATAAAATGGCTGACTATAGGCTGACGCAACTGGAAATGAAGGAGGTTTACAGATGAGGGTGGCTAAACACTTTCACGCTTAAGAAGATACAAAATACACTCCTATTACAGCTCAAGCTACAGCTTCATCTAGGTTGCCAGACCTACCTATCTTCTGTGTTCGGCCTTCTATGTTCTGAAGTGTCAAAAACATAGTCTTTTCCCACCAGCTGAAGCCACTTCAGAAAAATATCCCGTAGAAGTAATGCCTGGTCTCACCTCCATTCTCTTCTTGATGCATGAAGGTTCTAGTGATCTTCCACACTTTACAATGTCATCAGTCATCACGACTGCTAATCTACTCAGAGAAACCTATTAATATGAATTGCACTGTTAATCACCAATGTTCCCACCTGCTGTTTAATATCATTTTGAAATAATGTTTTGAAATCTGTTTTGAAATAATTTGAAAATATTGCTAGCTAGGGGGGAAAGAATGAAGGAATCAGTGGAGTTTGATTGTAATTTCAGCAATTTCATTCAGTAGATATCTCAATATTCAATATGGAAAAATCCCTTAATCTGTCAATATCTGTGCAGAATATTATGTAATTGTTCTTAAAGGCACTCTTCGAGAGATGACAGCTTCCTAACATAATTTCTAATAAGAGAAGAGGAAAATTTGGTAAAAAAAACCCTTGAAACTTGGTAAAATTAGTTAATTTAAAAAAAAAATAATTTGCTGGATATCCTCTAAATAAACTATTGCTGATTTTAAGTGTGAGTTTATGTACATGTGAAAATATTTTTTATAATATGGAACTTGATCTATCTTTAGTAATGGAAAAAGTAATGTCCCATACTAGGATCTTATCACCAGGTATCACTTTATCATTACCACCTTATCAATAGCTTCAGAAGTATGTAAACAGGCTTTGGTGGTCAGAAAAGATATATATTTTTTAATAATTTTTGGTTATCAAATAATAAGTGGAAAGTGAAAAAACTACCTTTAATAGTTAAAATATACTTGCCAGATGCCATAAAAAGGCAAAGAAGATGATCCAGCTATCTAGGTATACAGTATCTGTCAGTAAGTAGCTTAGAGGAAAAAAAAAAGAGTTAAAAAGAATCCTCTCTCAGGGGTGTAAATAGCAATTAATTATATAGTAATTTTGAGATTTTCCGCCTTTTGATCCTCTTCATTATTCATTGTCCTGTGAATTGTTCTTTCTAATTTTCCCTATAGTAATTATTATTCAGTTTATTATTATATTTCCTTTTTTTGTTCGTGTTCACACTTAACTCAGCTTTTCTCTTTTAACTGCTTCCAACTGTCTATGTATTTCTTCAAGCCTTTTTTGGTCATTTTGCTCATTCTTTCAAGCTCACATTCCCCCCACCGGATAAGTATATCAGTTCCCATTGCAAACTTCCCCACAGCCCTGCCAGCACTCTTCAAAACATTTTTGGAAGCATCAGCTCCACAGACAGGCGAATAATTTTTGCCTTTGAGTACACATAGTCTTTAACCAACAACACTGACAATTTGTGACAATTATAGAAGCTAGAATGACAGCCATGAAATACATTTCACATAGTCCACTCCAGAGTCATCAAATGGCAGTATTAACAACTCAGTATTAACAGATTGTGTCAGCTTTGAAGGATTTCAGATCCAAAAAGAAAGAACAGTCTCTGTATGATGCTCCTAATTCCTCAGCTTATCTAGCTGCAAGAAAATGTGAATGTGTATATATGACCTCAAAGGACTTCACTCTTCCTTGTTACTCAAAACTTCAATATCCTCATTGGTGTAGACATGATATCACCATATATTACCATACTACACAATTAACAACACTGAGATTTTAAAAGAATGCAATACTAAACTTTACCAGAATTATTAGGCACTGACATTACTGTAGCATCATGGTCACCACAACATGAATCTTCTTGGTTCTGTACAGTACTCCGTGGTCCAATACTGTTCATCTGCTTTTGCTTCCTTGACCTCTTAAAACAATTCTTCCTGAAAGCTGGGGAGATGCTACCTCCATAGCTACTGTACAGAAGGGACATAAAATGCCTGAAACATATCGTTCTCCACAGCCTGCAGCATTCCTCCCTCTCCCTCACCAATGCAGAAGCAGATAATAGCTGTGAGCTGGTGTCACAAAGCCCGAGAAGAGAGTGAGTGAAAGACAGTTAGGGGCCCATATCCCAGCAAGGGAATCTAGGAGGAGAGTAATATCACAGCATACAAACATTACTAACTTCAGCTTTCACCATATGGTAAAGTTCCCCCATGATCCTAGTCCACTGAGATCAGACTGGCTGGACAGTGTGAGAGGGAGAGAGAGAAAAATCCCACCTACAGCCCCTGAAGCCTTGGTGACTCTCTGTCCAAATATTTAATAGAACTGTGGTAACTTAAGACTACCACGATTCATTTTTGTTACCATCTTTATCAAGACAACATCAAGTTATATAGTTCATTGCTGTCATGGTTTAACCCCAGCCAGTAACTAAGCATCGCGCAGCCACTCACTTGCCCATCCCCCCCCGCAAGGGTATGGGGAGAGAGTGGAAAAAAACCTCATGGGTTGAGATAAAGATAGTTTAATAGGATAACAAAGGATAACAATAATAACAATAATAACAATAACAATAACAATAACAATAATAATAATAATCCCAAGTGATGCATAAATGCAATTGCTCATCACATGCAAAGGAAATAAAAAAAAATGATGCTCAGTTCGTTTCCGAGCAGTGATCCCACCTCCTGGCTCACTTCCCCAGTTATATACGGAGCATGATGTTATACAGTATGGAATATTCCTCTGGCCAGTTTGGGCCAGCTGTCTTGGCTGTGCTCTCACAGCTTCTCATGCACCTGGTGGGGTGTGAGAAGCTGAAGAGTCCTTGACTTAGTGTAGACACTACAACTACTTAGAAACAACTAAAAACAGCAGTGTATTATCAACATTTTTCTCATATGAAATCCAAAACAGCACTATACTGGCTACTAGAAAGAAAAATTAACTCTATCTCAGCCAAAACGAGGACAATTACTAATTCGATGATGGTCTTCTAAGATACTAATGTTTATCTATTGTGCTGTGCTCCATGAGCCATTTTCCACAGTTATGTATCATATCAGAATATCTTGCTAAAAGTTCCTATGCATTAAAAAGAGAATGGAAGCAGGAATAACACTCTAACATTAAGCAACACTCTTTTACTTTTACAAGCATATGCAGTGTCAATGCTTAAGCAATGGAATAGATGAAGGTTTTACCAAGGATGTTTTGTTGGGCTTCACGTCATGCCACTTCTCTCTCTCTTGAAATCTTTCTTTGCTTATCTTTATATGTATTTTTACTTTTCACTCTTATTTCTCAAATATTCAGTGTACAACTGCTCTTCCTACAGTTTCTAAAGTGACAGCAAAAGTGAAGCTATTTGGGCTGTGCTCCTGTACAACAGCACTTTCCCTTTGGCAAAGAGACAGCAATAAAGGCTCTCATCAGCGTCACAGCATTGCTACCATATGATTAAGTGCACCTTTAGAAGTCTCAGGTGGGTTATCTCACCCAAGAGAAAAAAAACATGTGTCCACCTGTAGACCAGACAGTATTTAGGCTCATTTCACTGCTTCTTGGTTATTTTTTCCCAGTAAATTCCTACACTCCTGAAAGAAAGAGAATGGTATGATTTGTCCCATGAAAGCAAACAAAAAAAAGGTCTATTCTTCCAAGCTTACTAAAACATTTTTTTTTTTAGCAAGCTTGGAGTTTTATTGAACTTCTTTCTTTTCTTGTATGACCCTACAATTATGCAACAGTGATTTATGATTTCTTTTCTTGCCAGTCCAGTCTCTAAGGAACAATGCCTTTCAAACTTCTAATTTTCAAAACTTCACTGTTTTCTATCAGTGCAAGGAAGCCTAAAATGTAACCTTGCAATGTGAATCCATCAAAATTACTGCCACCTTAAATAAAAGGAAATGACAGAACATTCAGAGTAAATATAAAATAATTTCAGATATATTTTTGGAGTCATCTGGGAAAAATGGCACTATGGTATCTAAAAATACCAATTTTTACCCTGAGGCAGACTACCTATTGCAAATGAGAGACTTTGAGAATGATTTTGAATTTTTACAGTAACTGTATTGACTAATTCTGAGTCTTATTTGAAGAAAAACGGATAGAAAAACAGGAAGGAATAACATAAACAGTCCAAGTGAGTGGAAGAAATCCTAAGATGAGAAAAGGAAATGCGCTCCATCTGGAAGAGAAGTTTCTAAACATAGAATATTAGGTTATATGGTTCATGATTAAGATCTGGCAAAAGCCTTCTTTTCTCTGGCAGAACAGACAGTATCTTGACTCTTGAATAATATTCATGATACTGCTGCAGAACAGAGAAGAATATTAGCTTCTAGGGATATGAAGTTCTGGATCCCCTGGGAAGAGGCCAGTCTCTTGTTTCAGTTGACTACATTTCACAGATGAAGAGGAGGAAGAAGAGAGAAAAAGATCTTGCCTATTTACTCTGGATGCTGTCAGTGGAGGAAAGCAGTTTGGCATAGCTCCCTACAGTGGGCTGACATCGCTGGGCTAGCAAATGTCAGTAACAGTTTTATTTCTTTGGTTAAAAGGATATGACTGAGTCTGTCCCATAAATTATTTGAATTTGAAATTAATCAATATCTATTGTCCAAACTGGAGTACTGAAAATTTCTTAAAAAAAAATATAAAAAAAAACAGGGGGTAATTTTTACAATTGTGTTCTCTAGGAAGCTGTCCTTTATTAGTGAAATTATGCAAGATAATCCTGAAAAATCTTCTAGGTATCACAGGGGACTTGACAGTGATGACACCTGACAAATCACTTTCCCAGACGCTACACCAGAATTTCCTCTATGTGAGACTGAAGAGGAACAGGTAATATAACTCAGAATAATGTATGAAAGAACAAAATCTTTAGAATTGCTTATCTTTACATTTTTATCCAAGAAGAAACTTATGGCTACGCAGCACAATTCAGCACACAGTAGATCGGTGACTAGCAGCATCACACTCACACCAGAGCGGGGATGAGCCCTGTCCATCATACACAACTTCTTGGCAGAACAAATTAAAGCAAGCAGAGTGCAATAATGCAGCTATATTGCTTCTTGCTAGGTAAGTTGCCACTGACTCTTGTAAATACCCTAGAGATTAGGGCTTCACAAAGCCATCCACATCAGGGACTGCAGCTCCCTCTAAGATTATGTTCCATATTTAACGATTATCTTGATTAATCAAGAAACAGAAGTATTGAACTTAGGAAAATGCACACATTTTCCTATCTAATTCTTTTATTTTTATAGATATTTTTGCAATAATAATGTCAATTATTTTCTTCTAGTTTGAGATAGTTCTCAATCCACAAATTTACAGTATCAAAGATAAGATAGCCTTGCTATGTTTTACATTCTCATCCTCAGATTCTAAGTAAGTTACTTATGGTGGTAATATTTTCCATTAAATGAGTATCTTGTCTTCCGTAATCAGTCTCCATGTGCACAATAGAATATGAGCATAAAGTGGATAAAAAAGGTGCATGTGGGATAGTTTACTCACCTTGGAGACATTTGGACAAAATCTCTTTTAATATTTAACTATTTTCTTAGGTTTCTCAGAGGCTGCAGGATATTCAGGGTCACCTTGCCTTTATGAGGAGAACAAGCAAAGGCTAGAATCCCCTCAGGTCAGGAACTATCATGAATGAAGAATCTCTTTCTAAAACTGATGTGAAACAAGGATAAACCACAACTAATGCAACAGTACGGTAGTCTAAAGTTTCTAGCATGCAGGCTGCATGCAGGAATTTTCAGATCATGCATCTGATTAAGACTCAGAGGAATTAGTTTAATGAATTATAAAGAGATGGTTGGATAGATTAGATAGCATAACTATTAAGTAAAATTTAATGAAAATAAGTTAGGAAGATTTCATGAGGAGATTGGTCTCTGTCAGTCTGTTAAGAATGTCAGCGATGTTTTCTTCAGCCAGAGTATGGAAGCTTTTTCCCTCTCGAGAAGAAATGTTGGAGGTTTCTGATTTACTGCAGACCAGCTGGGTGCAGGAGGCACCCTCCTCTGGAAGACTGCAGAAAGCCATTTTTCACTGTAGGCCTTGGGCAGCTGATTTAGCAGGGAAGTGAAGAGAATGAAGGTAAAATGAGCTAAAATAGCTAGGAAAGTAGCTTCTAGTATTTGAATGCAGAAATACACATACTGCAGCTGTGGCTTTACAGAGGCAATTAAATGGGTGTTCCATAATCTTCGCTTGACTCACAAGCCGAATGGGACGTACCATTTTAAAATTCTGCCTTCATGCACTACATACGTGAATAAGTGCTGTATAATAATGTTCTATCTCCAGATTAGTGGATACAACATGACTAAGTGTGCTATTTTAATCACCTTTGCAATGATGATTACTCTACTGTAAGACACTTCTGAGAATCTTTAATCTAAGACTAGTCATTCATCTCCATTTCTTCCTTGTCACAATCCACCCAGATGCTGTCTAATGTGACCTTTCTGCTCTTATTTCACCATGCTGTTTGCCAAAAGATTATTTTTAATCTGTATGTTCCTTCATAACAAATATGCCTTATCTCTCTCTTTATACAGACTGAAAAAGAGAGTGGTTATCTTGATATCTATGATAATCTCTTTAAAGTAGTACAGTGAAAGGAACTGCACAGGAAATACTTTTATGGCATTTAATTCTGCTGCTTCTATCTGCTCCAGCTTTGTTTTTTTAAAAGGGAGAAAAGCAGCAGACACAGGGTATTTGTATGGAAGGCCAGGAATACTGGATAAAGCTGCTGTATTCATTAAAGGATTGTCAATGGGATACTATCTCTGCAAAGCCATTCACTGAGGAAATAACCTTTATTTCCTTTTATGCTACCAAATTTGTATACTGATAAATAACAATGATCTTTAGGTATTGTCTGAGGATATGAAGCTCATACATGAAAAAAAATGTCAAAACCTGCATTCATTTGGTGCCAGTTAGTTTGCTACACCTTCTCTACTTCATTTTTACTTAGTATAATAAAATAATGAGGATCACAAACTGGTGATCTCAGAGGGCCTCAGGTAAGCCAGCAACATCTTTGTATAAGAATTATGTTAAAGGGGCTTACCCAAAATTCAAATGGAGGGCTGTGTGTTATCTTCTGTTCTTTACAGAAAGTGTAGAAGAGGTGATGGACCAAAACCTCCTATATATCTGAGAGCTCCCATTCTGCTATGGTCCAACAGATGGCAGGGCTTCCAGGAATTTCTAGGGTTTTTCCTGCTGGGATCCTATGTAAGGTATGGTTGTCCCTCTGCGTGAAAAAAAGGCAGAAGAACAAGCCATCATAAAACATAAGGGATATCCTTGGGTTTATTTTGTTAAATGAATTTAAATGGTTAGAGAAGGAGAAAGCTATAAATACTCTTTTTGGTTGCTAGATAGTGCTGCTGATTTTTTTTAAGCACATCTACAAAGGGCAAAATACAAAAGTTCACCTTGTTCTAAAGACAGTGCTTGTTGTCAGAGCATTACCTGTTCTAAGTGGTGGAACAGCTCTGGAAGAATAACACATATTTAATTGTGTCTACTAGATATTCAAGACAATAATTTATTTACTGGGAATAGCTTCATAGTTTTGTGTAAGGTTGCCAGAAGGAGCATCTGCCAACTACTCAAAATGCAAAATAGGCAATTAAGATATACAAATAGGAGAGGAATAGTAGTTTATGGAAACTCTGGCCGTACACTGCCCTCAGTTATCTTCCTGTAGTTCCAGAATAACTCTTCAGAAAGTTAATAGTTACTTTGAAATGAGAATATATAACTGAGAGCAGTATTTTCTGTATGTTTTGGAAACAGTGTTAATTTCTACCTGAGACTATAAAAGTGAATGAAAGTGGAGGATAAAAGATATCAACTTCGGTAAGCCTGACTGATACTATTTAAGATACCACTTTAATAATTTTCTTGCTGATAACGAGAAGCCCTAGAAATGCTACTTGAGAAGAGTCTTTAAGATCATTGGCAATTAAGATGTATGAATAAATGTTTCCAATGTAGCAAACTTACAGAATATTGGATTGGGTTGAATGAACCCCATGGAACACTTAAAACTTGCTGTAAAATATATGTGATTTCCTTTGGTTAGACTAGTATATGCTTGTTTTTAGTTACCACAGAGTGCGAAGAGCTATAGCAGAAATCGCAAAGTATTTGCAATTCTTACATGTTTCAAGTCTCCAAAGAACTTAAGCATATTCTGAATTTTGAATTAGTCCCACTAAAGTCTTTTTTATAAATGTAATTACTTATGGTTACAGTACATGATATTAAATGCCATTCTGGATGCGACCCTAATGACATCAGGGGTAAGAGTCTATACTAATGAACATATTCTGATGCATAACTTTCTTTCTAAATTATGCTAACCACTACACAACTGTGGAGTATATAATCAATAGATTTTGTTTGTTTCTATCTCTTCCACAAATTATTAGAGGTAAAGGGCAGGTCAACCAAAATGTAATAAAGTATTTCATTCCATTAGGGAGTATGTGAATTAGGTGAGCAGGCCAAAAGTGACCAGCTTAATTCAGCATGATGTATCAGCAAAACAGAACAGCTGCCTTGGGGTATTAGTGGCTCAGAGCTTTAATTTTTAATCACTACATATAATTACTCATATGTCAGAAATACACTTTTGATTTAGTTATAGAACTTAGAGTAAGAAAAACATATATACTTCTTAACCATATCCTAGAATCAAGTATTATTAGTTTAAGGGCTAGTTACTTTAATGGTATCAAAGTAGGCAAACTGTGAATGCAAAAGTGAGGATAGAGTTGCATCCAGACATGTTGGGCTGGCATTCAGTGGTATTCAATTATATGAACTCAGACACTAAGGAACACTAACTCCCTTTCCTTAACCACAGCACAAAATACCTAAGAATTACAAATGACCTTTTCTACCCTCCTTCCTCCCCTAGTTTTCAAGATCTAAATACTCCACTCATGAAGTCACTTCCAGTAAAGTATGTCAAAGCACATCTGAAATGGCCAGTTGATGAGAGATATAGCTACCTGAGTAGAATTTCCAGAAATATTTACCTGGAAAAATGCTGACTCTACTGTGGCTGTGTTTGGACTCATTTTGAGTCCAATTTTGTATGTCTATTCAGACAAAGGAGTAAAACAGCAGAACAGTTCACAGAAATGGACATTTTAAAATTAATATTCGAGAATAAGAACACAGCAAATTTTGAACTTGTAAATGTGACTGGTCTTAAAAATTTGTAAGTTTCTTTTAACCAGCCCTGGAACAGAAAAATACTATATGACTCATACACCCAATCAAAGCTCTTTAAAACAGCTTAGATGTTGAATTTCAAATATTTGCAGTTGTGAACAATATATACACTAAAACTTACTCAGAGAAATTATCTCATGAATACATTTGAGAAAATTATAAGATGTTCATGACAAAATCACATGCAGAAACAGAGCTAAAACTAATTAAATCCATTATTCACTATGAATTATTTGAAACTGCTAGTCATCACCAATATCAGATACCAAGCTTGGGAATGAAGAGCAAAAATACTTTAAAGCAAGAATAGTATCATTCGTAGTAGACAATGTTCACACCCTTCCTCATGATTACATTATTTACATATATTTTAAGTATGATAAGAATACAATCAGTCATTTTTAAACAGTCTTCCATTTTTATTAAATTTTTTTTGAAAGGGCTCAGCATTGTTACAACTGCTGCAAGCATGCTGCATAACTTACAGTACAAACCACAGAAAATTAACTTTGTGCCAATGAGTTTATTGTAAGAATGTTTTTGCCTTAGCTTTCTGGCAATTTCTTGTAAAAAAAAAAAAGTGATTGATTATTTGCATATAACCAATATGCACTATATATTTGGATAAACAATAGGGTCACAGACTTCTATGCCAACAGATCATGAAGCAGCAAAAGAAAAAACTAATTTGTCAAATTTGATAGTGTGCAGAAAAATTACTTGTAACCTTTAAAACTGTTGATTTAGCATGAAGCCTTAAATCATAACATAAGCCCAAGCAGATATGCTCCATCAACCCAACAGCATGGCTTTAGACATACAATCAGCGAAGTGGTCTGGGCATGGATCACTTAACCTCCACTAAAACTGTTTCCTATTGCTGGCTAGTCACTAGAGACAGAAAGAAACCTGAGTGAGAAAAGCTACCTTTAAACTGGAGATGTGCTAATATTTCTGCACCTAATCAATAACAAATGGCTAATGTGATAGTGCCTTGAGAAAGAGCTGTGAATTCTCTCAGAAGAAATCTATTTAAGATGTGCTCCAGAGCAAAGGGAAAAGTTGTTCTGAGAGCCAGGACCTCAGTTTGAACTTTGAGGATGAGGGCCCACAGTAGGGCTTTTGAATGTTTTCTCTCTACCCGAGAAACTGTGAGGAGACTGCTTTCCCTCAAGTTTACAGAACACGGTTACATATAGTTGCAAGGTGGAACAGCTGGGTTAGTAGGCATTAAGAACAATTTGAGTAATCTTTAGTTCAGTGCTTGAAATTTTTAAATTCACATTCATAACTCAAGTAGATGACTCTGAGGATGGCCTGAGAGACACAGTAATGTAGGAGGAAGAGGAGACAGGTATCTCATGCAGGAAGAACCTTTTTGGAGTAAAAGGTGAAGAGAGAGAGAGAGAGATAGAGAGGGCAATGCAATGCACTGCAAAGATGGCACTTATTAACAGACTAAATTATTAAAAAGGATGTTAATTGTTGTGAAACGTGAAAACTGATTATTTCTAGAATTCAGGGCTGTCCTGTAATTCAGTCCCATGATTCACCAATAGACATAAACAATAACATGAAAATTTGCCACCAGGTTACTTCTCATTCACCCTTACTTCTCTAAGAGAAGACAGAAGGATAATATAAAGGGCAAGCAGTCTACGGAAATAAAGAAATGCTTTCAGAAAGAAACTAGTCTTAGCTAACTAACAGCAAAACTGTGATTCCTTCTTCATGTTTTGTTACAGTCCTGACACAATTCAGACAAAAAGAGTGAGTCTGTGCTTACCTTTCCCATAGTCATAGGTGAATACCAAGAATTGAAAGTTCACGATATCTTGAAAGACTTACTTTTATTCCCTGAAGAAAGGCCAACCACACTATGCTGGATATATGGTAAACAGGCAGGCATATGCCCCTTCAGACTGGCACGTTGGCAGAAAAGCACAGCGTGGAGACAAACATTCATCTAGCAAAAAGCTAGATGTATTACAGCAGCTTGAATGTCTTACAATACAGCACCTATGTTTGTATGATAGCAGGAAAGAAAGAAGCTGTTTGTTGCTTGTCTTTTTGTTTCTAATGACAGAAGCAAATTAGGAAGTATTAGAGGAGCTTGGAGGACTTTGCCTTCTGGAGGGTACAGATTCCTCCAGAAGGTTATCAGAGCTTTTTAGTCTCAAAGAGCAGAACCAGGATACTCATGGAACATCACACATTGCAGAAGAAAGGACTGTTAGACATGTTATTTTTGCACTTGGGTTTAAAAAAAAAATCCTTTTCCACCTTAGCTTCCCTTCCCCCCCCCCCAAATTTTTACAGGGGACGGAAGTGTTCTGCTTCTCTGCTAATTCAGCTTTGATATACAACACACTTGACCAGGGATAGTGACAGTACAAGAAAATTGACCACTTGGCTAAGTATTTTGCTAAGTGTCTTCATTCTTCAGACAACCAATCCTAGGAGATTATTTTCGCTTTCTTACTTTCTTCTGCAGTATTTCTTTCTATTGTTATTGATCCCCAGTTTTGCCAGTACTGTTTTGATATGCTGTGCATGCAATCTCTATGGAAAGTCAAAGGGGTTCACATCCTATTCTTGCTTACTCTCTTCCCTTTCTTTATTCTCTTGGGCTTTTGCAATTCAGGCTATCTTCGTGATTCCTTGCATAAAAGGAAGAAGACATGGTCCCTCAGTCTTCTGTTCTTCTGAAAGTTCAGTTGCTATGCAGATGACCTCTCCTCTGGCCTCTTTCTGTTGTTGTATGACCATATGTAATGTCTTCTCACTCTCAACTGCAACATCTTGAAAAGAAATGAAAGGTATGAGGAGGTTAGCAGTGACATTGTGTACTGCATTTCTCATCAAGTTTTAGATATACAATATGTGAAAGATAAGTTGGCAGTGAAGCAACGCTAATTCAGGTGCTCCGACAACCTCAACCTTAATACTGATAAATCATCTCTATGGAAATGCTCCTTTTTAGAGGACCAAATGCTATAAATCAGAGTACAGCAGTAGATATTGCAAACCTGCACACTCGGTCCTAATCCAGAAGGTCCTGTTTGCACTGGTTAGCATCAGTTACAGAAAATGGGAAAGAGCTCTTGGCCTTGTAAGCTTTAGCTTTCCGTATTAGTAACTTTGGTAAACAAAAGTCAAACTTACTAAACCAGCACAGTGAAAAAATCTTGATGATAATGTGAAGCAGCCAACTAAGCAATTACATATTGAAAACTGGATAGACAGCTATTCCAGTGCCATCATCTAAACATGTTGCTCAATTCATTAATAGTAAATAGTAGATAGGCGACAAATAACTAAGCAGGCTAGCTACTTCCTAGTAAATGGATTTAATGTTTTCTATTTCCTCTCTGGAATACTCACATTCTGGAAGACATGTGTCTTTTACAGTAACAATGAGATTCAATTTTCACTTTGGGGGTCAGTGTACTTCTTACACCAGAAGAGGATATTAAAAACCCATCAGCTTCTTAAAGTGAAATGTAAAACTAAGAAATGGTCTATGAAACATAGGATGGACTTATGCGGGTGGTTGGTAGAGACATTAATGAAAAAATATATCATATCCTGGGTGCTGTCTCCCAAAGTTATAAAATATGGCATCTATTCCCACAAAAACCCCCATATCCCCGTAAGAGCTGTGACATTAAAAAGCAAAATACCTTGTCTGGTGGCTTCATTATTTTCGATAGCTCTCTGTTTCACTTCTTATAGTAAGTTCTCCTGAAGGTCCAGAGAGGTGCTTTCCCTTCCAGAACAGGTGTGCTCTTTTTCTTGATCACCTTTTTGAATGCTTTCTGTAATACCTGCCCTCCCCTCATTACACAAAGGATTGTTCTTTGGTGCTGTGCAATAACATGGTAGACTCTGCGAATGCAAAAAACTTCACAATCTATTCCAAATCATTTAGGAAGAAGCAGATGTATGACCCTACCACAAAGATTCATCTGTTTTCCAAACTTAGAAAGACAGGGCTTAGTATTCAGTCCTATTCTCCTTGTTGCTGTGATCAGCTTCAGAATGATACCTGATGAATGCCTGGAATACTCAAAATGAGAAGTTGCGACTGTTTCTTAATGTTCCTTCAAGATATGAGAGCCAGTGCATCTTCTGGTTGGTTGAGGATTTGAGTAAAACCAGCTTATATAGCCATTACTGACATTCAAATTGTTTCCTTTTGACCAAAAGACCTATCTCACCTACAAATACTGATAATACAGGTTGCAGAACCCAGCTAAGTAATTAGAATGAATTCATTAAGCCTCAGGAGGTAAGCATTTGCCTCCTCCTGGCTCAGGAAGGACTTGTTGCTGTAAAACATCCAGATGCAAGAAGAGTCTTGTCATCCTGGAACTACTACTATGGCACAGGAGAGTGAACTGTGGCAGAGTTTGAACAAAAGTTAAAGTCCAGGACTATAGCTTCCTATGTTCCTAGAGTTTTTGTCTAAGCTCTTCTGGGAAAATAGTTCTTTTTGTGCAGCAGAGAAGGAAAGAAAGAAAGAATTATAGTTCTCATAAAAACAAATACAGACTGCTGCAAATCTAATTCACCCATTGCACCCAGGAGAAAAAGGTCAGAGATCTGGATTTGATAAGCTGCTGTATATATATTCAAATATTTAATTCTTTTTTTCTTCCTGTAGAACGGGACTTGTGACTGTGTGCCAGGGCATTTTTTTCTGCACACACAGAACCAGATTACTTGGCTACGTTGCTCACAAGTTATCTTTATCTTCTAACAAAAATGCAGTAAGACTGCATGAAAGAGAATGAGGTATAAGCTGGCCTTTTACCTGCCATCTCAGGCACCAAGTTCGACCAATGCTCCAACAGAGGGGCTCCCATCAATTTGTGTTATAAAGCAAAGCAAGAGAAGCAGACAAACAACCCACTGAACAAGACTAAATCACAACTTGCCTTTGGATCAATCAGCAATGCCCATTAGCAAGCCTGAAGCCTGCAGAGAAAAGCTGCTCGCTCCAGAAAGGATACCTCTGCTTATGGCTAAACTGCTCAGTGGAATGGAGCCAGGGAGTGAGCCCAGACACCACACTCTGATCATCCACGTTAATTAACTGATAGCCTTCTCCCTGCAATGCCAATTAGCACTCTCTGAGGCATAGTTCACAGGACAGCCTGCCCCAGGGACCATTCACACTAGCTAGTTAAGACATGATCACCTGTTTTTTTGAAGGTAAGAATGAGATTTTTGCTGAACAGATACCAGTCAGCTCGAGGCACTTAATTTCAGAGCCCACAAACAGTCCCTAACCATGTTTAGCTAGCAATCTAACTCAGCTTCTGCATCACTAGCCCTCTGAAAAATCTCCTTTTAAATAATCTCTAACCATCAGCTAAGAACAGCCTTGATGGCTTTTTAATACCTGTACACTGTTTCACCATACACAGGACTTAACTGCTTCCCTTAAATCCTTAAAAAGCTCATATGCTCTGCTAGTTTGGCAGTGTTCTTAAGGCAGCTGAAAATAGGAAGGAAGAAAATTCAAGCTTCAAAGTTGTGACTGCAACTTGATAGCAAGACGTGTTGACCAGAGGATTTCCACAAACCTGTTACATACTGTCAGCGTGAAAGTTGCAGAAATATCACAGTACTAAGTTTTTTTGAGTATTTATCAATTTTCAAGTTCAGAAATATCTCTACAACTACAGTATACATCACCTTTTCCTGAGTGGAAGTATTTTGCTTCAGAAATAAGGTAAGTTGTTTTCAAATCTTTTTAGAAGAAACTTCCTGCCCTCTGAATTACCCCCCAAATCAAAATCCTTGGAAAACTCAACCTCAGCAAGCATGCAGATTCTGACTCCTCTGGCTGTTGCCTGCTTCTGTCAGTGAGTAGGACATTTCTTTGCTCAAGCTAAGTATTTCATGCAGTAGAAACTTAATTACAAGAAGCTTCTGGGTCACTTTGAGATGATTACAGGAATGATCAGCAACACTCTGAAATGCTTGCTGTCCTCCCCTCCAAATCAGCCCAGAGGATCTCCACTGCTCAGGTTTGGTGACTCACAAAGCTGAGAAGTTTTCTGGCATATTACTCAACACTCAGTCACTGCTATGATGCAAACATTGCTCTCATCCCCAATCACTGCAGAAGAGATCACTATCCAGAGGTAACAAGGTAATTTTTCATCGAGACAGAGCTCAGTAACATGAAATCTGGATATTTTCTTAGTGCAATTTTTATTCCCCGTCATATGGCAGCCTTTGAACAGTAGAGGTCAAAAGCACCATCTCAAAAACCCCCAGCAGTTTAGCATAGGATAATTAGTCATGAGAGGTACTTATTTCCCTCCACTGGCCTTGGAGACTGTCCACAAAGCAGCAAGGATAATAAACTAATACACTTACATCAAAGAGTAAAACTACCAAATCATCTATTTACATTTTCATGAATTTAAATATTACAGTAACTAACAAATATCTTGCTTTGTTTATAATAAAATCAAAATTTCATCTAACATAGCTTATTTTCTCATCCTTGAAACTGAAAAAGAAATAAATGGTGATGTGATATTTTGTGGAAAGTGTCAGCTTTCTACCAGCAACCATCTGATCAACTTAGTATCTAGAAACCTGTGACTAAGTTTGAAATTAATTTACAGAAATGTAGACAAAGCAAACAAGAATGAAATCACCATGCTTCATCTCAATTAAAAGAGTTAGACTGTCACAGGCAAAGAAAAGACAAGAAAAAGTCAGATATCCTAGAAATCACTTTCAGGTAGAAACACATAAAATGTTCCATATTTTAAAGCATTTCTCAATAGAAGAACATAACCTGCTACATCTATGCACCAGTGATCCTCAGTAAAGCAATCTCAGTTATTCCGAGATTTTGTCAGAAAGGATTTCAGCAAGTAAGACCACTGCATCCAAATATATGAACTTGTTGAAAGATCTAAATCATCTGGAATCACCAATAAAAAAAATCATCTGTATACTGAAATCTATATAAGCAGCAAGGTTATTACATTCTGGAGGATTTCAACAACTGGGGCAAGAAAAGGCGTTACTGTGCTCCACGTCATTGTCGCATGGCATTCAGCCATCTCTACACTTTTGGTAAGGGCCCAGAGCACATCCCCTCTGGTGTCCTTGGGCTCATGGAGGCCCCGGACAGTGCTGTGGGAGGCCCTGCATGACCATCCTGGGGCCATGTCTGAGCCAGTTCCCAACATCCACTTGTGGGCCGACATCCCAATCCGGCCTCTGCCCATCCCCGTCCCCAGGGAGGTGCCCAGTGCCCGGGGCTGGGGCTGCCCTGGTCTCCCCGGCTGCCCTGCTCCTGGCTGGGGCGGTGGGACGGGACAGGGCTGCCAGGCCCTGCTGCCCTGGGGAGCCCCCGGCACCCCGGCCCCAGCAAGCCCCTGGACTTGTGGGACCTTGGCACTTCTGGACTCTTGCTAAATCTTGTTGTTCCTCCATCTAGTCTCAAAAGCCATTCTTTCCTTTTCATCACCGATGGTAAAACATTGCTTTAAATCTTCTGCAAAGTGACTCCATAAAACAGACCATGGATCTCTGTGGCATGCATTACACGTCGGCTTAGTTCAGCTTTGAAATGCTACGGTTTTAAATAACAGTGCTCGAGACTTCTGTTGGTATCTCATAGAAAAGTTGAGTCATTTTTGGCTCAGGCGCTGCCAGTATTAGGGAAAGATGCTGCAGCCACCATAGAGGGTGTTGTCTGCATCCCCACCGCCTCACCGGCGAGGCACGTCTGGCTGTTGAAGTGCTGTGGCACAGCCAATGCGCCATCAGGCACCCCCCGCACCATTTCTGCTGTACCATGGGACATGCAAAGGATTCCTGAGGGCAGCGAGTCACGGGCTGAGACGTACGTAAGCATCAACTAACAGCTATGACCTCAGCCTGTGCTGACATACCATGTAGTGCAGCTACTGACAGCGCCGCAGCTGTGATACCACCGATTTCAACAATGGGTACATTTATAAGATATCGCCCTGGATAAAACTTGAGATTGAGCTATTTGGCTGTAAAGGATAAACCAGCCTCTGACGGGTAAGCCAGGATGTATGAGACCTCTGAAATCACACCTTCGCACTGCAGCGCAGACAATCAGCCACCCTATTGATGCAGGACAGCAGGGAGAGTCCGGTTTGCTTGCTTTTTACCTGATCAAATGGAAATAAAATTAAAATCACCCATAATAAAATATGGCTATAGCTAATTGTTCTTCTACAAGAGTGGACAGAAACACTGGCCATGCGTCAGGGAGTCACTGTGCTAAGTACTGCGCAGACAAGAAGGTGATCCCTGCTCTGAGGAGTTTACAATATTAATGTAGCAATGTCTACAGAGTGAGCAATAGAAGAAGTAGCAGGCTTTAATTTATGGTTGATGTCAAAGTTAGAAAGCAATCCAAAAACCTAGGTATCATAGAATGTAAACCTGCTGAGAAACAGCAAAAATGTTGGAAAGAAACAAGATGATAATGGAAGATGTATCATAGCAAATACTCAGATTATTCTTGCCCATACTTTGTATCAACTTCTATAGTAATTTTTTTAAAGTTATATATAGTAATAAAGTAAAACACAGTAATAAGAGGAGGTTGCCAAACAGTATTTACAACACAAATCAAAGGGGTATGATGAGTATACATTAAAATTTAAACCTTTCATCTCCTGCTCGTATGACAGTATTGTGATAAAGACAGAAATGGAATAGTTTTGGCACTAATTAAAACTCCCCATTGAGATCGAAGTCATTAGAATTTCATATAGTGTTGTTATAGCAAGACAGTAATCAAGATGAGTTTTGGTATAACCGAGACAAAAAGGACTGGGAGTTAAATATACATGCTTGTCACTGCAGATAGTACAGGAGATTTTTAAGGTGGTTTGATGCATGCATATACCTTATGATACCAGGGTAAAAATCATGCTGAGGGCACCAATCTTCCTGCCTTTTCTGGAATACTACAATACAATGCAATGAGCAGAAAAATAGAAGCAGCAGCAAAAAACAATTTTCAGTTATTCAAGCAGCTCTTCTTAAAAAATATTCTAAGAACTAGGCTTGAGAGGACTGTAGATAGGAAAAGTGTAGTTGTTAGGTCAAAGTTGTTGACCTTTCCTAATAAATTACTGGTACTCAATTGTTCTTAAATACCTACTTTATGTCAGCAATTTTATGGTTTCTCTTTGTTGGTCTAAGAACATTTAGCAAACTGTTAAAAAATGAGATGGCATGAAAAACAAACTTTACAGTCAAATAAACTAAAAAAGGACAATATTCTAAAAAAAAAAAAAAAGATAGTGAACAAATATAATTTTCAGGTTGCAGTGTCCATGTAAGTTAATAACAGTGTCAGGGTTGAGATACTCTGAGTCTGAAGTGTGGATCTATAGCCATAGCAATAAATTAAATATGCCCAAGAACATTCCTGGCCATCGAGGCAAAATTATATGAAATGGTTTTCACCTGTGTGAGTAAACATGGACCCTGCAAAGCCGAGGGACAGCATGGCTGTTGGGAATGGCCTCAAATATCCCAGCTCTGGATCCGTGCCAGGGAATTGTTGGGGAGAATGCTAGCTGGTCTGTGCCAAAAAGGTACCTGGGTCCTTCTGAATGTGTGCTCTTGTGCCTGGAGACACTTTCTGAACACTGTTTGATTTACTAATATAGACATTGCTGGGGAGTGCATTGTCCTAAAGTGACAATTAATTTTGTAATGAACCATAAGCCAGAGAGGATATCTCAGTTGCTTGCTTATTATTGCAGCTAGTACAAATCCATCAGGAATAACAGAAGCTTACGTGGTACTGAAGAGGCAATATCCTGGGTGATTCTGATGGAAATGCATGCAATAATGGCTTTACAAAACACAAGTGAAATCAGAATTCTAGTCAAAGACATTCTTCAAAGTTTTCTGGCTCTACTGGTGTGCTAAGGTGTCTTGGTATGTTAAGAACCGTCAAGACAATTTAAAATCTGCCAGGCCGATCTGTGCCATTTTATGTGTTCTCCTGAGAAACAATATACCATAAGAGGTTACTCTAGAAATACAGTGCGCAATAACAAACACCGTTTAAGACATAATAGAAATATTCTTTTGAAACACCAAGTGAAAAGAAATATACTTTCAGGCTTCTGAGTTTGAGGTCAATTCTGGTAAAACTAATTATGAACCATTTGAAAAAGTTGTTCATGCTAACATGACTCACCTCTGCGTTCTTTATCTCGAGGAGTAAGACAAGCTTGAAATGTCTGAAAGTTGGCAGAAAATTATTTTGTTTTCACATAACACATACATTTTGTAGATCATGAATAATGGCAGTCTCAAAATATGTACCATTCCTTTGTTTAAGGTAGGGCTTGGGGGCAGAACTGAAGCACAGTAGTGTTGCTTCACCTACTGTACTGCTTAGGAAAAAAAAAAAAAAAGAAAATAACAACAAAAAAAAGGATGCTCCTTGCTAGTCCTTCACACTCACAAATACCTTAGTATTTGTTACAATAATAGTCCCTGGATATGTCAAGCAACAGTATTTTTTTTTTTTATTTTAAAGGCATGTCTGTTCCAAATTCACTAACAAACTCTGGAAGAAATGTTGCAAATCCATGCATTCCTGCACCAAGAACTGGCTACTGAGTGCTTAGTTCCATTGCACTAAATGCTTGGCTACAAAGAGAATTAATTTCTCTCCATATACACCTTTCTGTGTTATAATATCTAGTTCTAAGCGGTCTTATGTCTTTCTAGAATAACAGAGGTCACAAGGGTATTTCACACATAAATCACAATCCATTGCACATTTGATCGTCTATTTATGTGGCATTTTTAGGTGAGCTTTCTAGAGCTTAGAAAACATTTACGTCACAGCTTTATAATACTTCTGATATGGGTGGTTGGCTATGGCAAGATGAAAGAATGAGTTAAAAAAAAGTGTACCACTTTTTTTGATAAGCATTCTCCTAGGGTGCCTTCCCCCATAGAAATATGGAGCTTTCTATGTCTGCCAGCCAAATCAGAGTGTTTTTAAACATGTCACAACACTTTTCCGACTGGTTTACTTTTCTTGATGAATATTTTTTCGTTGTGTTTGCTGTTGCAATCTTTTGAGATCCTTGTGTACAGAGAAATAGCTTTAGTTCTAGTCTTGTTCAATGACTGAAGTAGATGTCCATTCTATGCCTACCATGAAAAGAAGAAGGAAGGTTGTTTTGGTAAAGTGGGGTACCAATCCAGTTTAAATTCCCTGCATAGTTTGTGTGGCATGGCATCAGATGAATATAGCCGATGAGAAGATGTTCTGCAACTTTATATTTAATAGCAAATGCACAGCCTGATTTTACAAGCTTTCTTAAGAGTGGGTTAAAGAAATAAAAACATCACTTCTAGAAAGTATCCACAAGTTTTGGAGATGCTGATCGTGTTAATTGTGGAAGTGCTATTAAACCCTAGCTAGAAGCCAGCACAAACATGGGCTTAGAAAAGCATGGCCCAAGCACAAATTAGCAGTGATTGTATTACACAAACTGTTGGTAAAATGGACAATCACTTCCAAAAGGTAGGTTCAAGAACTAGAAAGGGCAGCAAAAATGGAAGAAGTTATGAAATGTACTTGCCTTTTGCTTCCTACTTTTTGTGAAATACGATCCAGGGACTTTTAAAAAGACTTATTTTTGTGAGTAGTCAATATTTAAATGGGAGAACTAATGGCCGATGAATTGTAATTGTCGCTAGTGCATGATGTGAGGTCTCATTTCTGGCCTGGTGGGAGTCTGTGTTGTATTGTGGAGGTCTCTGGCTCTGTCGATGATTTCTAATGGATCAGCAGGGCTATTTTCATTAGGCTTGTATTTGCTACATATGAGTCTACACTTCCACCAGAAAAAAGGGCACAAATACAGAAGTAGTTTAAAAAAACATTAATTATCAGAATCAGTTTTCTGATGTGCAGACTTTGAATTTATCATATCTGTTCTGTAATGTTCTCTGTAATATTCTCCATAATTTTCTGTAATATTCTCCCATGAACACTCCTATGAAACTCATTCATTAGTGTATTAGGAAAATGCAAACACAGCTGAAGCAAACTGAGTTCTGTACTCTGTTTGTGGAAATATTTGGAGTAGTTACCTAGCATTAATAACATGTACCATGGTAGCAAAAATGAAAAAAAAAAGACAGAAAAATATTTTATACTCTTTTTAAAAAAAAAAAAAAAAAAAAAAACAAACCCCCACCCTTTTGTAGAAGCAGCAACACAGTCTAAACCTACTCAATAGGGCAATATTTGTAATAATGAATAACACCTTTTACTAGACTAGATTGACACATTTGGGAGATAGAGGTGTTTGGGCACAAAGGCCTTTCTTCGGGTTTAAAATAGAAACAGCAGCCTTTAAGGATGAATACAAGCTGAGAATATGCAAGCTGCATATCTCAAGTTGCATATCTCAGTCCATCTGAGAGAAAAAATAGCTGGTATTTGTGAAACAGAAGTGCAAAGGGAAAAGGTGATAAGTATAAGTTGATTTTCATAAAAGTGCAACAGTGGTTGCAGTGGGCCACAGCAAAGCTCTACAGCAGAGATGTCTTTAAATCAGTACCCTATCTTCAATAATGGCCCATACAAAAAGAAAGTTCCCATGATTGCACAGTTGTTCATGTTCTGTTGTCACCTGCCACCTTAGATGATAGCAATACTTTACGTGCAATAAAGATACTAATTTGAAATTCTACTAGACTGATGATACTTCACATAAAAAAAGTAATTCTAAGTCCATTGTGATTACAGTTCAAGTTTACAAGTTCAAGAAAGTAATTTCGAAGACTAAAGTAAAACATAGCTCTAGCAGTTTAACCGATAAATACTAACTACCAATGGAATTTCGTAATATTAAAGTCTCATACCTTGGTTTTATTTGGCCAAGAGTATTTTATCCTTAATCATGAAATATATTATTAATACCAACATTTAGAATATAACTAAATGTTTGGATTCTGACATACTCAGAACAGTTAGGAAAACAATACAGCAGAAAAAGAAGCCAGAATTGCCTTGCACTAACATTCTCGAGCCTTGTTAGAAGAGCACCAGAACCACCTAGTGGAATTTTCATTTATTACAATGACTCTAAAATGCCATCTTGCAAGCAGTATAGCAATATATGCTGCTTTATGGAAAAGTTAATACGTGGTGTCACCACTGAATCACAGAAGTTAGGGCTGGGCAGACTCCTACTAGGTTTCTGACCTGTCTTCCTGTCAGGTAGGGTTATTACGCTCTTGTACACTGGTTTTCACCTACTTTAAATGTATCAAAGGATGAGGTTTACACTGCTCATTCTAAGACACAGTCTTCTAACTTTTCATATGTCATTAACAATTTTTTCCTTTAATTAATTTGTCTTTTTTATGTATTTTTTTTTTAATTTGAATACATTACTCGCACATTTTTCTGCTTGTACTTTTCAAACCTATGATGTTCTGTTATGTCCCTTCTGGACTCCACAGCAGTATTGGTAACAGTATTAAATTCTTTTACTGATATCTTCTAAATTTGCTTTGTCAACTGCATCTGGCGAGCTTTTTGTTTCTTTTCTCAATTCACACAAGCACATCTTAGTATCTTTCTGGTGATGTGTGCAAAACTGTAAGAAAATGATGCACAGGAATATCAAGGGCAATTTGAAATACGTTTTGATAACATGTCTTTTTATAACTGTAACAACATATTGAAACATTTTTGTATTCTAAACTAATCTCAGGAATATGGGCAGGAGTTGGTGACTCTGCATGCATGACTCCTCTGCTTTCACTCAGCAGGGAAGTATAATCAAATTTAATTCCTTCTTTGCCCTATACGTACACATTTTCTAAGACAGCACCAGAAAAATGTTTGTAGAAGTTTTCTAGGTCTCAAATGCAAAGCAGATGTATTAGTTGAACCTGGGAGACATACAGAGCAAAACTTTCAGCAAGTCTGTTTAACTACCAAACACAGAATTAATTTTTATTATCTTGCAATGAAGTTTAAAAAGTATGTTCTTACATAAAATTTATCCTTAGGAAGTGCACACAGGTTCAGATTTGTAGGCATAGCTGTAAAGAGCACAGCCCTTAGAAAATCGGGATCTGTGCTACTTGAATGGGACTTACCTTGCCTGAATAAGAAACACAGGTCCTGGATAGTGCACAGGAATTTAAAAAGAGAATCTGAAAATCTGCTTTATATGGGATTATTCTAGACTTTTTCCACAAGAAACAGCATGTCAGAAAAATGAGGCTAAAGATGAAGTACTATTTACTCTGGCCACTCTTTGAATACATAACTAACAGTGTGGGTTTAAAAAGATATGGCAAAAGTTGTTCTGTTTTGTGATACGACTTGCATAGAAGTAAATAAGGCATATAGCTGCACGACTGAAAAAAACCCAGATGTATGATATATGACTTTCCTAAGGAGTAGGCAGAATTTAGCAGTCTAATACATCCAGTGGTTGGTAACGATAAAATGTGTCGGTACACAGTGGTGTGCTACAATAACTCTCAGAACATACCAAGACTTCCCAGTACGTTTCCACAAATGAGAAACAGATTTCTGGGGAAACAGAACTAATATCTGAAGTTTCAACACTGGGACTTTTCTTTTTTCTTTCTTTCTTCCTCCCACCCCCCACTATAGCTTATTATTTTTCCTGGAAATCACATTTTTAGTCACTAATTTCTATTCTATTTTCTCATGTATGAAGCCACAATCAGGTTTAGAGTGATATTCATCTTATGGAATGTAAAATATCCACAACAGAGACCTCAGTCCTCACATAAGTGTCCCTTTAAGTTAGCAGAGAGAAATAGGCACCTTTAAGGCATGACTCATCTGATATAATTTAAGCATTTGCTTGAGGACAGGATGAATCATATAAAAGAAATGACTGCATATCTTCAATGATTATAGCAAGAATCTAGACATGTATCTCCTATGACTATATCTGAGTTGTAAATATGAATTTCACTGATATAGCCAGAACGAAATTTTATCCCTTCATAGATCCCTCTTTTGCTATACACATCAAAGAAAACACTAATGACTTCTTTCCAATGGTCTGAAATTTCAAGTGATCACCTAGGTGCATGAAGTATATTTGCAGGATGATACTTTTGTATACATTATCCTTTTTAATGTAATTTTACAAATTGTGTACATTTTAAAACTTTTAAATTTTGAAAAAAAAATGTGAGAAAGAAAGTTGAATTTCCTTTTCAAAACTGTGATGAAAAATAGTTTCTTAAGCCAATTTGTTCCTTCGCTTTAGCAGAAATAAAATAATCTGGAAAGTTCCCAGTATATCCCATGATTGAGTACTTTAGCACCAATCGTTGCAAGGAACTTAAAAAATTAACACATATATATGAAAAGCATAGGCTTTTCCAACAACGCAATGTCTTGCTACGCTTCCACCCACTTAATGACTGGAATATGTAAAAAAGGCTAATTAATATAATGTGCAGATGAAAGACATAGTTGCGAATTGTGCCCAACATTGCCCTTTTTTTGGCATGATTTAGTAGAGATGTGCCTTAAAACCCTTTTTGGAAACTTGAAGCATTTTGGGAATTGCTGGTTAGGTGATGCACTCTAAAATACTGAACAATGTAATTGAGGTTCCTTCTGTTTATATATAAGGAGAGAGAGACCAGTTGGGTCAAAACACTGTGAGAATGCTATTGGTCTTGTTTTGTATTACACCTTCTGTAATACCGCATGAAGGCTGGCAAAGAAAAGTCTTAAAAAATAAAACCCAGGGGAGGGAGGACACGAGCAAGTTAAACATTACACAAGAAGCAGACTGGATAAGTATACATTGAATTATATTACCCTATTCAATGATTGTGTAATGCTTCTTTTCTTACGTTACTATGCATACAGCTTTACTTATCACCTATACACCTCGAGGTACCTTGCCGCAACAGTCGCTTCAGTTCATACATTTAAAATGTTGTCAAGAGCCCCATGGCAAACAATGCGCTAAATAAACATGCAGGGTTACTACAACATCAATAACTTTTTATGAGGAGATACAGAAGATCTCCAGAACTTTAAACACTCACATGCACAGACACACAATGACATATGTACTGCCAAGCCAAGAGGTTTTCAGCTGCTTGCAAGACATCTTTGGTGAAAACACTGAAGATACAAAACCTCCAGATACGTCCCAGAATGTACATTGTACTGACCAGTGTTTGTTCTTTATGCACCATTACAACTTACTTTCCACATGTCAGCTAAACAGGATTAGGAACTCAGGTGGGAAATTCAGTGAGAGCAAACAGAGCTCCGAAACATTTTCATGGAAACTGCCCTTGAGATAAAAAGGATGAAGCAGAAAACAAAATGAACAACAAAAAGAATTAATTCCACACGGTATTTTTCAAAGCCAAGTGTCAGCTAGCTTCTGAAATAAATAAAGGATGCTACATTCTTATTATTTTACGAGTTGCATGTAAAAACCGACCGTGGGTATTATAAGTAATACTCATCTCTTTTACAATTCAGTAAAATGATTTGTTATACAGAGATATCTCCTTTATCACATCATCCTACACTCACTTTGACAGATAATTGGGAAAGGTATTCTTTTTTTTTTTTTTTTTTAATTTTTCCACTTTCGAGACATCAGTAGGACGTGACAAAGATTGAATCTGAGTACAAGATTTCAGATATTCAGAATTATGTCTGTTGTGATTTTGATGACAGATTTCTGCAGTATCAGTAAACATGTTTCTGACTCTCTTATTCATTTAAACTTACCTTGACATTTTCGCATCAGAAGATTTATATTTCAGACCCTCTAAGTATATTTACTGTCTTGATAATTGCTACATGCAAAGTAAAATCAAATAAATGAGTTACAGGACCAAATAAAATTCTTCACTGCCCTCTTAATGGGTCTGCACCAAATTATAAATAATATCTTCGATTCTCTGAAGAAAAATACAGTAGCTCATTGCATACTTACACAGAAAAACATACTTATGAGAACAAAAGCAAATGGAATGCTAAACCGCTGTTGCTTATGGAAATATAACAAATTGTCAGCAATAAACACAAAATCTCAGCCATTTTGCTTAACAGCACCTCCTGCAAAACAGTGAGGGGGTTTTATCCTTGACACATTGGAATAATCTGTGTTAAATCCCTTGGGAAATGCAGAGAAGATAGCAGCTAGTTTGCTTCTTTTCCTTATCTGAATTCCAGAGACCATTAGAAATCTTAAAGTGAAAAGCTGAAGAACATTACCCAATGCTTTATTTCTTCTATAATATATAAGATGTGGTCATCTTCCACATTTTCTGCAAATCATCTATCGTGTAATTGTTTATTAATAACAGTAAAAATACTGAGAGGAACTACAATTTTAATCATATTTTAGAGAGTGTTCTAGGAGCTCTCTATCATCAGTCCATGAAGATGATTCCCTGCTGCAAAGAACCAGCAAGCTAATTTGAAGACTAAAGGAAAGCAGAGAAAACCTAATTGTGAAAATAATTTTGAGTATTTGAAACTCTCGATGTAGCTGTGTGGTCATTTGTTTACGTTTTAGGCAGACAAAGTAAAGACTTTAACTTAATCTTTTTCTGTTTTATATGATACTTATATACTCTGTGTATGTTACTTCATGGTGTATTTCTAGTCTTTTTTGCTAAGCCCATTAGCATCTAATGGCAGTTGTTTCCCACTCTTGACATCTCATCCTTGCATATAACTCCCTCATTTACTACTAACACTTCTCAGTTCTCAGTTTCCTCTTTCCCACGCTTCAGTTCTACCGAATTTCCAAAACCAACCACTCCATATGCTTAGAGGCATATTAAACTTCTGTCATTTTTTTCCTCTCACATTAAGTCACATCTTATGCTTCTGCTTCCCAGGGAGCCACAAATTAACACAGAAAATGTTCACAGATCAGAGCAGATAACCCAAGATAATGAACTTTTTTTGTGGATGTCATGTACAAGTGCTACTGTATACTTTGCTGTTAAAAGCAGGTAAGAAGAATTATTTCTGCTTGCAAATTGCTGTTCAGCTTCAACAAAAGCAGCAGCGTAGATCTATCACTATTCTTTAATAATGTAAATTTATGAACTAGCCCGGTATTTTGCCATCCTTCCTCCTCAGCTGTGGCTTTGATGCTTATCTATTGCTTACATAAATCTTACATAAATTTAACTCATAAGACAGGAAGCACAAACTACCTTGTGTTTGGTTACGTTCACTGAAAACACAGCAGAGCCATATTGCGTGTGGGAACACAAATGTTCAAAACACTTAGCTCTGCATAATTCTTGTTCTTTTGCTTTATGTGTGCATGTGAATTCATACGCATTTCTTCATTGCTTACCGGAGGAGTAAGTATTTTAAAGTAAGACGTTATGACTGTGTTTTCCTGTTCAAGTAGATCATGCATGTGGAAGAGGGAGTGATGAGAAAACCTTTTTGATGATAGAGACTTCCAGACAGTCATTAGCAGCTCACCTGCAACTACCCAATATGTTCATTATTGAATTTCTTGTCTTAAATGCTAGCATGGAGTCTAGACCCTGAGAAAATCAGGATGGCTGAGAGCTTGGGCTGATTCCACCAGAATCATAAAAATTGCTATTTGGAGAATTGATGTATGTCCTTTCCTGATGAGTGTGTCATGTAACCTGGTTCTGGCTCAGAAAGGTTTTGTTCCAGCTTTCAATACCTGAACAAAAGTATAAGTAAGGTCTAATTATATTTTTCCAGTAGGTGCTGTCATTACTGCATCTGAATCAGGTGCTTAATTCATCGATAAAACATTGTAAGAGATTTTGAAACTGACTTTCTATTTTGAACTCCATAAAACTAGAAAGATCTCTCATTTTCAAATAACAGAGTAACAGATTTGCAACAGCTATATTGTAATTCATTACCTGAATACCATTTTGAATATCACTGCATATAGAAACATGTTTAACTGCATTTTCTCGAATTGTTTTCCAAATTATGCAGTGAATTAAAATCCATACAACATACTACTTTTGGATGAGTGTTACATTTTTAAGTACATTGTATGAAGAACATTTTTTAAAATAAGCAATGAATAAGAAAAAGTACAAACTGAGGTAGGAATATAAATCAGGAGTTAAATGTACATAACCTTGCAATGACTTGATCATTATGAAAGGGATCACAAATACTTGCCAATAATTATTTCAAGGGTGTAAACATTGGAGCTGCCAATGTGTTATTTACATCTGTAGAAAACTGATAACCGGAGATAATGGTATGTAATTTTGAAATAATACAGACTGAATATGAAAGGCTTCTCAGCACCACCAGCTATTAGAATTTTGAATTGCCCTTTATGGAAAGTGACTGAAACCTTATTCCTTTGAAAGTTAAAACCAACGAAGGACAAAATCCTTGAAGATGACTTTAAGGACTCAAGCCCTGTTGGCTATAGGCTGCGATAGAAGCTTTTACAGTGAAGCAAATACTTCCCTTCCCCTCATCTTTATCGTGTTGAAAAATTCTGACCTTACTTCTATTAATAATCTCGGTATAATACTTTCCACTCTTTTTTGAAATCCAGGACTGTGTCTGTGTGGTACAAATGCAGCGGATTGCAGGGATATCCAAGCTAGCTCTGAACAATGTGAGAAGGGAGAATCAGGCAGAAGACCCAGGATAATGCTGCTGTCCTATTTCTGGCACATTAATCACTCTGATAGGTCTATATGGCACAGCACTGCATTTGCTCTTATACCTGAGAATGTTAACAAGATCTGCTGTACAGGGAAAATGTTTCTAAAATGTTTCTGAACTTCAACATCCTTATAGCTAAAATGACTGCCATTCAGTTCTCTTTAACTTTTAAAACCAGTCGTGAAGAGAAAACAAATGATGCTAGTCAGGATCTGATACACTCTTGGGTATTTTTATTGGAAATATCAACTCCTCACAAAATCCTATAAAGCAATGTAGAAGCAGAAAAATAAAGATTTGAAAACATTTTAAAGAGGAACGATTTCTCCTTTTCACACTGCTGAACGGGAGAGTTAGTTGAAAAACACAGAATTCTTTTAAAAGCATCAAAATAGTACTGCAGTCCTTGAAAACGTTATGTAATAAATTCTGCAGCTTTATTTCTTTGCAAACAGGGGATACGTCTTTATGATTTTTATCACTACAAATTTTCTTCAAAGTAAAGTCAGAAGTATTGCATTACAAAAATAACATCACTGTGTTGGTTGGATTTTATCTACCACAAACTTCAAGTATTTTACATTGACCTTCAATCAACATAATCTGTTTTTCAATGCCATAAGCTAGAACTATGAGAGACAGGGTTTGGGGACAGCAAATGCAAACACTTGAAACCATCAATCTATTCCAGCAAAACTAACACAAATATTTTCTAGAAAACAAAATTTAAATACTCAAAATTATTTTAGAGGGACTACCTTTACTAAAATCTACAATTATTATTGTAATGAAGGATGTTATCCTAAGACTGCATGTTTAGGAGACCAAATTCAAAATAGGATGTGTCTAAAATTTCTAAATGAATATCAGATTAAAGGTTCTGAAAAATGGTATTGTTTTAAAATAGAAATGAAATTTTCTTGCAGGCTCACCAACACTGAAAATGTTAAGCTGGTAAAATATAACTCCTTATCCAGGGCTCTTGTAAGCTACTGAAAGCAGAACAAGTTGTTGCCTAGGACAACAAAATATTTAGTGACTATTTATCTGTTTTTGTAGAGAACTTGTGGGCTGTGAAGAGAGGTTATTTTCTACCTTTTTAAAAGGGAATAAGAAGGCTTGGGTTAGGCTGCTTCTGCTGTACTCCCTGGAAAGGAGATAACATTCTGAAACTTGAAATATGAGCCTTCTTATAGAACACTAGGATTTTAGACAGAAAATCAGACGATAAGGCAACGTATTTGCCTCCTGAATGGAGGGAGATTTTGTTAGGATACTTCAGAGACAGTACCCTCTCTGGCACTAGGCAGAGTAGGTTGCTTTTAATAAAAAAATTATCTTGCATTATAAATCAATCATTTGTGCTACCTAGTGTGTTACAGGACAAGAAAATGATCCTGCAGGTGGAACACAATAGGTGCTAAAATTGCTCAGCTTTGATTATTAGTGCTAAAAATTGCTGCCAATCACTACCTGATTATAATTTGTTTTGAAGAGAGCGTGGGGCAGAGGGAAAGAAAAAAGAGAAAAAAAGAGAGGGAAAAAAGCTCTGGTTTTAAGCATTCTAATATAAGAACAAAGATTTACCTCAAAAAAGAGGTAAAAGCAATTGTTAAAAATTTTGATATGACTAAAATCCTTACATTTAAAAATAAATGCAGGAAATGGGAAACATTAAAAGAAATCTGCAGGTTTCAATGGCTAGATTTACTGATCAAACATGGTTATTTTACTATTGCTTTTTAATCAGAAAACAATATTTTTTATTATTGCCATAAGGAAATACAAATATAGAATTAGGGAAATTATTTCAAAATACTTACATAAGCTCTAGTGCAAAACGACACCAGATGGATTACAAAAGAATCATTATACCACCAAAAAATAATTGCTGTGAAAATGTCCACAATGCAAATGCTTTCTCTTTCTTTCTTTACCATGTTGTATTGTAAACTGAATAAAGAGCTGTATTTGAACTAAAAGAAGTGTTTTTCCTCCCACTTCTCCTGAGTCTGAGCACTGCCATGATCCAAGGTGGGAGTAGGAAGAGGTAAACAGTAGATGGTTTGCAGAAATTGCCGTGGTTTATGTCATCTCCTGATCTTTTGCAAGTAACAGTATAGACTATTTTGCATTACCATGAGGAACAGATGGACATTTGCACATGAAATCAAAGGCTATGACATCACTACCTATGCAAAATGTTACATGCAGAAACTATACGTAAGAGTTAAACACGTTACAATAATGGCACATGGATTCGTTGAGGATAAAGGGTTTCAAATGAGATTTCTAGAAATGTCCACTGCAATATTGCAGCATAACAACAATTTCTAAACAATCAGTAACATCCAAAAATCATTTAGGAACTGTGTGACTGATGGAGATACTACCAGCATTCAAAGGAGAAAGAATCTGGCTGCAGAAAGAATAATTTTCAAATGCAAGAGCCAATGAAGCAAATTTACTATATTATAGCAATTGCTAAGTATGTCATTCTTGCAAAAGAAACAAAGATGTGCATTATTAAAACCATTTTGAGAACTCTATGGGTGCCCTGGATGAACGAAATCTACACAACTATTGTGTATGGGAAAAAAATGCTATTTGTATAATATCTCATAACTTTTTTGTACATGCAATGAACCTACTGATCCCATTTCAAAGGGAAATAGAGTAATTTGGAGAATTATCCTCTGTATTTACAACTGTAGCAGCTAACACATTAATGTAATCTCATTTGCAGCATTGTTCTACTAATGTAGGAGCAACTGAGCAAATCCATATACATGTCTTACCTCATGAAGAAATAATACATCATGATGAAAGCTATTCAGTTCCAGACCCATCTCTGAAGTATTAGATTTGAAATATATAAGCAGCTATCCTGCTGTCCAAAAACTGCTTAATACTTGGTCCTATTATTTATGTTAATTAGGATAGTTTTGCAAACACATGAGCCAGGAAATTGAATGGATATTGAAAGTTTTCTTCATATTTCCTCACTCAAGGTTGAGAATTATCCATTTCAAAATTGTGTTTAGCATAAAAAACACCTCAAATGTAGTATAAAATATTTTCTGAAATGTCTTAATGCATCCTATACAGAGACTACTGCTTTACTAATGAGTGAGAAGAGAACTCTGCCACTCATTAGTGAACTAATGAGTGGCAGAGAACTTTAAAGATTCCCATAAAACTTTCAAAGGCTAGAAATATCTGTTCCTCAGTGGCGCATCTGTTTTTGCAGGATGTCAGAGAGATTCTCAAGCATTTTATGCTACTTTGAAACACAAGACTTCTGGTTTTGCACCAGTACATCAACATGATTGTCTCTACAGAAGTGGCATTTGCATTTGAAGTGTGATAGTCCATCATTTACCTTGCTGGAGAATTCTTTACTTTCAATTATATATATATTTTATATATAAATAGATACATACATACATATGTGTGTGTGCACATTGGTTCACATAAATTAATTTCAAGTACTTTCTTAATCAAGTACACTAGTAATATGTTCCTGAATGTTTGGAAAGAGTGAACAAAGAAAAAGTCATACAGAGAATTTTCTACACTCAACAACTATAGAAGTTATTTTTAATAACAAAATACCTTGTAAGTTGGGATCCCACAGCCTATTGCTAATGCAGACTCACAGTCTTGAAAGCTCTTCTGATTATCAAAATTGTTGGAGCCATTTAGACAGCATCTACAGGAAGAGCTATGGGCATCTTTATCAGTCAGCAGATCAGAAAGGACTTTGGCTCCAAGCACTCTTAATTCTTTTCACTGATCTGAAATCTAGCACAGGGCTCTGAGGTAGAGAGGAAAAGGAACAGGAATTGTAGATCTGTAGTCACAATGTCTGAGAATATGTTATTGAGATGTAATGTTTCATTCCTCTTCAAGAACTGCCTCTGCAGAGTGGCATGCTTGGGAAATTAAGTAATAACAAGAGAAGAAGAGTCGCAGAGTAATTTGTCAGACAGTGTCCAAAGGACAGCCCTCCTAAGCAAAAGGTACCTTTTCATGCTATAGAGCATGGGAAATTAAGTTGTCAAGTGAGCACTGTACAAAATCCATCCATTTGGTGTGTATTACCCAATCAAGCTGTGGAGTTGCTATCTGCTTTGCTGGAGTAGATGGGGAGGCTGCTAAGTGAGACACTAACCTGGTCAAGGAATCTGAACACAACATGTGGTCCATTTTTAAGTTCTTTAAGCAGAGACTACAAGTTGTACTGAGATTGTAGCTGCATTAGTTGGCTGAGGCCTCATGAGAGCTTTGAGAACTAGGTTCAATGCAGTGGTTGCTATTACTTACAGCTATAGGCTCAAGCTAAATATGTATAAAGGAGTTCTGACTTTGAAATTAGACATGTATAGCTGGCACTCTGCACATTGGAGCTCTATAGAGGACTAGAAAGATATAGAGCAAAGATTACTCGAAATATGCAATGGCTAAATGGTCTAAGACTCTCCAGTTTGCACATGAGATGACTGAAAGGAGAAATGATAGAAGTGTGCAAAATGAACCACAGCACAGAAAAGATAAATAGAGAGGGAATTGAAGAATGAACTTGCTGAATTGGTAGCAATGATGTGTCACTTTTCCCTTAAAACCTTCTTGTTTTCTGAGGACTGGAGGGTGACAAAGTTGATGGCAATTTTTGGAAAGAGTTCATGGGGTATTCATGAAAATACTGGCCTCTAAGCCTGTCCCAGGCAAATTAGTAGGAATTCAATAATGCATACTAGTAGTGGACACACAGGTAAATACAACCAGGAAGACTTAAAGTGACTGCATGTAAAGTCACCTCCTATCTCAAAAGCCTACTAGAGTTCTTTGAAACAGTCAAAAAGTACATCGATGAGGTTGCTGATCTGCTTGTTTGCCTGTTCTGAAGTATTTTGATGAAGCCACTCTTAAAAAGCTTTTAAGAAAAAAAAAACAAACAAAAAACAAGTCATGACATTAAGCCATAAGAAATTCTTTCATGGATAAATAGGTGGTTAAACCACGATACTGTAGGAGAAAATGCAGTTTTCACCATGGAAGAAGGTTCTTAGTGAATTTCTGAAGTGATTTGTGAATGAACCTCTGCTGTTCAATATATTTATAAATTCCATAGGAAAGAAGACCAGCAGTAAGATTACAAAACTTCATGATGATAATAACTCATTCAAGTTAAGAAACACAAGGACTAGTTGGGAAGAACTTGCCCAATTCCAGAAATCCCTTAGCTAAAAATTATTAATGACTAGAAGAATGCTATGCAGATAGTTCCTAATCTGCTTGTCCTATCCATGTAGCCTTTCCTGGTCATCTGTTTATGGACCTCACAGTGGGTTAGCTAGAGCCTTTGATCTGTTTCAGTATGGACATTTTCATGCTCTTTCATTCCTACAGTACAAAACCTAGTGGACTGCAGTGAAATGACCATGTAGCAGCCTTTAATATAACTAAAGAATCACACCTTTTCACACAGTATATAATTAAATTAAATTGTAGAACTTGTTGATGATGTTGTAGAGGGTCCAAAATATTTAGTTATAAACTAAGGGAAGGCAGTCTATGGGTAGATATTTTTTTTCTCTGTAGTATCTTTGATCTGATCCTGAACAGCAATCGTTAAACCCTAATGTAAACCAGGAATGCAATTTGTGAGAGACAGTCTCAATACTTCCGCAAAAGCTCAAAATCTGGACAGTAATTGAGTTTAAGAAACCATTTGGTAAACATCAATTTTACAGGAATTTTACAATCATCAATTTTACATCTGAAAGATGGATGTACAAAAATAGAAGCAACTCACAGTGCAGGATGAACTAATTGAGAAGAAATGTAAACCAGGCTACTTACATGTAACCCTCCTCCCAGGAGTTCAGCTATCTGTGATACAAGGCCTACTTTCAGTACAGCACAGCTGTGCGATCATTCTCAGTTTTCTTCTGAGAAAATTGCAAGGGCGTGAGAAGGAGCTGTGAGAGAATGCACAGGCTGGAAGCATGCAAGATAAGAAAGGTAAAGTTGCAGACATAAGTAAGATTGGTGAGACAGGGGAAACTGGCACCTTAAGGATAACAACACTCACATGAAAAGGTATAAAATCCCAATGAAAAAAAGGGAAATCAGAAGACAGCAACATCATAGGTCAGCCTGCTCCAGGGAGCAACAGAGGCCAGCCCTCTCCCACCTGAGTGATGACTACTTGCCCAGTAGACTTAGTGACTCATTTGGTGGGGGTTGATTTAATGCCTAGTTCATTAGCCCTACAATGTATTGTGTGTGTGTTAGATGATAAATAATTTGCTTTGTGCTTTTAAGCTGTTTATATCTTGCCTGAAGAATGTCTTTGGTAAAAGTTCCATGAAGAGAGTGACTCCCCGAGGGGGAGGGTTACGTAAGTAATCCAGAATAACAGGCAAGAATAATATGATTAGTCATGAGCATTTATGCTTTAAAGCACAGGTGCACACTTTAGATGGGCTAGGGGATTTCAGAACATAGTGGACTTTTTTTTCAGCAGATTACATATGTTTCAGAAAAGTTCCACGTAGCTACAGCATTGAATAAATGATATCTGAATCTGGGTACAGAATATGACCTCTCTACTAAGCCAAGAAACCTGGAAGACAAACCCAGAAGTGCTGGGAAGGCAAATGCAGGGAGAAAGCATTCTGAATACTTACAATCCCAGGATAAGGAAATTAGAACAATACTTCTCAGGAAGCACATACCTGAGAAAATAATGACGTAAATGGATCTGGGAAAATTCTTGATTTAAATGACAAATTAATTAGTGAAATAGAATCCAAAGTTCAAAGTCTGGCTTGTTGAAAAGGACTGGGAATGCTGGTGAGAGCTCACTACAAAGACAAATGAATAACTTTTAAAATTATTGTTATGATTCAAATGTTTTAAGTAATCACTGCTTGATTGTGCTTGAAGAAACACACTCTCTCTATATATACATATATGCATAAAAGTCTGAAAGAAACTACCATGTAAGTTAGAGTAGACATTACCTTGCTGGAATAATTTGCAATAAATTGTAGGAAGCTATGTATTAAATTTGTTTCTTAATACCAGTGAGGTAGCTGGAGAACCAGAGAATCTGAGGGAAGACAACCTCTACCACCAGTGTCTCAGACCTTCTCGCTCTCTCAGATGCTTGGCATTCTCCTTGTAGGTTTGTTTTTGTTGTTTGTTTGTTTGTTTGTTTGTTTTTAATGTGCTTGCTTGGATCATAATTTCCAAGAATGGTACAACAGTGTTGGAAATAGACTAAGAACTGTTCTTCTTAAGAAGATAAGAACATTCAAAGATCTGATCATTCCAGTGCCCTGTGGGATTAAGGGGTGACTCACAAAGGTTAACTTTAATCATTTAGGTTGGAAAAGATACTTAAGTTCATCAGATCACCGAGTTCAACCCTAAGCCTAACACTGCCAAGTCCACCACTAAACCGTGTCCCTAAGTGCCACATCTCCACAGTCTTCTAAATACCTCCAGGAATAGTGACTCAATCACTTCCCTGGGAGCCTGTTCCATGGCTTCACAGCCCTTTTGGTGAAGAATTTTTCCTAATATCCAATCTAAACCTCCCTTGGTGCAACTTGAGGCTGTCTCCTCTTGTCCTATCACTTGTTACTTGGGAGAAGAGACTGACACCCACCTGGCTAGAACCCATTTTCGGTTAGTTGTAGAGAGCAATAAGATCTCCCCTCAGCCTCCTTTTCTCATGGCTAAAAAACCCCAGTTCCCTCAGCTGCTCCTCAGACTTCCTTCTCCAGACCCTGCACCAGCTTCATTGCTCTTCTTTGGACACGCTCCAGCACCTCAACGTCTGTCTTGTATTAAGCGGCCCAAAACCAATTACAGTAGTTGAGGGGTGGCCTCATCAGTGCTGAGTACAAGGCAACAATCACGTCCCTAGTCCTGCAGGCCACATGCTATTTCTGATACGAGCCAGGATGCTGTTGGCTGCCTTGGCCACCTGAACACACTGCCAGCTCATACTCAGCCAGTTATTGACCAACACCCCCAGGTCCTTTTCCGCTGGGCAGCTTTCCAGCCACTCTTCCCCAAGCCTGTAGCGCTGCATGGGGTTGTTGTGACCCAAGTGCAGAACCCGGCACTGAGCCTTGTTGAACCTTTTGCAATTGGCCTCGGCCCATCGATCCAGCCTGTCCAGATGCCTCTGTAGAGCCTTCCTCCCCTCAAGCAGATCAGCACTCACACTAAAGCTAATCTTGTAGTATCTCTGTATGTCAGTAGGGAGAGACAAGCAATCCAGATAATTAACCACATTTTAACCACCTTGAATCATCCTCTGTATGATCCTTTCTTTCACCATCCTTTATTATTTATAAAGGGAATTTAGGGAGGCTAGCTTCATTCAGCTGCAGGGAGATTTTCAGAACATGCTTTTGTCTTTCAAAAAATGAATTTATTAAAGAAAAAACTTAGTTGAATGGATTTATGCCCTGATGTGGCAGAAAAGTATCTTGGTCAGCATCACGCATGGAAATTCAGAGGCATGTGATAGGTAAAACTCACAATAGTATATTGAGATGCATTATGATAAAGGATGACCTTATTACTAGTTTAGATCTGGGAAAAAAAATCTAAAATTTCCTGAACTTAATCGAAAGGCATGTAAGTTGATGATCACAAAAATGTAGAAAGAAAATAATAAAGAATTGTCATTTTTTAAGATGTAAAGAAGTGCTTGTGAAAAATTAAATGTCCCCTTCTCTCCCCTGTCCTTTCAGCTATGCTAGTTTACCTAACAGAAGATATTATCTCTACCTTCAAATCTGGTTTTCCTCCTCCAGAAGCCATAGATGATTTCCCAATGGCTTAATGGAAAGAAGTACCAAATGTAAACTAAGGGATTCATTGCACCAAAGCAGGAATGGCTTTTATGTCAAATTCAGTGGCTGCAACTGTTTAAACTGATGGCTAAAATGAAAAAGTTATCGTATCTGTAGCCCTTGATACATTTTTACTGTGTATTTTGCATAAGTGCAAATGAAACTTCATGCTCCATCTACAACTCAAGCACCAAGAACCACCAAACCAAGGGTACTCTGAACTCTTTTCAGGGTGTTGAGTCTATTTTTTCCTCATATTTTTCAAGCACCTGGATTCTGATCTACTCAAGACAGGACTGCTATTCCAGAATTAGCGGCTCTGACCTTTCTGCATTCCTTTATGAAAAACTTTCCATAATAAGCCCTTGTTTGACATCACCTGAATGGGAAGTGAGACCTTTGAAATCGATTTCAGACAGCAGGCCTGCTAGCCAGAGATAAGTATCTTGTTGTGCCAGGCTGCACAATGCTTCAAACCAATTTCTTGTCCATTCCTGAAAGATTCCCCTCAATTGAAACAGAAAAATAACAGTAAATACTTTTCTAAGCTACAGATTTTCTCAGTGAACATTATTTCATTACAGTTAGCTGCTACCGATTGGTGGGAATTAAATATATATGCTGACTGGAATAAAATAGAAATTCTGAGAATGTAGAACTGGTTTATTTACTATGTTCTTGAACAACATAATCCAGTAATATATCATGTGGGAGACATTTTATCTCTATAGGTATCTATATACACACAAATATTAAAACAACTGTTTAACAGCTTCTTTTTGCCACTCATGGCAAAAGGGAATGTTTTCCCAAGAAGTACAGGCCTTAAATAAGAACATGGTGTTAAGCTGTAAAGTTAGAGGGATATATACTGGTCTGTTTTATCCTAATTTTACAGAAGTGTATTCCTGTTAATTTCAGGTACTTCCCTTTTCATCAGTTTATGCAAGTTTGGAATCAAACCACAAGCCTTTAATGAGGTTTTAATGATCCACTTGGGGGAGCTAAAGGGTAATTTGTTTCCGAATTGATTATGGCAAAGTTTGGGATGCAAAATTAAGTTGCAGAAGACAATGTGAGCAGAGAGTTCCACTTTTTTCAACTCAGTGCTGGTTGTTAATCTATAATAGCTTCTGGAGCAAAGGGTCCCCAGTTATTAAAATTCCAGCCACTTACGGAAAAAAGACTCACAGTTATAAATAGCTTTGCAGCAGACACCCATAATAGCATCAATCATATCCTGACTTCACTTATACACCTACAACAAACACTGAAGGCAACAGACATACATGTAAGGCAGAGTTTGGTCCTTAGTCTTACTCTACATTTTTGTGCTAATTAACATTAACTGTGACAGCAAAAAAAGAAATTCTAATATACAACAGTTTTGTTGTGCAGTTAATATGAAATACCTCCTTTTTTTTTCTTTCTTTTTTTTCTATTTCTTTAAATGCTCTTCTTGGCCTATACCTGCTTGTGCCTCATGCACCAGTTACTGTGTTGAAACACAGCTTTGCACCATCATTATGTTCTCCATTTCTCCAGCCCGGGACACACTAGGAACTGTTTCCCAGTATAGAGCTATATCAGCTGCTCAATCTTATGCTTGATTGCCTATGGTTACTGATAGCCCTTTGACTGTTCTGGGAGTTAGGCACTAATTAAGAGGCAGAGCTGTAGTATCTCTTATATTGGAAGAGCATAGTCAATAGAGTATGATATCGGGCTTTTCTCCATGTAAGACTTATCCTAAAGTTCAGATAAACTGACAATACAGTTCATTTCAAAAGCCACAGCAGATCCAAAGCTATAATCATCTATCTTTTATAAAAGGAAAAAACCTCAGTTTCAGACACATAGCTTACATGAAAATTCCATTCGCAAAGCTGTACTGTCAATGTCTTCGCTGTAACAGTACAAAATTAATTTCATTCCAAATTGCTCTGCAGTGCAGTCCACATTAAAGTTTATGGTTGCCCATATGTGGGCATCTAATTTAACTGACTCATGTAAATAAAGTTTCAAGCAAAAGTGATAATTAAATAAAATATTTTGTTCCTTTTAGCATAATTTATCAACTATATTTAAGGTTTCCTTATTTTATGTTTAATTTAGCCAGAACACGTGCAAAAAGTAAACTGCAAGTAACTTTACAAGAAGTACTGTTGTAAGGCACTTTAAAAGCAAAGACTTATGCTTTGTAGCTTTAAACTACCAAAGTATATTTTTAAATGTTATTCAGCATCCTGAAGCGGTGACACAATCATGCTGATTGAATACCACGCTAAAGACAATGGCAAAGCAAATGGAAGCAAAGGGCAGTCAAGCCAGGTATAGGCATGAAAGCTGTAATCATTAACAGTACTTGATGACAGTATTTGTACTGCAATTTGCTTTTGTGCTTTCTCTTCGTTATGTAAAGGCAAGTACTGTAATTTATTTAGGAGGAACTACTGCTATAAATTGACCAACTTACATTAATTAATTCAATCTCCCAGATTTTTTTCACAAGGTCCATCGATGTATAGCCATTAATTAGAAAAGATTTGGTATAGTCACCCAGTTCAATGGAATCCAGCCATTCAGCTACAGAGGTGGGGTTGTAGCCATCGTGACCTATCTGCTTCATCTGAAAAACAAGAATGAGTAAGAATTATTGATAATATTCATTAAACATCTTCCAGAACAGCTGACATTTATATTAGTTTCTTTGGGTCAGTTTTCTTAGTCTCTGATCAACATTTTTTTAACAATTAGTACAACATGAAAAAATTTTGTGACCAAAAGCACTAATAAAACTTAGTTTTCAATGGATCTTTTTCTTATGTCTGCTTGCCTTTTAAACCAGAGTATACTAAGACTGTAACATGAGTTCAATTCTTACTAGACATCAGAGAATCCATAAGTGAAGGAAGGCAAAAGAGAGAGAAAGAGATATTATTAATATCCTGACTGCACAAAAATGTCAGATTTGCACCTAAGATTTCATAGAAGGGGAAGAAATTAGACTGAGGAAGGGATCTTTTGGTATTGCCTTGGTTATATTATTCCTAATTTATCTCTCCTAGTAGGTTATCTGATATTTTACAATGGCTGAAGCCACAGTATATTTTTCCGCCCCCAGGGGAGTCTTAAAAAAGTCTCTTTCCTCTACCTGGTCACATTTTTCATGGAACTCCTAGGAATTTAATATATTTTAGATTCATCCCTGTCTGCAAAGTTGCTTGAGATTGAACAATTGAACTAAATATTATTGGAATGGAATTGACAGGATGACGTACAGACAAGTGCACCACTTGCATTCATACAGCAACACAGGCACAGAAAGCATAATCATGTAAATCTTGTTTTCATAACAAACTAAGAAACACCACTGGCATTTTATTTTTCTGAATTTTGTTAAGCTACTAAAAGTAAAGAACTGCAATTTCTCTTTCACAATTGCCTCTCAGTGACATAAGTGAAGATTTTCAAGCTAGCCATTAAAGATAAAAATGTATAAAGCCTCTACCTGTGCAGCTTGTTATACCATACTGGTTCTATGAATTTTAAAGCAATTTGCAACAGTGGCAGAAGTAGAACAAAGTAGAAAAAAATATGCAATAGCCTCAATTTTCAACAGTATTATATGCATATTATCTTTCTATAGAAGTATAACTATTGCTAACTTGGTAATACACTGAACTGGTAAACTGTTAAGAAGATTTAGAGGTTTAAAAACCCTGTGCTTTGCACAGGATCTTCCAACTGTGCAAGACTGACACTGCGCATAGTGAAAGCCAGCCTCCCATTTCTGCCTGCTTATGTATATTCTTACTTTCTGAGAAACAAGGGAAGTGTGACTGAAACATAATGCTTTGAGCTTAAGTTTGAAGTGAGTGACAAAGTAATTTAAAAAGGAGAGTATTTTGATCTTAATATCTTGCCTGAACCAATTTATTTCTCACAGTATATTTGAAATACAATTTGAATTCAAAGCAGAGAAAAAAATTAAAGTCTGCATTTGAAAGCCGCAGTAGTGTTCGTCAATCTGTCTGTTCAAATACAGAAAGCCAGCATGTCATGATCCTGATCTTGGTTTCCTGCAGTATCAGAGAGGAATGATGCAGGCACACTGCATCATAGATATGACAGTTTACTCTTTGGTCTTTTGCTGCAGATGTTGGATATAAAATATTTATGGAAATATTTAAATGATGTAGTGAAATCATTATCTTAAATCATAAAAGAGATACAAGAGAAATCACATAATTAAGAATGGGAATCGTAGCCTTTCAGGTCACTTCTGTAACAAAGGAGTCATATTAGAAAGTGAGAGTTCAGTTTTGTTGTTGACATTTTGGAATTTAGTTCATCGTAATTTAAAATTAAATTCTTAGATGTCAAAAGCATAGCAAATTCTTCTTTCATTGTCATTCAGTTACTTCAAATCTTAGATTTGCAGTAGTCTGTCCAGCAGACTGCAAAAACGTTGGGGAACCCTGGTAGCTCTGAATCCTGGGAAGCTTATTTCAAGAGCTTATTTGAAACGAGGTATGCTTGAACAATTGACACTTGAAAAGAAAGGACCTGATAAACTGAGGAAGAAAAATCTAATAGAGAGAAGACATGAGGAAGATGTACAGGACCCACAGGGAACACATGACTTTTGAAAGATATAAGGTATTTTTGTTTTCTTTCTCTAACAAAGAAAAGCGAAGCGCCTTTGAAACGGTTTTCAACATATCCAGATGGGGCATGTTATGCAAATTATTTCTTTTGTTTATTAGTATTTGATCTTTATGTTTAATAAATCCTGATTTTAGCTTTTTTTTTTTTTGTGACCTGCTGATTGAGAAATCTCCTGCAGTCTGGTCCACAATTCTGGTAACCCATCAGCCTCTATAAAAAGCAAACACAGTATAGGAAGTTTATGAATTCTCAATTCCCACTGGAGATCTCCATCAGAAGAGTTAAAATAGATACCACTCTACTACCGTGTGTTGCAAAGGGCTGCAGGCAAGCAAATGTAGGCAAATTCAATAAGCAAAAGACCGAGAACAACTGAAATGTATGTGAAAATTTAACTCTCTGAATTTGGTGCCAATAGACAAAATTGTCATCAAGTGATTTAATAGTCTACATGAAAATACACTGGCCTGTTGTCAGGCAGCAGCAGGCTCTGCAAGCATTTTCCCTCTCCCTGCCCCAGAGATTTGGCTGCCTGTGATCAAGGCCGTGTCAGAGATGGTGCAGCTGTGTAGCCTTGGATCAGACCCATGTCAGAAAGAGCAGTGAGAAGCCCAGGTGGGGCCACCCCACCTTCTGCAGGTGCTGCATGTGAGCTTGGGTCCATGTCCCTGACACTTGCCCAAGCTATGCCATACGTATGTCTATGCCCAGCCATGCACCCCGCTGATCCTCACCCATTTGACTTTCCCTCCTGAATGACCTTGTTGCATCCTCATCCCAGTGGATTTGCCCTGGGATGTGGCTCTCTGTGGTCACTGTCACTGTCCCTGCCCCACTCTCCTTGTGCAGGTGCTCCTGCCTGTCCCCCCTCAGCTCCCAGCCCACCTGCACTGGCAGGGCAGCCACCTCCTGCTGCTCCTATCACAGAAAATTCATCTCAGAATATTTGCCAGCAGTTTCAGCATAAAATCAGTGTTTTGTTTTGTCATGAGCCAAGATAAAACAGATTTTCTAAAATGTGTCTAATATATGAAAATTAATAAACTTTCGGCATCCATCCTCTCGTGTGGAAAGTTTTGTTCTGTCTGGTAATAACATCACCTACCTTATTAACTGTCATTCATAGCTGGCTGAATGTTTTCCTTTCAAACATTTACTGACAGACAGATTGGTTATCTAGACGTGACAGTATCATTAACAGTATCTGCTTTTCATATAAAATGTTATGTAGTTTTTAAATAAAAAAAAAAACCCTGCATTGAAATATCTGGCTGGAAGTGCTACAACTTTATTTTATTAGCGCTCCAGTTTAGTTGCATCTTATCCCAGTCCTAATTAACAGGTCATAGCTCTTGGACTGATTGTATTTTTTTTTCGATACTGCACCACAATCTTAGACTCCTCTCATAGATCATTTACACCCTGTAGGCTTCCTTGCTGATGCTATTTGCTGATTGATTTTTTTTAAAGAAAAAAACCCTCCTATGTACTGACTGTATTTCCACGTATAATATTTCAATCATTTTGCACCAGCTACAACACGTGCACCAGTGGTGTCAAACATCTAAGCAGCTATGTGCATACTGTTTGACTCAGAGCGGTATAAAATCTCTAAGCTTCAAGTCATGACAACCTTTCAAATATTAACTGCTCATAAATAGGGGCAGTATTGTTCTTCTGCAGACACTGCTACTAGTTCATTCGGTTGTTATCTTCAAAGAACTATATCAGTGTGAGCTGCGTCACTGCAGATGATTTTAGCATGCCGACTGTGGAAAAGGCTAGGAATGTAGCCCATAGGATTTACAGAAAAAGAAATGTTTAAGAAAATAAGGTATAAATGAAGCATGGAAGATGACACAAAGCATAGGAGATTTCTCTCCTAGGTCCTATTGATCTATCACTAGTATCACTTCCTTTGAAATGAATAGAAAGCAGAAGCCAGAAAGAGCTGTTTCTCATAATAAAATAGTAATGTCAAGTAGCATCCTAACGGGTTGAGAAATCCTTTAAAAGAAACTGTGTGTGCATCAGTCTTTTTACAGGTGCCTCACTGCTATATCTACATAGCATTTTACATTGGGATAGAAGGTACTTGAGTTTTTGTCTCTGAAAGGTAGCCAAATAAACACAAAAGGAGCTTCAAAGTAATCACATATGCACCAGAAACATCAAGGTGAATTCAGTAACACGGACTATTACCAGTTTTCTCTGATCTTCTCAGACAGACGGGGAACTAATGCTATTTTCTCCACAGGTAATAGCACTATCTGGTGGATCTCAACACTATGTGTATTAAAATCAAGCTTTTTATCCACTGTATAAGGAGAAAGAGATGACTTGACTTTCACAGCTTTTTAAATGATGGCTATGATTACAGTGAAGTTACACTTGTGTTGGTTTGCAAGAAGGATCTTCTTAGCAAGTACAGAATGCTTTCTTTTAAACTGCTGGCCTAGCTGAGAGATTTAGGCAGCACTTTTGGGAGCTTGTATGACACTATCAACTACCAATCTGAGTAATTCTGCATCATTGTAACGGGGGTTGTATCAGTTCTTTTTTTTCCCTGTCTTTGTGAGTTGTTAGATATTTTGTAGTTTACAAATGTGAACAGTTGAACACCTGTTGCTGGAAGAGGAGATCATTCCTCCTCTGGAGCTGCGGAAGAAAAGGCTCAGGAGAGTGACACCTCTGAAGACTGCAGGGGCACCATGCGGAGCTGCTGCCTGCAGCGCCCGGGCAGAAATTGAGCCTGCGCCAGGGGCAGAGAGGCAGCTCTCACGCGGGATCGGCACAGCTCCTTTAGGACCCTCATGAGAAGATTTTACATTGGCTGCTGTTGAGAAGCCACTGAGTGAAAACAGGGACCTGCCTGCAAAGACACAGTGGGTGAGGAAGAGCTGTATGTAAACTTTTTGGTTTCCTATTTTGTCTACCTTGTCACATATTTAAAAAGTTAACTGTCCAAGCTTGTGTTCTAATAATGTTTGACTTTTCTTTCTGCTAATTAAAAGACTTCTTGTGAATCTTACTATAAAAAGATGGTACAGGCATGTTCGCTTCACCATGCTGCCTGATTCAAGATCTTGCCCCGATGGTAAATCCAGAATACCATGAATGGAGTTCAGAGGTTCCTACCTAAGATTGCCAGCATGGCAATAGGCTCCCTTTCTATGATTTTTGCAGCTGGAATTTATCTGCTGAATTTAAAGGAAAATAGATATGCACATGCACTTATTTTTTCTCCCCCTGGGAAAAATTTAAACAGATCCACATCCAAAAGACTGAAAAGACCTCCTCGTTCTTCATCAGACACAATGTCTGGGACGAGGGAAGAACAGGTCTCATTCAGTATTACTGAGGACGATGTACGTGACAGTTCAGGACATTTCAATTGCATATAATGTAATCTTAAGAAGACCTAAATTTGGAATTAGTGGACTAAGTGAAAGGTATGGCCTTTGATCTCAAGAGTTTCTATGAGTATAATTTCTAAAAGCAGTCCTGTGGATATTTATTGGTACTTCAGCACATAGAGCTAGAGCTTTGCAGGCATGCTTTACAAAATTGGGTATCGGGACAGAATGACATCTCTAAAGTCATCTTTCATCCTTTGCCGGATCCTGAGTAGTTCTGCCTGCTTTACTTTAGATAACATGCTATCAACTGCACCTTTAGTTTTTTATCCCACTTAGGGGCTGAACTAGTGGTGATCATTTTGGCCCAACAGGACAATGGTTTGGTGCCACAGTACGATTTAAAAGTAAGAGGTACACACTATCCTGCTTTCTTTTTGAAGGAAAGTAAACCAGAAGATCAGCACCAGTGATGCACCAAACACATTTCAACCCCTAATAGGGACACAAAGATCTGAATCAAGTGGTTGACAACCTTACTGCCTTCAATGGGAGAAAACACACATGCACACATACACCAAATGGTGAGGGTATAGCTTTGTATTTGCCGTCAGCTGCCTTTAACTCTTCATGACACCTATTATTTTACTTCTTTGATGCTTTTTCTAATTTAATTGCCTCACTTTCTGTTGCCTAGCTCAGAACTGTTTGCTGAATTTCTTGTTGCTTCTGTAACAATTTTATTATCATCCACCTTTTACTAACGCTATTTTTTGTGGTGGTCAGAAAACCCATCAATCTCCTCAGCTTCACAGAAGATCCCACAGGGTGCTAATTGGAGCCCCAAGGAAATGATGCTGTTCATCAACCTGTGCTGTAAGACAGTTCAAAGCTTCCTGAGAGCAGGATAACCTGGTGTCACTACCAGGAGGCTGCTCAACTCATGACTGCTGTGAGGACTCCAGAGGTGCCTAGCTATGCTTCTATGCAGTGGCCAGTGGGCCAGCTGCAGAAGCAACCAGAGACAGATGAAGAAGGAGGCAGGGCCAACCTGAGGAAGAAGTGCTGCTTCCACGGCTAGGCACTCTTATGTACCTCATTCTTGCAGACCCTTTCTAGGTGTTCAAGTTGCAACAGACTGTGGTGACTGCTGGAATCTCTTCTGTTCTTCCCACAACTGCAAGTGCTGCTCCTACCTGTTTTGTTAGGCCATGCTGACCAGTTTCTATCATTGCTAGTCCATGGTGGGCTGCGCCAGCTCTCATGAAAATGTCTGTGTCATTAGTCACTATGATTTTTAGCTTTTGTTTAATTCTGGATGTCTTCCTAGCAAGCGTTTTCTCTGAGGCTGGGCAGCAGCGTTCATGGCACCTCTGGAGGCCACCTTGGTGCCTCTCTGGAGACCTTTGAACCTCTGCATGTAAGACAGCTACAGAGAACTTGGCCATGGCATGCTGTGCAGGCAGAAATTGTTTCTGAGACTAAAAAGGTACAGCTGGGGACCCTCTGGGGCACAATGCCTTGAATACAATGTACTAACCACGCATTGTAAGACTGAAAGGGGAGAGTCATTCTCTGAATGGGGTGTTTCAACCAAAGGTATAGGCACAGGGGAGATGAATCATTTCTCAATAGATGAAAAGTGGGAGGGGATGGGACAAAAGCTCTTATCTCACTGAAAGAGGGGGAGGAGGATGTAGAGAAGGGTTTCTTGGTGAGAGGGAATATAGAAAAGTATCCTCTGACCAAGTCAGCCCTGAATCTCTAGCTGTCTTCAAGTTTTACTCCTTCTCCCTCCCCAAGTCATGACAGTCAGTTACATAGGTCTTGTTAGCTTTTCTTTCCTCCCATCTCACCAACCATTTTCTAGCAGCTCCAACCAGAATTTTTTATATAGTGAAGGGGCCTGCATAGTTTCCTGATGGCACTGGAGACAGAAGTTAACAGCCACAGCCCAGTAAGCAGAGTAAACACATCTATTGACCCAGTGCCACTGAGGAGCGAACAGGTGAAGCAAGTAAGCCTCATGAAAACATCTCCACTCCTTTTGTGAGGAGGTGGGAGTGGGGATAGAAATTCAGTCTGCAAGGACACACGAGATCCATTGCTTTGTAGTCTTCTCATTACATTTGAAACACTGCAAAAAAACATTTAGTGTTAATCACATTTTCCTTGTCTTACTCCAGGCACTCCTAGTTGGTCTTCCCTTCATCTGGGAAGGTGCAGCAGCCTGGAGACAAGCACCTTGATGCTCTGAGAAGATTCAAAGAGAACAGAGGGCCATGCTTATGAGTATTGAAGAAACTGGTCTTTGCTATTTCAATTTGTTAAAAAGACAACTATGTCCTCGCAGGGGCTGTGCAGAACACAGCCCAGACCTATGGTTTGGGAAACATTGGAAATGTTTGTGCCCAGTTTATCATGCAGCTTGCTGTCTTGCAAGCATATGGTTAAAGCCATAATGTCCTTTCACACAGTATATGACAGAGTTACAGTGAAACAGAGTACTTGCTCCATTTCTGGATATGTATGGTGCATAGTATTTCCCATGAGGTAGGCAGTATCCAGATGATGCTAACACTATTGCTGCCTGTAGAGAAGATGTTAGTGTTCCCTCTGAATCCAGCACTGGAATTATGGACCATATGGGTATCAGAGGTCCTTTTGATGACCTGAAAGCATGTTCATGAATATGCCTCAATGAGTTAAGGTGTGGGACAACTGAGTGGTAGTCTTTGTGGCTTATAGCTGCCTGTGGACTGGTTGCAGATGGGAATGTGGATCCCATCAGTGGCCCTTCTGGGGCCATGAACACATGAAAGGTGAGCGCCTAGGGCAGAACAGCCACGCCAGCAAATACTTCCAGAAACCAATTGTCTGTATCTTTTTTTTCTCAGGCAAAAGGATATGCAGAAAGTCTAAGTCAGCTCATTCAGGTTGTCATTCATGTCTAGTTGCCATAGAAAGAGAATAGCGCTTCCTCTCTTATAGCATATTTCCTTGCCTGCTGACTATTCTCAGAGCCATCAGTAGGCATTGCAGAGTCAATCGCAAATAAGAAAGCAAGAAGAGAAGTAAGACTGTCATGGTTTAACCCCAGCTGGCAACTAAGCACCACACAGCTGCTCACTTACTCCCCCCTGGTGGGATGGAGAGGAGAATCAGAAAAAAAGTAAAGCTCATGGGTTGAGATAAAGACCATTTAATAGGACAGCAAAGGAAAATAAAATAAAATAAAATAAAATAAAATAAAATAAAATAAAATAAAATAAAATAAAATAAAATAAAATAAAATAAAATAAAATAAAATATAAAATAAACAACAAAATGAGTGATGCACAATGCAATTGCTCACCACCTGCTGACTGATGCCCAGCCCAGTCCCTGAGCAGCAATCTCCCCAGTTTATATACAGAGCATGACATCCTATGGTATGGAATATCCCTTTGGCCTGTTAGGATCAGCTGTCCTGGCTATGCTCCCTCCCCGCTTCTTGTGCACCTCCTCACTGGCAGAGCATGGAAAGCCAGAGTATGGGCAATGGTGGCAGGACCACTGACGTGCTAATGTTATCTATGTGATACAGATAAATGATAGCATGTCATGTCTACAGTGGCTCACTGATAGGCTCAGTTAAGAAGGCAAATGTTTGTGAGACTGCTTTCATCAGACAGTTTTGAAGCACATGCATGGAGAGGACATTTAGTCTGTAGGACCAGTCTAACTGCCTTGTTTTACTGATCCATTCCTATTGCGCTGCATTACTTAAATAATGTCCACTACACCTTTGTGTTTCAGAATTGAAAAATTCATGTGTTATGCGGGATTCTAACACTTTTTTTCTGTCTTTATGGTTAAAGGTCTTATAAGCAATGAGCAGGTGAGTGGCCTCCTTCCAAATCAGGAAAGTAATTCCCAGAGGCATTAGAAGGAGTAGAAAGCACTTCCTTTGAATTGTCTTTTTCACTTTCACTTCCAGCAGACCAGAACCAAGGAGTCATAGCCAGAAAGGGTCATAAACATTATGATACACTCTTTGCAGCATCTCTTAGTTTGTACACTGTTTTTAGTTGGAATGATCTACCTATTAGCTGTGTGAATGGGAGAGAATTAACCACCAGGATTCAAATTAGCTTGCTAAGCTCTGGGAGGTCTAAGCCAATAGCAATATAGCAATAGCAAACATATGATGTGGTCTTTCTTTGTTACATACACAGCATAGTTAACGTGCACATGCACAGTAGTTGTCTTTTCCTAAATTCCAGACTTACTGTGCTTGCACAAAAGAGTGTTACATAGATCCAGAACTTTTTGGAAGCACAGCTTTACTGCTCATATAACACTACTCACAGAGAGCATGTGCTCATAGCCTGCTCAAATCCTACTTCCTGTCTGGTTCTGCAAAGCACCCAGGAAAGAGGCTAACAGCCTGCACACCACTGCTACAAGATTCCCAAACTTGCTTTGTGCTGAGACCTCTCCATGCAGGAAGGAACAAGCTGCATACTTCAGCTCTGAAGCTAGGAGAAAGCTGCTTTCAGCTAACTTCTATCTTCCATCTGTCAAATGAGAGAATGTGTTCCCATTATGAGTTCGGAGAAGCCATACACTGAGCACCCCACACAAAAACAATCCTTCTTCTTATCTAAGTTTTTAGATAAGCTAGGATAATTCTTATTTTCAAAAACATTTTAGCTTTTGAGGAACCCATTAAGAAGTCACTTGCACATAGGTTTTGGAGGCTGAAATAACTTGACAAGGCTCCTTAGGTTTCCTATGTCACTCAAATGTGGCTAAAATGTTACATCATGACTGCTATTATTTCTTAGTCAATTAAGCATATCCTGCACACAGTTCTTTTCTCAGTGTTAATTTTTTTCTCAAGTCCTTGTACTTGCAACTTCAGTATCTTTTTAGACATTGTCTCTACCTCTCAACATGTCTGAACTTCCTTTCAATAAACCATATAAAATCCCTCTCCAAACTTTTATTGATTTCATTCTTTTCACACACAAAAAAAATCTGAAATGCAATATCAAACTCTGCTATGAAATTTGCTCTGATGTCATTTATAAAATATTTCCATTTCAAGTATTAACTTTACAAATTATATTTCTACTGGAGTGTCTTAACCTTATCTAATAATAATAAGCCATAAAGTGCTCTAGTTAATATTAATGCGAAACTTGAATAACTTAAATTACATTAGTGTGAGATGAGAATTTGGACTACTAGCTCTAATCCAACAAAAATAAAGGGTATTTTCAAAAGCAGAATTCTAACTGAAAGATTTAAACTCTGCCTCTTACAAAGATACCATTTTACCCTCTTATGAAATATTTTGAGTAATCTGGGTAAACATACCTTTTTATACTGGTGAAACACTGTGTAAGAAACTACAATGATTAATTAATCTATATTTGGACAGGTATGTGGGGGGTTTTCCTACTTAAAACTACTTCAAGTTCTAGAAAGTGGTTCCTAAACAAGCTACTGATGTTTGAAATACAGAAATTCATCACCCTTTAGGAAGCCAGAAATTATGAGTAAAAAAAGACAGTCTTTCTTTTCAGCCACTAAATGCTTTTTGCATTTTTCAGGCTGCAGAGATGAATACTGATGAGAATAACAAAAAGAGCTTTAAAAAAAGGAGTATTTTAAAACCTTAACAATAGATTTGTCGCTTGGTTTTTACCCTATAGGCTTATTCAATACTGCCTGTGTATATGGCTCTAAGGAAGTGTTGTTCTATAGATGTTTTTTAAAGCTTAACTTCCACATCAAAATCTGAGTTAAAGAGTATCACAAGACAGGAAACATTAATAGTAAAACTAAAATAACATCATCAGCAATGTTATTAATTACTAAAACACAAGGAGTCATCAAGTTTTAAATTAAATGAGGAACAGAAAATAGGTACATGTTCAAAACAAACAAACTAAAAGAATTTTTATCTAATGAGATTCAAATTAGTGAGACTCCATTTATGTTTTGAGATCTTAAAATATTTAGACCCTATGTACATTTTAAATGTATGATGACAGAGCTGAACTTATCAACAAACAAACAGATATACTGAAATGTTTCACAGTTCCTTGCATGATGTGAAAGTTTTTTAGATCTTCAGCAAGCTGTTGTGAATACAGCAAAGTGTGGGTTACATTAGATAAAATTTACCATAATCCCCATTTTTGGGCCCCAATAACTATTCCAACAGCTGTGCCTTCAAGAGAACTTAGCTTTGAATAGGAAATTATGTATTTTTACTATGTAAGCTCTCTTGTGTTGCTGAGTCATTTAAGTGAAGAAATGTGATGCACAGCTTCAGCTTTTGACTGCCTTTGTTTCGGCGTAACATTCTTGCATCAAAGACAGGTTAAAAACGTGGTCCTTAAGGACTGTTTTTTCTAGCCCAACAGGGAAGCTGCTAAAGACTACCTCACCATTATTCAGCCCACACTTGAAGCTGTCCTGTGTTACTTAATTATCTTTGGTTCAGAAGATGTTGATTCTTCCAAGTAACTGCATAACCATCTTGTTCTCAACTGGTTTCAAGAGTATCTCTAGATCTTGAATCTGTCGTCCTTTCTCACATTAAGCACATTTTAAAAAGACCTCAGTTGGAGTTCTATGACAGAATCTGTTCTCAGCATTAGTATGCTCTCCAAAAGCAGACATTATGAACAAAGTTTTCATAAACACCAGTTACTGAGTGCAGATAGCACTAGATTTAATATATATTACAACCCATGCATTAATTTTGACAAATGTAAAGAAGAATACAAGAAAGCTGATCTCTCTAACAAGTATGAAAAACAGAAAAAATACTTCATCAGCTAAGAGCAGGGATTAAGTTTACAAAATTTTGTTTGAATAACAGCAACGCTGAAAAATTCATAAATTCATAGTTAAACCTTAAATATCTATTGTAATTCATTAAATGCTACTTTTATATACCCTACTACTTGTACCATTTATCTCATTTGTCTAATATGTGGCATATTATTGTCTTTAATAATCTTTGGTGTTTCAGTGCACAGACTCATATTGTACTATATACGGATTGACTAATACATCCAGATACAGAAATTGTTCACAACTTCTCATTTTTCCCATACAAAGTAAGCCCTTGTTCTCTTTTACAAGTCATTCATCCAGTAAGATGCATCAAAAAGCCTCTTCCAGCAATGTCAGCCTCATGCTCTAAGCTGAAAAGTACTTTAATAACTCTTCTCATTCTCCAGTATTACCAAACTGCAAGCAGTCTAATCTCTGTTTACCTCAATTATTCTACACATGCTGCTTCCAGAATTCTCCACACACTTTACACTAGGTTTTATTCCTGCCCTAGTATCTTGCACAAAGTATCTGCATGTATCACATGTGGCAGCCTTCTGAGCCTTACTGGTGTCTACTTCTCCTCATTCGTTCTTCTTGTGCAAAATCAAATAGTAAGTTTTCATGCTAGGCCCACTTGCTCTCTTGTTTGGAATGCTAGTAGAAGCCTCCACTGATATATTCTGGTACGCAAAATATAAGAACAATCCCTTTCTATCACTGATTTTAGAATCCATAGCTTAAATCAGCCAGCACCAAAAATGATTGGAAAAATGACTGCAAGTTATTCCGTCCACAGCTGAGAAGCAAAATTCATGTATACAGCAGCAAATCAAATATGAAGCCTGCAGGAAGTCTCTGCATCTTACATGAAAGGCAGGTATAAGGAAAACAATGTTTCATCCAAAGCTTTTAAGAATACTTCTATAAGGGGCAAAGTATTTCCAGGCCGATTGCCTTGTAAAGACAAACACCTGGGATTCATCAACAGCCTTATTTACACATATGTAATGATACATACAGTCTGCAAACAGATTGAAAAGCCACAAATAATTAAAATAAATTCTGAACAACCATCACTTCAAATAGCAGATTTTAGTCTCCTTTGCTTTGTTTGTCAATTACATCTGTACAAAGTGAGTCCAATGCAATGACATTATGCTATGCCACATTTGCGTATGCAAAATATGTGTACAAAAACAGTAGAGAGTTATGTTTATCTCCATTCAAAAACGTGTTTTAAACAACATGAAAGCTGTAGGTGTTAGTTCCCTTGCTTGGGTAACAACAGAAACTGTACCTTTGGGAGAAGCTGGATTGCTTGGAGTATTCTCTGTCTGTGTCCAGAGTTAAGGATTCCTATTTCCAAGAGATCCTGGTCCTCCATTACGTTGCTTCCCTAAAAATGGGAAAAAAAAAAAAAAAGAATAAAAATGAAAAAAATAGCAGATGCCTTCAATAGCCTGAAACAAGCCCTTCTATTGCATTTAAAAGAGAACATTTTGCTTAACTTATGGTATCTGACAACACTCATAAATTACTGATGATTGCGTTCATTTTCACAATGACAAAATATGGTGGAAGGTGCTTGAACTCATGGACAATTACTATATTGCTGGCAGCACTGCCAGTGGAGAAATTGTAGCTCTCACTCAAACCGAATACCAGATGTGAATCTTCTTTCATTTGATTGAAACGAAGGACATGACTAGAGAACTGCTCAGAAACTTCATTTTTTCATTCCCCTCCTACCTGACCCAGCTATATATGAAGTTCATTTTTTCTCCAGACTTAGCATAGAATAAGATGAGCAGAGTGGATGAGGACAAAATTTTTTAGTTCCTTGTTAGTAAAATGGTGAGAAACTAAAGAGGGAATGGTATCAACAAACCCCATCTAGTCCCCACCCCCCTGAATTTTACTGTACCAGTGCAGTCCTAACTTTACCCATCACTGCTCTTTTCTCCCTGCTTGCGGGCAGGTCAAATAACTCCTAACATGCAAAAAGCAGAAAAAGACCATCTATTCAAACAATACACAAAATAAATGCCCACAAAAGCCCATAAAATAAGACTCCACAGTTCAAGCTTCTATTCTTAGGAGTTGCTACCAGCAGGAAAGGACCTATAGGTCCACAAGCATGATAATATGACTCCTAAGTTGAAGAAGTCTGACACCACCTAGACAGTAAGTTCAGCATTCAAAGGTTAAGGTACTTGATTAGCTGGCAGTGACTGTGGGGAATCACAGGAGGCACAACAATAGCTCAAAAAGGGAATTGCAGCCAAGGATCAAATCAAGATGGTTTAAAGTAGGCTGGCAATCTTGTATTGATTTTTTAGACTACCTCATTTCAGACAAAACCTCAGGTTTTGTTTTGTTTTTTTAAAAAGCTTCTAACTATGGCAGTTGTGAACAAAACCTGCAAAAAAACAGATGACCTGTCTGAACTCTTACCCCTGTTGGAGTCTCATGACACAAATTTGCTAGAAGCAAGAATTCTTATTATTTGTACTCATTTAACATCATTGTGAAATAAGCTTTATGTGAGCAAATCTATGAAAAACATCATCTCCACCTTTCCATTTGGCTTGCTGCTTCTGACAGTAGAGCTCTTAAGCAGCAGCAAAATGAAAAGCTAATAGGCGCATAACAGAACATGCTTAAACACTTTGCTGAATCAGGGCTTAATAACGGCTATGGATTCTTCCTGAATATCAAATCTCCTGCCCCACAGCAACATAGCTTTCTTTCAAAAAGCACACTGGAATATGCAATACTTCACCCTGTTCAGCTGCTAAATCTTCACTCTTTTCAGATGGACCGATTAGTTTACAGATGTACTCTTGAGGACTCTCAAATGCTACTCTGCAGAGTATCCTGCAAAGTCTAGGGGAGGTCTTTTTAAGGCAATCATGGAAACTTTGCAAAGCTATTGCATTGAAAATTATATTTCACAGTAAGTGGTATGATTTAAGACTACAAGTCTGCAAATCATATCCTGAAAGCATCTGTGTGCAGCATTCAGAACAGGGCAGGCAGAGACCTGCTCTAAAGAGAGAAGCTGTGCAACCATGCTGGTTTAAGTAGATGACGTGGTGTAAGAGTACGTGCAGCACAGGCTGCGCAAAGAGTGATAGTGATGAGGTGGGGTTAATACCCCCTTCATCTCCCTAGTAAACACACACAAAATATAATTTCCCCTTTCTTCCTTTCTCCTGTAAATAACCTAAAGGAGGCCATAAACTTAGAGGAAAAACTGGGGGAAAAAGACCCTACATTTTGGACTGGGTTCTCCAGCTGCTGGAAAATAGCTAGCATAAATGGAAAATAAGAAAACTGAGCCAACTAAGGATCCAGTCCAAAACAAAAGCTATACATCTTTGTTCATTTTAACAGATGCAGCTATTTTGTTTACAGCTATAGCTTTCACTTCATTTCACTGTTTTTCAGATTTCACCTTTCATCACTGCGTGATGTTTACACACAATCACGGTATACTCATCACTGAGCTACTACACGGTGTTTACTGGTGTCAGTAACCTTGGCATCCAGCTTCAAATATTACAATGGTTAAAACCCAATTCAACTAACACTTAGGCACAGGAAAAAAGTGTCTATTTGAACAAAGTTGCTGCATAGCAGAGACGGTATTATTTTATTAATTCTTTACTATATTTTTCCTTATATATTAGTTCATATATTTTGTTTCTTTGCAGTTGGGATTATATATTTTTAAAAGTATGTTAAAGTTACAAAATGAAATATTTGAAACTCAGAAAAGCCTGGAATTCACATTGCCTCCTTATCCCCTGTCTGAGAAGGCACCAACCCGGTCCTTCACCGCACCCAGGTTTTGGAGCTTTCCCTGTGTGCTGCCATCAGTGTCAACAGCAGCAGACACTCATCCCTCCTGTCAAACAGACTTCATTGTCTCCTGCCATGGGGCTGAACCAGTTCTTCATCTTTCCACAAGAGCAAACGAGGGAACTTTAGATACTCAGTATATACCCACTATTGCTTAACTTAGAAGAGTAAACTGATAGTAGTAGAAAGCTGCTGTCTGCTTTGCAGACATGCCTGTGAAGAAAAAGAAACAGTCCCCCGTATTCCTATCTCTCTGGTGTCTGCTCCCACTCTCCCCTTAATCCCAGTCTGATTCTCTTTTTTTACCTGATTCCTCTTCCTGTGTTCCTCCAATCTCCTTCCACAGGCCTCTACACTGAGAGTGAGGACAACCTCACTTCCTTCTGCAGTAGATCAGAGACAAGAGGAGAAATTCTCTCCCTGCTCTTAGCTGCCATGCACACATTTATTATAAGCTGGGCCAAATTTAACCTCAATTAACTTTACAGAGATGACACGGTAAATGTAATTAAAATGAATATTAATGCAAGAATGTCTTTTCACATTATTTCTGCCTTAAAAATAGCTGAGCTATGTTAGCTGAAACATTCACTAAAAAAGAAATTATTCCAGTAGACACCTGGAGAATTTGAGTCCAAAGATTTACCTTTGATATGCTTACATACAGAACAGGTTCTTATAAGAGGAAATATGGGACAGCAATCTCTACTGGGCTTATTATGCTTTTATTATGTAATAAAAACATAAGAGGCTTTGTGATATTGTAGTTTCTTAAGTCTGTAGGAAAACCTAGTTGGAAGGAAAACTTACTTCTCGGAGTTAAAGCAGTAAGAATATGTAAAAATTGCTTATACTAGAACAGCTTCAGATCTCAATCACTTCAGCTTACACTGTTGAAGTTCCTGTCTCGTTAATGCATAAGAGATAGTCTTATGAATTAGAAAGATTCTGGTTCTGAAGTTCCGGTTAGGAAAGAGTGTAGCTTCCCCCTCCCTGGGATTTGTGGTTCTGCAGAACTCCCAGGAATATAATTTTTTTCCCTGTACCACATACAGGAAGCCAAACTCCTGAGTAAGAAGGCAGTAGTTTCACAGAACAGTTGGGCTCAAGAAGGAAGGAAAAACGACTCTGCATGTGGGAGACTGGAGGCATATGAAAAACAACACAATTTTAAAAACCCAGAAATTTTGGCAAAATCTGAGATAGTTCCTATAAATAAGTTCAGAACAAAATACATAATGGTACACTATGAGATAAAGATTTTACTGGCATTTATTTGGGCTGTTCCACACAAGACCGCCTCTGGCACTCTCCACCTGAAGTTAATATAGTCTTTCCCAAAAATGCTGGGTTAGACCTTTATACCAGATTCCAAATGTATGTAAATACAAATATACATTTACAGAATCTTTAGAAAACAATGTAATCTGGAATATGTCAGATTTATAGCAAAAAAATTTACTCTATTAAAATAGCCTAATTTTAATACATTAAACAGCTCAAAGAACCTCTAAAATCCAATCAAAGCAAAAGATTCATAAACTTGTAGATGACTTCATTTACCATCAAAAGAGAAAAACTTTCAAGAATCTTTAAAAAAAAAGCAGAGACAAATACACATTCTACATACTGCAGGAACAAAAGCACTTTGAAGATTTGTCCCTGAAGATAATAAAATATGGTGATTAGAAGAATGTATTAGGATGGCAGACATGACTGTATGTTTCCCATTGCCCCCCTTTTGTAGCTGTGTTTTTAATCTTTCTTCATATATTTTCTGTGCATGAGACCTATGGTGAAAAATTCCAATGTCTGGTTCTGTCATCTAAGTAAAATAAAAATGGAACAGCAGCTTTGAAACAGCTGGAAGACATATCACTAGACTTATTTGAAAACTGAGCCACTGAAGTTGGAAGAGAAGGGTCTGGAGAACAAACTTGCATATGCTTTTTGGCCTTATTCTTGCTCTTCACCATGGCTAAGAGATTGAAAACTTGATAAAGGTTGGAGAGACATTTCATGGATTTTCATTGCAATCAAACTTCTGGGAAAAAAAAACAACCCTCAATGTGGAGGTAAATACACTTACTCTCTTTTTACATTTTTGGTGTATTGGAAATTGGTTTGCCTGAGAGCAAGGTTGGTGTGGGTAAGGGAAGGATGACTTCTGAGGTAAATACAGTATCGATGGGGTAGCACTGGTGGTTGCATCACTGTTGTTGCTTGGGGAGCACTATACGCTCCTCTTTGCCCCCTCCCAGCCGTCCATGTAGTAATCTGCTGCATTATCAACACGTTGTATTTGAATCTCACCTTGGCTGACTGAGACCTGACACTGCAGGAGCACAGCTGGGGAGATCTGAATGGAGTTGGGGCAACAGGCCTCATACTTGGGTTTTCAGCGCTGCTGGAAATATGACTTGGCACAGAAAGGAAAAAAAGAATTTGGGATCTGGGTTATCTAAGAGTACCATCATTCCTGCCACTCAGATAAGAGAGGTGGGAGCAGGCCTGGGGTAGATGGGCATGAGCTTCCATATACATGCTTGGAGACTGAAGTCAGAAAACTGAGACCAACAGCGTCCAAGAGCTCTATTGTTCCTTACCCCTTCCACCCCAAATGGGAAGCAAGGGATGAGGCATCTGGTACCAATGGGAACAAGGACTGTTATGAAGCACATCCTCAATGGCTCACTTAAAACAGCCCCCTCTTCATTCTGAATTGCTTTGCTTCTCGCCCACCTAATCCTAATATCCTTCCAAACTGCATCCCCTTGAAATAGCTGACATGTAAATTGTTCTCTGGTGGGAGCAAATAAAAGACATCTCACAAACCAGTTAAGGACACATTGAATGTCCTGGACTTTTCTTTTTCATTGTCTAAATCATATTCCAGACAGTTTATAAATTTTCATCATAACATAGCTTTTCCATGAGGTAAAAGAGTTTTTTTTTCTCAGAGACTTGCAAGAAATGACTAGAGAAATGTAGTTTTCAATAATGAAAACTGCTCCTTATTAGTGCAAAAATTTCAGGCAATGTGTCATACATTTCATTTCCAAACAAGAACTGGCAAACAACCAGAATTTAGCAAGCTTCAGTATGAGTGAAAAGGTTGCCTCTCACTAGTATTGCCACTGTTAACATGAAAACAAGATCTGTAAGAATGATTATTGAGTGAAATACTTAACTTGTACTTTGAGGTCAGAAAGATTTATCAGATTCCCGGAGATACTGCAGAAATTGTTATTTCACCTACAAACCTGACAAGACGATGTTAGAAAAATCCCCTGCAGAAGCATGAAATTTCGCCTTGGGGAAAAGAGATTGATTGTACAATATGTTAGGAAGAAAGTACCAAGCATGTTGCAAAATAATAATTTGATAATGTTCTTCCAAAATTATTTTGCTTTTAAACTACTGATACTAATTTTCAATCCTCACCTTGCTCTATTGTCAAGTCTTCACACTTACAACTTTCTTAGCAATTAAAAACCCCACAAAACCAAAAAGAAAACTAGAAGAAAGTTTTCCATAATACTGTCATTTTGTCAAGAAGTAATAATAAACTAATATTGAAATGTTCACTAAAAATGGTCATTTCACTCATAGATAAGAGTGAGGAGATAGCAATTCAGAGCCTAGATTTACAAACTATGCATACAGACAGAAGGTGATGTACGTAGGGTCAGTTTAAAAAGGAGTCCCAACAGACCCCCAGTCCTAGTCTACCTGTGTTTTAAAGATCTGTCTCTCATTCACATTCAGCTCTTCCAGAAGTGAACCTGAAGTAACCAGTGCCATCAAAAGCTTTTCAAACATTGATATTCAAATGAACCTATAGTCACAGACCTTTCACACAACAGTAATAGTTAATTAAAGTACTGTGATAATTAAACAATACTGATAGCTGGGACAAGGATCCTTGTAGGAAGAATTTCTGCTATTTTTATCCCTTCTTCCTTGTAGCACTGATTCATTACAACCAATACAATTGTCACATGCAAATTAGCTGCACAGATAAGGTGGCAATTGAAAAAATTACCTCTGATGTCGCACTTGGCCCACTTAATTACTAATGCTGTTGACCCAACTCTGTCTGCCTATTTAGTCATAATAATTCAATAAAATAATTATTAATACTTACCTAAATTACATCTTAATGTCTTGAATGTATATTGTGAAGATAATTTCACTTTGAGTAATGAAAATTCCAGAGAGTCTATATTGTACCATTATTCAGATTACTTGAGATAAATGCTAGTTAGCCTAGATGCTAAATTTCTCAAAGGACCCACTTTAAGATCAATATTACTGTGAGCTAATTAACAGACTTCTAAATTCTCAGAAAAATATTCCTTTCTCCAATAAGTGTGTAAGTTGGGGAGTGCAGGAAGGGGTAAACGTGATATTATCACACATAACAGAAATGCTGAATACCTGCTCTGCACGTAACATGGATTTCTGTTTAACCTTGGAGCTAACACTGGTGTTTTTGTAGTAAGTGTAAAAAACTCTGTTCACCTCCCAGAATGCCTCACAGAAGTATTTCCTCCCTCACTTTTTCATTAACCCTCATCATGTTGTTTAAAATGTGAGCCACCCAAATCAGCCGTGAGAGCACAAAACACAGAATTAAAGAGTTTGAATGTAAAATTCTGGTCAGGATCCATGTTTTAAAAATGGGTTATTCACAGGAAGGGTCTGTTAAATAGCAGCAAAGAAACCACTTGCTCAAGAAAATACTCAAGCCTTCACACACGGCCTAAAGTTAGGATTGAGGTCTTGGAAGCACTTGTTCGTTTCCTGCCTGCAGCTGAATCCTGCTCACACCGGCAGCTTTACCTTTGGGTTGCCAGCTGTTCAAGCTCTCCATTCTGAGCAGACAGAGAAGCTTGGAAACCATGTCAGACCTTCAAGTGTGTCTAGAAAGTAGGTCCTCCTCTTAGATGCCTTCAGAGCTTGATCTCGTAGGAAGTCTCAGAGCATGCCCAAGGCAGAAACACAGGAGCACAGTGTGAATTGGCAGCTGCTCTTTCTTACAAATGTGATGGAAGGAGGAAGAATTGCTTTATCTTTCTTCCTCATAGCACAGCCCTGCCATTAGAGGATTCATGCAGAAGGCGGGAGACCAGATTCACGTGTCTTTCTCAAACTTGAATTTCCTAAAAAGAGAGGAAGCTATGCAATGACTGATAGGAAAGGGCATTCAGGAGTAATCGTTCACTGGTCCTGCTGAAACTAAATTGCTGTGAAGTTTAGTCAGTAAGCCAGAGAGGAATATTATGCTTTAGATCAGTGACAGCTGGCTGTGGCAAATCAATCTTCTTGTGCTGTTGCTAGAAATGTTTCTGGTTTACATCCAGTGACTGCCAAATATAAAAAAGCAGAGAAAAAGCTAAAAATTCAGGACTTTCTATTTCTTTCAACCAAGTATCCTAACTTCTGAGCTACAGACTCAGGCTTCTGGTTCATATTGTAATTTGAAAGGAAACAGTGAGCCAGCTGTCCTCATTCAAAGGGTTGACTTGGATGTCAAGATCCAGGGAGCAGCATGGGAAATCCAGCCTCCAAATGGTGTCTAATGCAGGGCTGCAAAGGGAGGCAAAATTTTCAAATATAACTCCTACTTTGGAGTACCCTACTGGCTTCCTCTGCTTAGCATTGCAAACACCTTTCTTAAGTGCATTTCTCTTCCTATTAAGTTATGGAAGGTCTTGTGTGCCTAATTCAATTGTAGGGATCCCACTCCCAGAAACAAGAACTGTAAAGTCAAGTGTGGCGATGCTCACCATTGCTACAGCTAATTGCATTTTTAATATGGCCTTCGAGGCCTCACCTGGCTGTGTGAAGTCCACTATGTGCACTGCAAAATGAAGGCACTGCCCAACTTTCAGGTGCCCAAACCATTTTCAGGACCTAGCTGTGCTAGTAATTGGAGGCTGTTAGGTCAACTGAACTTGCTGTTGTGTTTAATATTAGATTACTAAATATAATGATATATGAAGCAGCTCCCCCAAATGAGAAATACTGGAATACTAATGGTGTTTTCTATGCATCATTGATTTGCTATGTTTGAATGTGTTTCACATTCCACCACACTGCTTTGGATCTGTAGTGGTGAAGCAAGGGTAGATGGTAAAGGGAGCTTGCAAGCTAATAAGGAACTGAAGTATACTAACTTTCTCTAAGTGAAAATTAAAAGGGTGCAAGGAAACCATGCAGTCAGGCTTGCCTGCTAAACACAGTCATTATGATGAGACCCATTTTAATATATTCCTACAGATTTTGTTTGCTAAGGGAGGAATAACGAATAGCAGGATTGAAGAAGGTATTGTCGTCTCCCGCTGCACACAGATGAGATGTCTGTTACATGATTTTTCCTATACAAACCATTGTGATTTATTTGCATGGTAGGTACAGAGATATTACTAGCCAGGTCCCTGAAGTTCAAGAAGTAAGCAGATATGGCCTCCATTTTCTTCAAACCCTTTCTAAAAATATGAGAACATTTGATTAAGGGTTGACAATTTTCTTTTCTTCCTTTGCTTGTTCTTGTAATTCATTTTGCATGGAAAGTGGGCTGTGTTTTTCTTATCCCTTCCAATTCAGCAGCCGGGCGGCTGGCTTTGCGGGCCCACTCCCGTCACCACGGCAACCAGCAGATCACTCTGATGTGATCCCATGCGCTTTATGTCACTACACGGTGCTATTGTTCTCCGGTAACGATTTGGGAGATGCATTTCCCTGTTCTCATAAAGGAGGATTAATTATCGTTCCACTGGATGGTCATCCCACATGTCATGCGTGGACTATAGCATCAAACAGAATGCGATTTGCTTCACATGTAGGAACTTCAGGAACATCTGGTTTGCACCATGAAGCCTATGTTCAGCACCAAGCAGACTGCTCCTCAGAAACATGCTAGAGACTCTGAATTGCAGCTGTAGTTCTCAACAATCATCAGTATGACCATACTAGGTGAGATCAAAGGTGTCTCTAACTCAATTGTTCAGTGTCTCTGCTACTGGCCAAACTGCCCAGAAAAGAAAAATATATAAATAATTTGTCTTATATAATTTTTTCATGCTCATCTTTGGGCTAATTTAAAGTTAAGCATATGGGCATTTAGCTACTCTAAAGTCTGGATATATAGCAGGCAGATGACCTGATTTTGCCAAATACAAATCCACCATAGATTTCAACGGATACATAAGGCTCAGCTGCTCTTTAGCATTTGGAAGAAGTTGATTTACCATCCCTTTTCTAGATTGCAGCAAATCATCCCTGTACCACAAAGCTTCTTTCTTTTTATGTGTTGCAGAGATGGCCAAAGCCCTGGACCAACCTTCTTACAAATTAACTGTGGGGTGATATATTCCACGAGAATCAAAGTAAGAGCCATCCCTTCAAAACTGCTATGATGACAGGTCCAAACTTGTAGAGTACATGGAAGAAAGGAATCACAGAATGGTCTGGGTCAGAAGGGATCTTCAAAGATCGTCTAGTCCACACTTTGCCATAGGCAGGGACATCTTTCATCTTACTCAAAACCCCATTCAACCTGACTTTGAACACTTCCAGGGATGGGGCATCTACAACTCCTCTGGGGAACCTGTTCCAGTGTACCACCACCCTTATCATAAAAAAAGTACTTCCTTATGTCCAACCTGAATCTACTCTCTTTCAGGTTAAAACCATTGCCCCTTGTCCTGTCACAACAGCCCTTGGTAAAAATTCTCTCTCCATCTTTCCTATAAGGCCCCTTTATATATCAGAAGGCTGTAATAACGTCTCCCTGGAACCTTCTCTTCTCCAGGCTGAACAACCCCAACTCTTTCAGCCTGTCCTCATAGCAGCGGTGCTCCAGCCCTCTGATCATCTTCATGGCCTTCCTCTGGACTCATTCCAACAGCTCCATGTCTTTCTTGTGCTGGAGACCCCAGAGCTGGGTGCAGAATTCCAGGTGGGGTCTGACAAGAGCGGAGTACAGGGGCAGAATCACCTCCTGGTCATGCTTCTTTTGATGCAGCCTGGGATAGCATTGGCTTTCTGGGCTGCAAGTGCATGCTGCTGGCTCATATTCAGTTTTTCATTCACCAGTAACCCCAAGTCCTTCTCTGCAGGGCTGCTCTCAGTCAGTTCATCCCCCAGTCTGTACTGATATTGGGGATTGCCCTGACCCATGTGCAGGAACTTGCACTTGGCCTTGTTCAACTGCACGAGGTTCACATGGACACACTCCTCAAGCCTGTCAAGGCCGCTGGCTGGAATCGCTTCTATGAATAAAGGAGATATTTCACTCTCTGTCCTTTACTTATCCTGGAAACACTTGAACAAGTTGTAACTGGACAAGGAGTCCAAAGAATGAGGGAAAGACTTATGCTAACTATATCTAAAAATTAAAGGTTCCATTTTGCAAAACAACTGGGTAGCAAATGCTAAGTAAAAAGTGATCGCTGCATTCCTTAATATTTCCTTGTCAATTCATGACAACATATTTTGAATATTAAACAGTGGCATTTCATGTAGCATGGTCTAGCTATGTTACCAATAATACAGCTACTGTCACCCAGAACCTGTTAAAAAATGGTGTAGCTATTGACTGGATCCTGTATAAAAAACTAATTACCATAGGCATCAAAATAGTTTGCCCACAATTTTTAAAGTGTCTTGCCATTGAACAATAACATTTATAATTTGGAAATGTAAAAATAAACAAACACATTAAATAAATAAACAAATGCAAAATCAGATTTCTGGCTGTGCGAGCCAAATAGTAAACTGTCTACTTTCTGTTCCTTTCCCCTCTTCATATCCGGTTTTTTTTCCCTGTGCAACTTATTCCCAATCTGCATTTTCTTAAAACATTCTGCATTTTCTTAAAAATCTGAGTTAACATGTTCAAAATTAATGAGAGGACAGCTTGATATATTCTTAGGGCAGTATTACCTGAATGTAGACTGATCCAGTCCCAAAACAGTGTGGAAGGATTCTGCAATGTTGCTACACAGCTGATTTTCCAAGTACGCATGTGGGGATGTCTACTGTCAGAGTCCAGCAGTCTGACACTAGTTCATCATTTCCCTCAGTCATAGGAAATCTTCACGCAAGTCAGTCTACCTCATATGGCACCCTCCTTCCTGATGCTACTGTGATGAGCATTTCCACCACTCCATTTCCAATACAAAGAAGCTGTGTTCGACAACTAATGTTTAAGGAGTCTTTGGGGCCTCCCCCTATCCAAATTTGAGGAGTTCTTTTACTGATGCTTTACAGATGTCTTTGTGAGCAAACTTTTTCTAATTTAAATTTTCTTTGTGATAAATAAACCTTTTTCATGGTCCTGATGAACACTTGTGAGTCTCACTGGCCCCTTCTGCCTCTAATATTAGGTCCAAAACAGACCAGCGCTACCAACAAATCAGATAATAAAACTGTGTGCTCCTGATCTAGTGACACAAGATTGCGGGAGACTGTAACTTCATTTGATATAATCTCTGTGTTTCAGTACACCTTCTTAAAAGGAAAAGTTACTGCACTGAATAAAACAGACAAAATAAGAGCTGCTGATCCCCACTACACTTTAAAGGAATGTAGCAAAGTCAGAAAGCTACAAAATACCAGAACAAAGACTGCTCAACACTGGCTTACCACCCTTCACCCCGGGATACATATTCTACATGGCATCACACATGCAGTAGAATTATATTTATGAATAATCCATTAATTCAGTGCAGGGGGATGGATGGTACTTACAAAATAAGAAAGTTGATATTTCTTTTTTTAGCCTTTATCATTCTCTGTGCGGGTCCATGTCTTATATATAGTTTTCCATTGAAGACCGCACCAGTAAGAATGACTCACTTTCTTCAGACTTTTTTTAGACATTCATTGAAATAATATCAGACAGCTCCAAAACAGGAATTAATACATTTTATAAGACTCCTTCAAAATAAGGTGGCATTTTTATACCCATTGTACAGATAAAGAATTAAAATAGGACTAATTAAGGCCAGAATTAAAATAAAATTAAATCTATTAGTTCTCAGTGCCTAAATGCAGGTATTGTTGACTTCCATTTCAATGAGTACTTAGTATCTATCTACATATATATTTAAAGGACAACTGTAGTCAAATTCAGTTTTAGCTGTGAGCACTCACACTTCAGAAAATCCAAATGCTGCTCCTTCCCTTTCACATGTGTACCAAAGGGCTTTCAGTGCAATAGTTTTCTCAGAAAAGCTTGTCACAATTTGTGGCTAGCCATCCAGGTAAATCAGAAGCCTGAGATACCTCGGAAAATGGAAAAAATCTTAATAAGATGGTACTACAAAGCACACTGGAGAGCACAGCCAGCTTTCTGCAAGGAGTCAGCTTCAGCCCAGCCAAGCAAACTTGCTCTCACTCGGCACCAGCACTGTTGGGCCAGAGCTGTCTCCCAAAGAGTGAAAAGAACATGTCTGTGAAAACCATCCAGTTCAATGTCCCTCTGCTTCTGTACACGACTTCCTAAAATGTTTTAAGTCAGTAAAAGACTTTAGATGTGAAGCATATATCCTTCATCCCACTCTGTTTTCTTTTTTCCCCTTCTTTCTTCCTCTTCTTCCCTCCCTTTCTCCTTCCTTCCTTCCTTCCTTCCTTCCTTCCTTCCTTCCTTCCTTCCTTCCTTCCTTCCTTTCATTTGGAGACAAAACAGACACACAGTAATTTCTACTGAGGAAAAAGGACATGGAGAAAAGGAGGAGATGGGGAGCACAAGAACAGTCCAGCCGGCAGGGGTAATGTGGCAGAGAGAGCTCAGGCACATAAATGCATTTTAGCGGAGAGGGTCAGACACAAAGAATCTCAGAAATAAAGAGAAATGAAGAGTGGTACATGGGTAGCTCCAGAAGAGACAAGAGGGATGTTAAGAAACAATTTCCTCCATGAGTTTGGCTTATAGGGGCAATAAAATACATGAATGCAAGATTAAAGTAATGACAAATTTCATACAGCTAGCTCATACACAGAAAATGTTCCTGACTCATTTTGTTTGGAGCGTAAAAACATTAGTAAGTATTAAATACTTGTTTTGTTTTCCTACATTATTTCTAGCTTGAGTCCAACGATTGCCATGAATTTATTCAGAACTTAACTGAAGGTACTCAGTGAGATTCCTCAGGTGATCTGGTTACCTCTGGCTCCCTCCTGAGAAATTGTGCTTTCCAACTGCAAGTACTTAGAAACCTGTACTATCAAAGGACAGACACAAGCAGGTAATTGGCCACAAGATAGCTCTTAATATACAGATATTTCTATCCCAGGATCCTCTCTTGATATCATATGTGTGGGCCAGCAATATTAAGTAATTTCCTAGCCAGATAATTAAGGGAATAGAGAAGTGTCTTCTCCAAATTCATAATCCAAATCAAAGGCTGATCTCAGAAAAGACCCTCAGATATACTGTCCTATGCATTCTCCACAGATAAGGCTGCTTCTGCATGTGCTAAAAAGTGTATTCTTTATTCTCTTTTCCCCTGAGTCTTCTCTTCTTGTTATTCAAGAAGGAAGGATATCAGCATGCTCTTTAAACAAATATATATATGAAGTGAGATGCTTTTATATACATAGCAGAGTTAAGAGTCAGAGAGAAATCAAACCGAACAAGCAGGAACGCCATAATTTGCTGACAGAAAGCCTGATATATTACAGGGAACGAAAGAGTTGTCTGTATCTGGGTTCTTATGACACAATATTCCACTCTTGCTGCATATAGTTATTCTTTTGGGCAGAAAGTGAAGATCTACTATTTCTACAGGCAATAAAACAAGTACTTAAAAAATCAGAACGTCAGGAAATAAAAAGTTCATGGACAGAATAGACACATTTCCAAATTCCAAGAGAGATGGAAAATGAAGTAAAATAACTTCCACTGTCAATTTGTAATTCCTTTCTGGCAAAAAGAGGGATGCCTAGGGAGTTCAGAGAAGCTAACAGAACTATAATATTCATACTATATTTAAAAATGGATCAAGGCTAAAAACCAATTCAGTATTGTGCAATCTTTTATCCTAATGCAGCATAGCAGCTAAGAACTATTATTTCTTTATAAACGCCATCTTAACTTCAAGAAGTGGGTTTTCTATGTGATTAAAAGGGGAGCTGTTTAGAGAGAGCATACCTGAAGCAGTGAAAAACCTGTTAAATAGTGTGGCTACTGAAGAATAGAAGCTATCAATCATTTCAGAGATTTTAACACCTGTTACCAGCTGCACATATATTTGTTTTCAGTGTGAGCTGTAAGGTTACAGTGCCTAAGATGCAGATTTTCCCACTTCTTCCTAATTGCAAAGGGGGATTGTGCACAGAGGGCCACTCTACAAATTCATGGCCGCTAACAAGGCAGTCAGAGAAAATACTGTTTAGGATTTATATCAGAAAGGTCATTTGATAGGTGTTTATCTAGCATACTTCTATTTGTGGTATTCCAGCTTTTAATATTTAAACTGACTGTTAGCACTTGCATCCACAATAACCTTATCCCTCCACATCTGCCACTTGGGCAAATACTTTGGCTTTTATATTTCAAAACTTCTCTCTAGATCTGGTCTTTGGATCAAAAAAAATTCAGACAATGATTATATAGTCAAAGACTTTCAACACAAACCTAAAGCAGGTATGATACATCTTGCAATGAAAACCCATTATTGTTCCCATCAATAACACTATTACCTCATTCAGTTTCCAATAACTCAATAAAATACTGCATAAGTTAATACTAATAAACTGAAACATGAGATTTCAGTTAAGGCATGGGTGGCATGTACAAGTGCATATACTATCAGTTTCATCAGTACCAGCCAGTCTAAAACAAATACAGTGTATTGTTGCATGGAGATTTTATCCCATATGCACAGTAATTGGAGCTTAATGAGGGACAGCAAAATACAGAATTTAATACCTTCCATGGTGAATAAAATGTTTGAAATGTTCAATGTAGTGCTTTAAAGTCTACAGAAGTAAATTAGTTGGGAAGTAAAGCAGCATTTGTATTACTCGCTTTCCTGAAAATATATTTTGATCAGGAGTGGACTAAGATGACCAGAGACCAGGTGTGAATTTCATTGTGTGACCTGCTATTTACGATGAATAAAAGCTTGTTGTTAATTTAATCAGTTATGCTTATGTGGACTAAAATCATAGTTAAGACAAGGCAGTTTGCTTTGTCTGCACTGAGCCTTTACCTGCTTTCAGCAGTTGAAGAATATATCTTTTTCCCCATTGAAAGTCAAGAACATAAAACTTTCTTAGAACTGAACCTGTGCTTAGATCCATGTAAAACACTAGGCCAAAGTTTTTGGAGATGACCTCTGATGCACAGTGCTCAGCTTCTGAAAAATCATGACAAAAGTGTTTCCAATTGAATATATTCATTTTTAATTGTTTAAAGTTATCATGTGAAGTGTTATCCTTCTATCTTTTCTAACTCTTTATAACCCAGTTTCTAAAATGCAAATGCAAATGAGAAGCATGTTTGGAAGTATAAATACTTTAGTGTGATAACACAATTCTAATGTTCCAGATGAACAATACTAGACAAGTGCAAATCACTACTGAATGAGAAGAGAAGGCAGTTTGGGGGTTTTCATAATTGTTTTAAACAATCATTGGGCTAAGGTTGTAAAATCATTAAGCAATGCAACATTAGAAAAATAAAAACAAATTTTGGTTTTAAGTACTAGTTCTTTGAAATGTGTGCTTCAGCATATTCAAATTTCAGTACACTGAATGAGGAAGGAATTTTGAGGGAAAAAATTAGTAGAGAAACCTGTGATTGAAGACTATATCGTAGGGCATATGAATGTGAGGGATGAACTGAGGTTGCAGACGTATGTGTAACTCTCCAGTTCTTTATTTCTGAGCATGTGGAATTATTCACCTTAGTGAATCGCCTTTTTGTGTAACATGGGTGTGCAAGTGTGTGTGTGAATAGGCAGAACAGACAGCACATTGTGAAGGGCAGGCAGAATGGACAGCATGTTGATAAAGGCTTCACAGGTTTCATTGCTTCAGTCATTAAAAAGGTTAAAATTGATGCTGGGATGTTGGTACCATAAAAAATATCTGGGTATGGGAGAAGGAAACATTTTCACTAATGTGTGGGGAAATTTCATAGTTAATGAAATGTCATTTTATCTCCTAATGCTTTCCTTATTGTATTTTGGTTATTTACCTATTCTTTTATGATGTATTCTCTCTTTTCTTTATTTTAGATTGTTTCAATTTTATTCATCTGCATTAACACTTGTTCATATAACTACCTGAGCTTTCGTTACATCACCCAGTCTTCCTTCATAAAGGATAACATGTCCAAGAATCTTATGCTTATTTCCATTTATTGGTTAGTATCCATTAATCTTTCCCTGATAATTCCTTCAGAATCCCACAATGTAATTATCTGTAATTAAGCTCCTCTGTAGTGCTGTGTCCTTCAAACATCTTTAACTTAGGCAGGGAAGTCTGTCATTGCTTGAGATTAATTTACCTGTTGGTCCACATTGCATTTAATAGTTTCTTGTTGGACAATATTGTTCTAAAACAGTAATATACACGACTGTATATTGTGTTCCTTTCAAAATTCCTTTTATTTGTTTGTTTACTTGTTTGTTTTTATTAAGAAATATTCCCATATGAAATAACTAAGAATAAGCTGTAACTTACTATTACATACAGGCCACTGGTTTTAACTCTACCATTGCCTTCCATTGCAAAGCTTTCCATTATTTACCTACAATGTAAATACAATTACAAAAGGATTGTTCTTTGAATCTTCAGTTTTCCACTCTGAGGAGTAAAAACTCTTAGACTTTTCACCTCTCTTAACCTTTAAACTTTCTGCTACTTTTAATACATATTGTCATGTTTTCCACATCTTTCATAAGTTGTGAAGAATAGCATTATACACATCATTCTATACACAAAAAATTCTAATTCTTGAAGATTTAATATTGTCCTGTTTTTGGTAACAAAATCAGCTGGAAGGTTTTGGCCTTAAATGAATACATAGCAAGAACACTGTATTAGCATTAGCTAATACATTAGCTCTTATCAGTTATTAAAATGTCATGCTTTGTTATATCATTATTAGAACTTTCACCTGCTTTATCAACCTAACTCTCAGATGAAACATCTGCTACTTGTTTCTCATAAACTTGTATTTAGGGCCAATAAACAATTCCTCACATATGTAGTCTCAGAATACAGTTCATCAGTGTTTGCACACCAAGATGAAGGCCAGTCTCTGCACTAGGTGGGCTTTTAGCTCAAGCACAACATTTCACATTAACATTTAACATATTGTTAGAACAGATGGAAGTAATTCCAATCCTCAAGTACGATACTTATACTATGGAATAGTTTCACTTTTGGTGGTGACTTTACATGCAATGGCTTTCAACGTCTGGATTTGGCCCCCTGTTCTTAGTGAGGGTAAGACTGAGCCAAATATATTGGTGTGTACATTGGACTAGCTCTTTTCCCTCAGAGTGCTGTAGAGTGAGCTTTCCAAAGAGGTGCATATACAGTGGATGTCACTAACCTGAATGGCAAAAGCAAGTGGAAGGGCATTCCACCACATATACTGGCACCTGGATTGTCTACCAAGTGTACAGCCTTAAGTCCTGCCTGTGTGCCTTGTATGTACAACCCTGTGTGGAGCAAAATTTAAATAGAGATGGCCAAATATTCCAGAACAACCAGAGAAACCCTCACCTAAAGGTTAACTTAGCAGTACTTAGCAGACAGGCAGATGGACCCATTCCTGATTATATCTTCAAGATGAAACTGTTGAGAGAGGTTTAGATGAAAACATACTCCCTCTGACTCTCAAAGAATCCACCATACCCAGGATGCCTTAATGAAGTCAACAGTCTGTTTGGAAATGGGTTCCTTATGAATCAATTGTGCAAGTGAAATACACAGAAATTCTGTCCTGTTTTTCTTTCCTCTCTTGAGCAATTGTTACTGCCAAAATTTTCATAAAGTACTCTGTCAACTGCAGGATCAGTCACCAGCCTGTGTTTTACACACACACACACACACACCATATATAAATATATAAACATGAAGGAGATTCCCCTAAAATAACTTTCCACTGGGGTATGAGCACCGCCTCTCCAGATCTGCATGCACTCACACAGGATGATGAAGAATGGTCTGAGATCTCAAGACAGAAAGATAGTGCAAGCTATTATTTACACATGCGATAATGAGGAGCACATTAATAAGTCCTTCTTGTCTCTCAACCAGCTTGAGGAATACCATGACAGAAGCATTAACTGGAGCATGTGGAATGGGATTATTTGTCAGACCTGCTGCTGTTGCAGGATGACAGGCACAATCTTCATCTCTGGCACCCACCTGAGCTCTACTTTGCAAATTTTACAGTAAGAATCCCTACTAGGATGAAAAAGATCTTGAAGCCTCAGGGCTGGATGTTCTGAGGGAGGAGAAAAAGCTTTAATAAAAATATATTGTGTTTCCTTTTCGGTGAACCCTGGATGGATTCAAGCCCAAATTGAGACATTGAAATTTTTGTGTCTACATGATAGCTTAGGGAGACCTAGTAAAAAAAAAATAATCAAGACAGCCTAGACAGTGATTCAGCTGACCAGATGGATCTACTTTAATTTATCCTAAAGTACCCTAATAGTTAGTCAGCCGGTCAGCTAAATTGCATTCTATGCTCCATTGGCTTTAATGGCTGATTAGGTTCTTCACCTAGTTGCCCACAGATACGAATTTAGAGTCATTTGAGGTGCTGTAAATGTACATTGCCCGGAATCCAGCTGAAGCTCCAGACAGGTATGGGGTTTCCAGAGAACCTGTATCATATATTCCAGGCCTACTGAGATTTCTTGGGCATCTCAAGTGATTCCAATATGTGGGCCACTGAGCTGAGTCCTAAACATCTACTGACTGGTGCACATATGGATGTCTATATTTGAACTTTAACTCTGCCCCACTCTATGTTTGGCTAACAAGTTGGACTAATGGAAGAGTTGGTCTGTCTCAGGAGCCAGAGTTGCAAAGGGTTACCAAGGTGAAGGAGAGGAAGACTCAGAAGACAGCAGAGTGACAAGAGACACTTTTCTCAGGGAAGAAGCCAGGGCCACACTGGCACTCAAAGAAGCTCCACAGTTTTAGCGTCAAGTTCTGTAGATCTGCCATGAAACTAAAAGCAAGTCCTGGGGTTTGCAAGTGAGGTCCAGATGAGGGGATTGAAACTCATGGTTCCAGGCATATATCCTAAGATTCTACTGGATGTATAGAAAAATCTTAAACCACAGCTTATTCCAGCATCAGTGGGACTTGTATTCCTTCTACTCTGCTAAAAATGTGGCTTGCTGCATATCACTGTCTGCCAGTTTTAAGGCTGCCTTAAACAGTTCTTCTTTTCTGGGTAAACTGCACACAGACTCTGCTCTTAGGCTTCAGATGACACGAGTGCCCCGATGATTCTCTGCATTAGCCATTATGGGCCTGGAAATTTCAGAGCCTGGATGTTGCAAAGGTTGATCTGGTCTCCTAAGCACATTAGGAGTTGGGTTGTGAAAGTCACTAAAGTCAGTATGGACTAGAACCCTTGTCAAACATTGGCCTCCTTTCCATCATCTGCAGCATGCTAATTTAAGAAAGGTCTTGGCAGACAGACTCACTCTTTCAAGCTTTCATCTAATGTCCAAATATTCAATCTCTGCACCGATTATTTTCGGGTAAAAACTGTGGTGGTCTCTACAAGCGCAGGACTTGGAGCCAATGCACATAGAGAATTTCTTTCAGGTGCATTTCACTCTAAAGAAATAAAAATTGCTTCTGTCCTTTATACTTGACACAGAGTTTAAAATCCTCCAGAGAGTTGAAAGGCAAGAAAAATTACTGGGTATTCCAGGACAGCAAATCCCAGGAATGACGCCTGAGAGAGGATAGTTTCCAGATAAACTTCAGCTGACTAAAAAAATCTCCAAACCTAGTAAAAAAATGAAAAAAAAAGAAGGAAAGAAGGAAAGAAGGAAAGAGAGGGAGGAATGGAAAAAGAAAAGTAAAAACTTAACTCAAAACTAAATCCAAAACAGGCAGCTAGGGGGAATTGAGAAGGTAGTCCATGCCTAGCACTGTGAAACCAGGTAAATATTTTGTGCAGTTAAGTTCACACAATGAATACAAATACAGAAAATTATTAGGAGGAAAAGAAATGCATATGCAACTAAGATGCTAGGTGAAATCTCAAGACATCTATATTCAGTTCCTAGACATGTCACAAATTCTGTGTGACCTTCAACATTTAAGATTCTTCTCAGCTGCATAAGCATCAGGACTCTAGAGCCATCTGAGATGCTTGGTGGTATCCCACTTGGACTCTAGCTGCTAACCATGAAAAGTTTGGATGTCTCTGGTCCTCAGTAATATCTGTCAACCCTGTCTGGATCTCCTGGATTTCCTACAGTATCTCAATTGATATTAGATACCTATGTTTAAGCAACTGAATTGATCTGTTAAATATTATGTTAGTAGCTATTTTAAGAACTAGTTCCTCTTATCTCAAATGTATAAGCAGCTTGAAATTCCACTCTGTGGTCACTCTGTGCCTATTTTCCAACAGTGAAAAAAGAGAGAATTAAAAAAAAAAATATTTAGGGAATACTTAGATCCTCAGGCAATGCAAGCCATTTAAGTACTTGAAGGGGTAGAGGTGCATGTCTGTAAGTTCACAGCAGCAATGAAAGTCTAGTGTCTAATGCCAGTCCAGGTTATTAACTGTTACTAGCGAATAACATTTTGGAATGTCAAAACAATGTAATAAAATGCTTCATATTTCTCTGTTAACTCATTTTGGTTGCCTGGTCCCTGTTTCTCTCATACAGTGTTTTATAAATCTTTTAAAGAGATATTATCTTCATCCAATTGCAATAGTAAACAAGTGATAAAATTTCAGAATATCTTAAATGATTAAAACAACCTATAAATAGATAGTCATATGCAGTCCTTAATCAGAACTGGTCCCCACTGGGCAGTGATTTGATTGAACGCCTTTTATCTCTGTGAATCCAGAATGGAGTCTTTGATGAAGCTCCAGAGTTGTAGAAAGCAGCATGCAAGGATCTAGTGACCTCACACATTTGTGTATTTTCATCTGTTTTTCTGACTTTAACTTTTTTCCTCAGCATACTGAGTTGTGTAGGCCTGCAAGTCTGCATAAAGTTTATAGCTTGTCCCAGGGATCTCTGTGGAATCTATACGTCAAAAGGTGGTCACGGATTCATTAAGTTTCCTTATTGTTTATATCTAGTTTATATAGTGCAATTTACAACTGATCTAATTGTTTTCTTGCACTTTAGAATTAGTTTAACTGCAAAATAGCTTTTACATTATGAAACTGCCGTATCATCTGCATCTTCAAATATAGAGTATCTCTGCACAAAGTCACTACAAATTTTTATATCTGAAGGACACTGCAGCCTATTACACAACAAATTATCAAAGTTAATAATGACTGCATACACACACACACACATATTCAAGTATGATTCTACTCCTACAAGAACACATGAACCAAGTGTTAGGACTGAATCTGCCTTGGGCCTACTAAATATTATGCAAGTGTCATTCCTGCATGCAGGTAGGCATGACACTTGCTATGTGTGCAAATACTCTGTAAGTAGAAAGTAGTTCATGAAAACACAACTAATGTTTTATTACTATGTTTCAATCTATTTTCTATTTCAACATATATATTGATCAACTACGGACAAATATTCATACTATAAAGTTAATAGGAAACAGGCTGTTTCTTACTAAAAAGTCCATACACTTCAGGTAACATAAACAAATCTTCCTAATTCTAAGCATAGTCTAGTGAATAACTCTCCTAATGGCCAAGAGGGACTAAATACAAGGAGTTCATTTCTGTGATCTAATGAACGATTAACTGTGAAATCTTTTTATCTGAAGCCCACCTTTTCATTAGAATGCTACTTTAATTAATAAAATTTTGCTGTTGAGAGTAGTATAAATAAGATGTATTTGTTCTCAGTTGTATGTCATTCCATGGACATTAATTTTATCATTGTGATATTCCTGTTCTCAGCATCTAGTAAGACCTGTACTACTAAATGATACTTAATAGGAGTGTGATGGTTGTTGCTTAGGCAACAGAATGAATAAATGCAGGTCAGAATGTGCTTCCAGAAAAATAAAAGCAGGAATATGATACAGAATAAAGAACAAATATGTCTAACTGATTTTTACTGCATTGAAATATTAGACTTGTTCAATGTAAAGTAGCTAACCTGTCTGAAACACTTAATTTAATAAGCTTGTAAAATATAGCTCAATATGTAAACCACTTTAATAAAGGAAAAGCAGTTCTCTCATATTAAGGAAGACTACAACACAGTTAAGTTTGGAGTAATCTGAATTTTTCTCTTAGCATAGCAGATCTTTCTTCTCTCATTTTCCTATATGCTTTCCAAGTTTAAGTTTCTTTTTCTTTAATTTTGGCTAGAATGGAAAATACTTTAAAAAAACCTCACTTAAATTTTCAGGAGAGGCTTTCATTACATAATGCTGATATCGTCAAAAGAATAACATATAAAGAAATCGGTGTTTTCTGATCGTTTTATTTCCAATAAAATATGGGAACTATTTAATTTCTGGTACAAACAAAAATGGAAATATGAAACAGCTTGATGAACAGTGTGAAATCAATAAATTAGGACTTATTAAATTACTGAAATTATACATTTTTTATTACTGGGCAATTTTCCAGCTTTTTGCTCGTCATTGGATTTATGAGTCTAATCTTCCATTCACATATGCATGCTATCCCAGCTAATAATAAGAGTAATTATGTATTTCACCTGCCATATCTATTTTAAAAAAAAACACTTCAGAAAAGGCTTAAATTAAAATGACCAGAAAGCATTAGCTAAAACATAAGTATGCAGGCATAACTTAATCTGCCTGATACCTGGAAAGTTTGCTTTGCGTATTGAATAACAGAATCTCGTACATAATTTGAATGTTCTCCTAAGTATACTAATAAGAGACGTAGGAACTGAAAGTCTTATAAATTCCCCCAGAATGTGGTTCAGACTCCTCCAGAGCCAGGGGTTGACTGAAAAGCCCTCCAGGGCAGTTTCTTTGGCTTCTCTGGTGCTCATCATTTACCTGTTGTAGGTGTACCCCTCTGCATTTGTTATGCCACCTACAGCCTCTTGTGGACAATTTCCCTCTGGAATCTCTTTAAGACTAAACAATCATCTACTTATGTAACTAACGTTACAACATATATGAGAATATGTGGTTACAGTTCGGGAAACTGTAGCTTGAAATGCATTTTGGATTTATTTTTTTTAACACTGCTGCCCTGACAGCACACCCTTGCAGCTTTGTTTTCAAGAATATATAAAGGTAAAGATTCTAACGATTTATACTGATAAAAGCAAAAGATCACATGGCAGCCATGTAAAACCAGTAAGAAACCTTTACACTATTATAATGTGGAAATGGCAGGGATCTGTGCCTTTATTTTCTGATCAGTAACCCATAGGCATATAATGATGTTGGCAAAAGAAACTAAATAGGAAAAACACAACTGATGTCATGATTTTATAGTCACAATATTCAGGCTGTTTCACTTCTGTTTCTTATATGCCAGGTGTAAGTTATGAAAAGTTAGAACTGTTCCAAGATATACATGGTCACTAAAAATATCTTTAAAAAGGGGTGATTAATAACATTTTACGCTCTGGTACATTGTAAGAAATGTGGTCAGGATTTTTGCAAGACGTTCAAGTAATGGGAATACTGAAGCAGGTAGAAAAGTGATTATATAACAATCTTACAAGTAAGCTTCTCTCTTTACTGTCAATATTAATTTCAATTGGAAGTTTGTGCATGACAGATCTATGTTACTTTACACCACATGGCTATAGTGTAAATTCTGAAGTACATAACATTTTATTTCATTCATATATTCCTGATAAATGCCTAGACTTAAAACCTGAAAATAGAACTATTAAAAGGAATGCATTACTCTTCCACACAGGGCATAAGTTTCAACAAGTGAATCCCATAGCCTGATTAGCTAAGATGCAAAAACATTTAACTGAGGCATCCAGAATCACTTGCAGAGTACAGTTCATTAAATAATTTTCTAGTATTAAAATACCTCTCAATGCAAGAATAGCATTGCACATTATTTATTTTATGTTATTTATTATTATTATTATTATGACAATGATAATGTTTAAATAAAAGTAATAACATAATGTATTGCAGATAGAGGTGTTTACAGCTTTAACATACTGTGAAAATCCTGCAATGGTTTAAAAGCACTGTGCATTTTTCTTTTTTAATCTGAAGATTGATGAGGGGGAGAGAGAACCTTAATATTCAGATTTTCTTTTACCATATTTCTGGCTAGAATATTCTGTAATGTGTACAATTTGGAAGTTTATACAAGGACAGTTTATATATTAATTTAGCTAGACACAGAAAAGTGAAACACTAAACAGATCTTCTTAGTGCAATGCAGAATAGCTCTAAGGTTTTTATGAGCACATAAGAGACAGACAAAAAAGGCAGCTACGGTGTATATACACAGCTATGCACAGAAGATTTCTTACCATAAATTGCACATTGTCAAATCCATTAGCCAGCAAGTGGTTTTCATACTGAGGTAGCCCAATATTTTCCAACCATTGTCCCACTGTCTGGACAGGGCATCGGGGTCCTGTAGGAGGGTGAAGAGGGAGGCGTTTAAGCAACGAATAACCATCCACTGGATAATAGCGGTAGTCCTGGGCTGAGAGGTGGCATTGCCACATCGTGTTCCTGGGAAAGTTGGTATCAAAGGAGCCCGCCAGCTTGACAGATTAATGTTTTCAGCAAGCAGAAAAGTCAGAAGTAAAACATAGTTTACAGGGCAGTATATAGCGTAAGATCTGATCCTAGCTCTACATTTCTTAGTTATTAATCTTTACTACAGACCAGTACGTCATACAGTAGGAAAAAAAAAAAAAGCATATCAAGCTGTCAGCTAAGCTGTTCTCCGTTATATGTGATTGTTGGAATACTCCACAATGAGCAATGCACTGCCAGCAGCAAGAATTCTTTTTATCAAGTACTCCTACACTCATCAGTATGCAGCTCCATGCTTCTTGCTCCCCCTCGCTCTCTCCCCTTCATTACCCAGCCGAGGCTACACCTCGCATTTTCAATAATAGCCATCAGATAAGGCAGATTTTTTTTTTGTCTGCAAGCTGTAAGCCTGCTGCTGCTGCTTCCTCCTACACACCCATCCAAGCGTCAATCTTGAATGATGAGAGCAGTCAAAACAAATGCAGAAAATAGCAAGATTCAAAAGCAACCTAGAGCACTTAAATCTGAATAGAATCTTCATACCAGTTACGCTTTACATATCTGTTTGTTGTACATTTTTACGTTTCACAAGACATTAAGAAATGCAATACATAAACCACAGCCTGTGGCATGGTTTACTATGCCTTCCCCTTTCCCCTTTTAATACGAGATAGGTAGTGGTCTGCATCTCTGCTTATATAATAGCAAAACCCTTTAATGAAATGATAATGAATACATTTCACAGTTTCTGTCCTGTAGTACAGCAAAAGACATAAGCGGCACAACAATTTTAGTCAAAGTAATTAGATTATCTGCATGATTTCTTCAACCGTAAAATATTATAAGACGCAAGAAAACCTTCATGCCAACATATAATAATTCAACATGAAAAGGTCACCATTTCAAATGAATAATTAAAAGAATATTTTTACTAAATAAAATTTTAAGTTCATATCCTTTTCTTACAAAAACGAGAATGATAGCAGGCAGACTTATAAGATTTGTATGACTTCTAGAGAGGATGTTTATTTTATCAACTATATCTGGAAAAATTTAATAAAAGATGATGAATTTCAAATGAAAGGAAGTTTATTTTCTGCACAAGAAACCAAGTACCTCACAATGTATTTTCGATCAATGTTCCATTTTTGAGACAATTTCTCTCAAGATGGAAATATTTTACACCTTTGTTCTGAGAGGAATGCTTACTAAACTTTTGCTTTTCCTAACAGGATCAAAGGACTCAGCAAAAAAGGCAGAAAATGGGTATATTCAGGGTACAATTCTAAGAAGAACCCTGTCCAGTAGAACTTCATTTATTGAACACTTTAATTACTTTGTTTTTCTTGTGAATTTCAAGCAATGACCATCTCTAAGGAGGAATTTAATTCCAGGCATAAGGAAATTATTGATATCTGTCAAGGGCGTAATTTGGGATTGATGATACCATGGCAGAAAACTGTTTCATGGAAATCCAAACCTACAGTCTGACTAACACATTAAAATACAAAGTCTCTGCCAATGCCATGCAGAGGGTCCCTGAGCAAACACAGAACAGACTCTAGACTTAGCTGGATATTTAAAATTAACAATATTATTAGAGTTTCAACTCCCACCTGAGTAGTCCTTGGACTAACGCTGCATGACCTTTACTCTGATATTCTGCTTGCATTTGTGGAACATCTCATCCTAATTAAAGTCCATAATGATTTTGTGGAATCATTTTAGTTGAGCCATAGAAGATTTTCCATGAAGTTGGAAAGTTGCCTAAGACAGGTCTGTTATGAGATCTTACATTACTCCAGGTCTTCTTACTGATTTGATACATTACTACATGAAGTATGAAAGGTTCATTACGTCTCTCAAAAAAGTACTGAAGGCTTATCAGGCACTGGTAAATCTGTAATTGCTGAAGAAACTTTTAGGAGTTTTCTCAAGTATATAATAGCAATAGCATATGAAAATATGCACTTTAGAGCATATATTTTTGGTAAGAGTACAGTGTGTACAAATAGCTAAATGTACTTCAAACAGATTAATGGATAATTCTTTTTTTCTCAGAGAAAGTAGATACACCAAATTGATAGGAATCTAGATCTCATGGAGATACAAATGCATTTGTTCACACCTGTCTGTAAATCTTCCCTAGTCTGCAGATTATTTTTTTGTTACTGTGAATGAATATCTTTGTACATCAGAGGGAGCGTAATCCCTTCAGGGTTGTGCCCAGTCAGTAGCAAGGCTGTAAGGAGGAGGATAGGCTATGTTGAGTTGAAATATAGGGGACTTCCCTTGGGTAAGCAAAATTGAAAGGCTGGGCAAGCTCTTCAGAGAACAAATTGAGAACAAAATTATCTTAAACAAGATGAGAATTAAATCCTTGCTGAATTTTTCTTAGTTAATTGAGAAATCATTAATTCCTTTGAAAAGGATTCCTGACTTGTCTTCCCCTTTCTCCCATAAGCAGAAAAATTGATATCAGAAAGAGACCTAGTGAAGCATAATCCCACTCTTTGAAAGGATCATGCATGATTGACTCCTGTATTTCCCATACATGCATAGACACAAATATCTATGCACCTTGTGTACCCCACCAACAAAAATGTTCTGCCCACAATAAGGTACAGCCAATAATCAATGCACCAGTTTCATGGTCAAACTGTTTCTTCCGTACCTTACTATAAACAGCATGGAAGTTATGCTGCCAGTGATGAGAAGTGCTTGGCTCAATGCCTAGCAACAGTGTATGCAAAATTCAGTTTTTGAGTGCCTCCCTAGACACATTTCCTCATATAGCTGTTGGTAGTGTGTCTAACTATCTCCATGGCCCCAGCACTGGATGATTATAGCACTGCTGGTCCCACTGTGCACTCTCTTCCAACTCTGTCGACTGCCAGTATAACTACATGTCTGAGCCCATCAACATAACACAAGGTTGCTCAGCAAGGGGAAAGAAAATAAGAAGAAACAGTGAGCTTGCCACCTTAACCTCATCGCTGACTATCATCTCATTGCTAGAGTACCCTCTTATATGCAAGACTTTTTTTCACCTCCTTCTTCTGCCAAAGCAGTAAGGCAAAGGAAGGCACAGAGCAGAGCCAGGAACACAGGGATTAGGGTCAAGTCTTTTGTTATGGGAACTTGCAGCTCTTTGGATCTCCCTGTTCTTTGCTAGTCCAGGAGACTTATCTTAGGGGCGCTGCTTGGACAGTTTTTCTGAGCCCGTGCAAGTGGAAGCTGGAGCAGGTGCTATTGCTTTGAGAACAGAAGGCTATGTCTTCATTTTGCTAGTCTATGATGCAGAGCCAGCCTCACCAGCGTGCTGCTGCAGGCAGTGCCTACTTCGCCTATGCCTAAAGCTGGTCCTGATACCGGAAAATGTCATACAGACTGTAGGAGATGCTCTCACCTGCAACACATTTACATACTACTGTGCTTTCCTATTATTTCAAAGAACATAAAATCCCATGATAATTCCTCTGTGATAACACCATAAAAAAAGATGTACCTATTCCTGCATGGGAAAACTGACGCATAAGTCTCTTACAGGGATAGCAATACTTGGTTCTTTCTTCTCCAAGGCAATAGAAGAAGCACATTGAAGTGATGTCTGCAAGAAAGATGCCATCTGGTATGCTATACGATAATTTCTACAAGACGTCTCGTTCCCAATGAGACTCAGAATATCTTTATTGTGGGGTTTGGAATTGACTGAATCTGTGATATCAGAGAGCACATGATTTCAAACATGTTGTAAGGCAGATTTGCTCTAAATGTGAAGGGATTTAAGGTCTCCTCTATTTTATTGTCTCTACTGTTCACAATGTGGATTTTTCTTTCTTGATTTTTCTTTATTTATTTTTCCAGTGAGGAAAAGAAAGAAATGCAGTGACTATTTGTAGAGGAGGTGATCCCTCAGTCATCATGAATAGATTATTATAAACCATTTTCTTAGGTAGGTCAATACCTGTTGAACCTTGCTCAACAATTCTGGTGTTAAGGAATCAAAAACTGGAGAATATTAGTAGCTACTGACCAAGAAATTTCTGTGTAGACATTATACCACAATATGAAAGAATGCACCTTTGATGTAAGTTGGCAGCCAGTTTAGCAGAGCTGGGGAAGAAATTGATGCTAGAGTAAGCACTGTAAACTGTTTGGGTTTTTTTTTTTAATTAAAGCTTTCAGCCTCATCCAATACTAAATGGGATATAATTTTTCTCTTTGTATTTATGATTTCAGCCAGATAAAAAAGTTATCTCTTGACATTGCGACAGAACTTATGCTACAGCAGAGTTAGCAGGACTGGGTGTTCTAGTGAATAAACTAATCTAACAACATATATTCCTGGAGAGGAGCTAAGAATAGCTAGGAACAGGATGTTGTATGAGAAAAACTATGCCTAACATCCAGCAGATCAATACAATTAAAGAAAGTTTATTATGGGAGAAGTATAATAGGTTCTAAGAAGTGTTATGCAAGGTTCTGCTTTATCTTACGCAGTTCAGTTGTATTATTAGGCTACTCGAAATGCTTAGTTTTTAAATTATGTTTTTCATAGAACGCTGAAAAACCTGGATGACTTACATAAAATCTGTAACTTCTGTCAGCAGTCTAGCTCTTTGGATGATGATGCCACTTTGGATGATCATGTTTGGTGATGCTGAATATTTTCCTGAAAGTACTTTTACAGACTTTTTTCATGGCATATACGGAAACAAAATAAAATCCATAGAAACAGCTTGAATGTAAACAACACTGTCTAGTATCTATAATCTAAAGGTAACATTCCATTGCTTATATGTGGCTCAGAATGCACAAAAACAATTCTCAGACCACAGCTAATGCAAGCTAATGTAACAGCCCTCATTGACTAGGAAAATCATCCTCACAGTTCTTTTCTGATTTTTATACCAATATTTATTATAACTCTACATCACCACTATGTAAGTACAATAACTGTATCTATAATAACTATAACTACAAAGTCAGCAAAGACAATTCATTTTACTTGACAGATGATTTGTCAGCAGTGAATTGTACTTTGTGAACGCCATTGGCCTTTCTACGAGTTTGCGTTTCTGACCGTTGATGTATTATTTACCCAGGAACAGCTCAGTCAAAGTACTCCACTCCATCATGAAACATACATTTATTACAGACACTTCAAAGTTAGGCTATTTTTCATGTGCAGTTGATTGCTTTGGCAACTGCGATTTAGTCTCCTTCAGAACACATCCTGTTCAGTGAATGAGGGACAGATCTTACTGCAAAATTAAATGACCTGTTTTCTAGAGCACAGACACTGGACTAGGACTTGGGGAACCTTGTTCTATTCAAGACTGTCATTACTATGATGGTAACATATATCACCATACAGCAAGATTGCTTGAAATACAGTTAGTCTTTCTAGATTCTGATTTTATAGTTTAAATTAATAAATTTTGGGGGAAAATTTCTTTCTAAAGACAACAGGGAAATAAAACTATATTATAAAGCATTGTAATAGCCATGACTTGAGTCAGATTTATATCCTTGGCCTACACAACAGAAACACAAGATGCAACCTACTGAATTACAAGAATTAGTTAAGAACAGACGGAGGTTTCACTGTGAGACCACAGGATCAACTGTATTGGATCACAGCACAGCTTCTAGCTTCAGACATCCACCAGGTTCATTCACAGTGGCTACTATTAGATGCGTACAGAAGAGCATAAGATTAAGATGGACATGCAGTGACTCTTCCCTAGCATTTTCCTAGTATCCAGCAATTTGCAGCTCCTGAAAGGGAAATAGTGACTTTATGCTTAATAGTCCTTCATGGATGTTTCTGTCATAATTTAATCTAATTTTGGACAAAAACTAGATAGTTTGGTGGTTGATGAAATATACTGGGAGGAAGAGGGTTGCAGGGAGAGCTGGATTCATTTTCCCCCCTCCCTCTGTAACTCTATTCCATGCAAAATGGAGAAAATGGAGGGAATGTGACTTTTGGACGCCACCATTAGAGTAATAGGTTCCTGTAACCTTGTATTGCACTTAGGAAAGGTACACTGAAGATGCAATTAGAATTCAGCTGCTTTTTTTTCCCTCTTCATGAGCACTGAAGGAGCTCCTACTGCTGGAGGCAGTGGTGAGCAGGTGATATGAATCCAAATCTCAGTGGATCCCTATTATACTATGGAATTATTCTATCTAATACAAGTTCCTTTGGTAGGACAGAAAACTTTCAGTTGCCTGTCATTTTTTCAGGAATCATATTCATATCTGAGGGGTAAATATGTACATCCTTATCCTGGCTTCAATGAAAGTTACAAACATTTTCTGAAAAAAGGAGTTAGTTTTTTAGAGCAATTTCTGTGCTTGCCTCAGGAACTTTTACAGGGTAATAGTAACACTACACTCAGCACCTATGAGTAATCATTTTCACTTTTTTCATCTAGCAAGAAAAAAAAAAACTTGAAAATTTACGTGACACCATGACCAATCAAAACATTTTATTTAATTCAGTAAAGGTTTTAGACTACTGTTAAAAACTAGTATACTAAGTGCATACATATATATATATATATAAATGTATACTACAAAGCCCTGCTAAAAATACTATGCAAGCTCAACCCTTTATGTTATAATTCCTGGCACCATAAAAACAAATTTATGTAATTACAAATTTGAGCAAATCTTTGTACAGATCTGTGATAAGCACCACTGGACTAGCAAACAAGCAGGACTGGGTAACAGAGAAATATTTAAAGAAACTGGTCAAAAAAGGTTTGGCAGAACACTCACTGCAGAGAGACATCTCAAGAAGTTAAACACAGCCGTTAAATAAATGGTGACTGTAATTTCATAGATTTGGTAACTGCTGCAAGGTCCTGCAGAGAGCTGTGGAAACGAAATGCCTGTACTGGCACTGCAGTAATCTATCATATCTTTGAAATTATGAATCTTGAAAGTATATATGATGGAAGGTTAAGGATTTCTCTTGGGGTTATTTTACAAATTAGATTCAACTTGAGACAGTGTGGCACTTTGTCTTCTGTTTTCTTTTGCCTAGTTGGGCTCTGAGGCAACCTTGCCTCCGATGCACCAGATTTGAGTGTGATCTCGTCCTTTGAACAACTGATTGGGTGAATTCCCTTCTCTCCTTCCTGTTCTTTCTAGCTTCATTTTATAATTCCTTTTCTACACTCCCTATTTGTCTTCTACTTATTCTCCTTGTAAGTTAGGATCATTTGCTCTTTTGTCATCCTTCATCTGCAGCTACAGCAATCTGCTGTTTTGTTTCATGTCTGCCTTTTTCCTTTTATTTATTTTTTCTCCCACTTCCTCTTTCAAGCCTTTTAAAATACCTAAAAATGGTTCATTTTAAAATTAAATTATTTATCTGAGATTAAATTACCCCCTGAGATTTGTCTAGAGTTGAGACCAGGTTTGGTTTAGGTATTTGAGGTAATCCTAACTTAAGTTCAACATTTTTATAGACAATATCTGCTACATACATTAGCTCTTCAACATTAACCAGCAGCTAATTGTAAAGATAATACAAAATCTGTACTCTGAGGGCACGAATGGGCCTTTCTGTCCATGCCCAGCATCTCCCCAGGCCACCCCCACCCTGCCCGCAGCCCAGGACTCCATTTTGGCTCAGCCTAGGGCCGTCAGTCCCTGCCCCAGCAATGCCAAGCTGTGCCAGTCTCCAGCCCTGCCTCTGGTCCTAACTATGGGATGGATGCTGGACCCACACTGTAGGTAGTTCATCTCCTGATGGACTCCTCAGACACACATAGTGGCTTTTTTCCAGTCCTATCTTCAGCCCTGCCTCATGCATAGACTATGAACCCATGTTACAGCCTAGTCTCCATTCCTGTGTCTGACCCGATCCCCTTTTGCTCCTGACTGGATTCCTCCAATGGACCCTGGACCTGAGTCATCTCTTGGGGCCTGTCTGGGGTGGTCAATGGAGCATGTTACCAGTACCTGGCTCCGCACCCCGTGGGTGAGGGCACAGATCACTGCCATTAGGGAACAACCGTCCCTCTCTGCTCCCTGACAAAAAGTCAGGTTCTCAACAGGAACTTGCTTTATTACATAAAAACTCTATAACCACTTCCTGTAATATTTATCCCCTGCTAACACAGACTCTGCAACACCAAAAGAAAACTGCGGCATCTTTCAATGAATAATAAAGATGTTACTTGAGTGGGTGGCATGCTGGCACAGCTCTGGCAACTCACTGGACTGTTTGCATATGGATGAGGTTATATAAACCCTGTTCATCCTGTCTGCGAGCTCCCTCGTGCCGACTACTCGACACTCACTCTCCCACCTCTGGAGCAGGAACTCTGAACTGGCCTCCTCTACTCACAAAGGGAGCCTAGGATGCTGTTTCAGGAATCCGCATTGATGCCTACAGACAGTGCAAACACCTCCTGTGACACCGTGCTTAGTCCTGCATGGCTTTTTATTTTAGAAATTGGAATGATAGAAATGTATCTTTCCAGACAAGTTTAATAAACTCTACTCCAGGCATCATTCCTTCCATTGTTCCTTTGTTAAGGCTAATGGATCTCAGCAAGAGTGGTCCTACAGGTACAGGTTAGCTAAAAATGTACTCATCAGACTAGTTTCGCTAATGTTTTGTAACATATTAATAATTATTTCCTATACTACAAACAAGATCAAAACTAGGGCTGGTTTAATAAACAAAACCAACACCTACAGTTATTCTCTTAAATTCTGGTCTAGAGCTGTTTAGCTACATTCGTTGCTACTTGCTGTTTGAAAACTTCCATGAACATGGATTTTTGCTTGCATAAATTTGAGAAGAATGGTGGGTCTCTATATGAATGCCATATTCAAATGCAAATAGGGGGATTTGTGTACGGACAAGATAATTTATTCTTTGGATTTATACTCTATAAAACATTTCAAATAGCCTACCAGAAAACAGAAGTAGCACTAAGTAATTGAGATGGTCCATCACATCCCATAAATAGAAAAACAGTCAAACTGCAGAGTTCATAAAAAATATTTATCTAAACTCATGCATGAATAACAAATATACTTTAGAAATAGATACCAGAATAATCCATAACTTTACACTAAATGCTATTATTAGCATTTAATGCAAATTCATATTAGCAATCAATAATTTAACCTCAGCCATCTCAGTTTTGTAATAATGCAAAAACCTAAGATACAGAGCTAAAGGCAGTGGATAAAAGTAGAAAACCAGTTTTGGGAAGTTCCTGGTATCATGAGTTATGAAGTATGGGTGGTAATAATAGCAAATAATTTTTGAAGGATTTGAAGGTGTTAAAATACAATATCTTCCTGAATATAGGGCAATGAAACAAGAAAATACTAATTCTAATGTTACAATCATGAACTCAGGTTAACAGTCTGGGTTAGAAAGCAAATGAATACACTTTAGTTAGTTCAATATTCTAAATTACTTCATTTTCCGTAGGTGGAACTAAAACTAGAAACAATTCTGTGTGCTGTAAATTCTATAATAAGCCAAAGATTTTTAACTAGCATGTGATGTTCTTGTGATTACTAGAAATGTGAGCTTCCAAAGATTCCTATCTATTTAAATCTAAAGACTACTAGATTAAGGAAACATGAGTGAATCAACGGAACTTTCAAGAAACTGCTGTTAATTCAGTTTTAGTAAACTTAGATCTCTATGTAATTTATGAAAGATAAACATCGTAGTCTCACTTGCCACAGCATCTCTAACCCTAACATATTCGTAAGCGTAATACTCACACACAAAAGAGCACCAAAAGTTATTGAACAAAGTTTGAGAGATTTGCCCTTAGTAATCACTTTATGGTTTTCATACAGTCTATTTTAGAAGTTAGGAATATTCTGTTCTTTACAGTATTTCCTGGCCACAGGTTGTGAAAGACTAATTTTTCAACAGATACTTTTAACTGCACTGAGGTGCTAATTCCTATTCTGCATACATTTTTAACCTTGTATTGAACTTGTTTCTGCTGTTTAATTTAGTGACATCAATTGAATTAAATATTAATGTACATGACTGTAAATTATTACATAGTTGCAAGGTTCAGATTAAACTGCAAGGAAAAAGCTGAACGTAAGAGAGTGAATTCTAAAACTCTAAAGCAATTTGATAATTCTTTTCATGTCATTTATCATGGCTTGAAAAAATATCTCTTAACCTCTGGAATTACAGTAGGATGATTACAAGAGTATTATTGAATGAGGGCACCGTTAGCTTTTAGACATACCAACAAACACTCCGGCATTAGCTTTGTGAAATACAGCTGAACTGTACTTGTGCAGATGACATAGATTATTAGTACTCCCTCTGGACTGTTGGGGTTCAGTGGAGAAACATGCAAGACCTCAGTCCTACTGGAAATAACTTTGAAAAATATTTTAATCCATTTTTTCAAGTTCTGAAGTCTGCAATCCAGCTTTATTGATCCTTTTATCCTCTAGATGGGCATAGCTCAGTAATATTCAACCCCATGGTGCAAAAAGATACAGTATGTACAGCTCAGTGACTTCAGGGAAAGGTCTGACAGAGGAGGGAATTGACCAGGAAGAGCAGATTGCACCATTAACATTATCATCACCAGAAATGTTTTCAAAACAACTTAGGAGTCAGGGGCCCGTTTACTACCAATAGAGTCCAGGAGGTAATGTGAGCAATATTACTTTTAAGCCACTTTCACAACCAATTTATTTGAGTTCCAACTGGTTTTGTTTGTATCAATGCAATTTTGTAAGGCTAGGCCATAGGCAGGTATATCCAAACTTTTAAAGTGAGAATAAATTTTATTCACTTAATTTGATTTTCTGTACGGTAATGTATACAGTTCTTAGCCTTGTCCCCAAACATGCTTAAACATCATACTACTACACTTTCCATTTTACTATTAGTTGTTAATATTTCTGAGCTTCACACACTTGGAAGTCAATGAAAATCTAATTTTCTTAGTTTTGCACTCTATGTATTCATACCATTCTGCACTCTGTCTCAAAACAAATATTATGGGTGTATATGAATATGGTATAGGTATATCTTCTTTATAACTCAGTATCTCTCACTCCTTCTAAAGGGAAATTATTTAATGTGAGAATATTTTAAAAATACTGAAACAAGGCTCTAAGAACAGTGGTACATACACTATTTGAATTTTCATAGATTTGAGTAGTATATTCAAACTGCACATAAGTTGTTCATGTCTGAGGTCATATAAACTTCTATTCTAACCATATTTAACAGCAGAACATAAGGATCAGATATTAGCTTAATAAGAACATGAAAGAAGAGATGGTGGGGATTCTGTATGCATTACTCCTTTTTCTGAGATTAAGTTTTTCTACAAAATAAAAACAAAGTATCTTTAGGTCTCACAAACATTTTACTACATGCTCTCCAAGGAATACTACATCTTGTGTATTAATTCTGTGAGGGGGGAAAAAAAAAAAAAAAAAAAGTAGTTTAGTTACTCAGAAATAATAGTACAACTGACCAGACTGCCAAGGTTTAAACTTTTTCCAAAGGAGAAAATATCAGTACTGGAATGGGCTCTGAATCTCCTATGCTGTTTCACTAAAACATTACATCTGATGTGGAGAAATACCTTTGAAAAGTCTCATTATATTAAGTCAGTCAAAATTACATGTTAATCCTCCAATTAAAAGAGAGTTTGTAGAAGACTCCTTTTCTCAAGTAGTCCTATTGTAGAGTATCTAAATTTAGCAAGAAAAGATCTGATGGTCACAAGTAGACTACAAACAAAATTGACAAGAATCAGGCTATACATTTACTCACTGATGAATGTCAATATTTATGATATTATAGTTCCATTTTCTTAAGTTTCTCTGTTTGCTGTCAATCTGCTCTATTCCTTCTAGAAGACATATGTCGGAAAGCATTTATTCAAGTCTGTGAATATAATGATTGAATTGCTTTCCAAACAGTTTTGGAAAAAGAAGCCTAACATTGAACATGAAAAGCATGGACAGAGGTAAAAGGTATATATTGATAGGCAGTTATAGAGAGAGTGGAAAAGTAAAAAGAAAATGCATCGGTTAGAGACTACATGGGTAAATATGGGCTGATGACTTACATTTTTACTGTATTTTCAGTTTAGCCTGTGTCTTCATTTGTATCAGGCTGTTTCAAAAACAGCTCTGATTAATTGATGTATGAAGAGCATAGAGCTGAATATTATATTTATGACACTACAGGGTAAAATTGCCAATATAATAGTAATACATGAATAACAGAAAATAAAATAAATGCTTGCAGCCTTTCGCATCCAACTCCCATTGCGTTTATCCTAAAACATAGCTAAAAGCTCTACAATTATCCTGCTGTTTGCCCAGTCTTCTGTAAGGTTTGTTTTGGGATTCAATGGATCATTAAAACAGATGCATCTTTATCTCTTGTTTAGGCATTTACAATGTAGAAGTCAACAAAACATTAATCCAATTATTTGTGGTTTCTTCTGTAGAATTTATATGATCTTTGGGTAAGTTCAGTAGCATGGAATACGTTATGACAATTATGTTCTCAGTAAATAAATGCCCAAAATATTTCTTCGACATATTTTACAGCTGTATGGCTTTTGTTCTCCACTGTTTTATAATCTAGTTGATTACATACACTTAAATTATCATTCAAATAATTTGAAATGCAGAGATTTGTCAAAGAAATATGAAGATTGGCATGAATAATGCATGAATAGAAATGCATGTGTGAAAGCACCAGAAGAAACAGTGCTATGAAGGGTTAAAGGTATGGTCTGTATTGACAACCAAGGACACAGCCGACAGTGGTAAAACGCTAAGGAATGTGTTTCTGTCAAGAAAAGGAGTATGCTCTGTTAAAACAAGAGTACAATTTATTAGCAGAAGACCCTACGCTAACTAGGAGGACAGCAACAATATTACAGCACATTGTATGTGATATTCATCTTCCTGTTATTCCAAAAGGAAGACAGACTCTAGCTCTAAAATATCTGAGGTAAGGAAGCAAAATCAGTGATCACCACCGAAGTAAACAAAATTTTGGATCAAAAGGACCATGCCATAACAACTGTTGAATCTTAAAGACCTATCCAAAAACCAGTTTGCTAGTGCTTATCAAAAGGAACCCAACAGATGCCATGAGAATGCAATAGTCAGCCTTTCATGTCACACACAAGTGACCACGGACAGGCAACTTGGACACACATGCATACACACCTTGGTGCTTCAGGTACTGAGTGTGAGTGACATTAGTAAGAGAACCTGAGTGACTGTAAACAGTTTTGCCTGAAACAAGAATCACCTTCTCCTTCCATAACGTTTCAGATTGACTTTAGCTGCATGAATTCCTCCCAGCAGTTCTGCCACTGCAGCTTAAAATTCCATGTTCATTTTGCAGTTGTTAATAAGATAAAAGGAAGTGCAGAATCAAACCCAAATGTGTGGCTCTGTTCCTTACAGTGTAGTCCCATAATTGATGGTAAAGAGTTCACAGACTTGCAGTTTAAAAATTTCAAACTGCATAAGCATTTCCTATTGAAGAGGCATCAAACACCACTGGGAGCAGGGACCAGCTGCTGGAGCTGTCTCCTCTCATTGAGCCCTTCTTCTATCAGCTACAGAGTCAGGTTTCCTCTGCCTTTTCTTTTCTTTTCTTTCCTTTTTTTTTTTTCCCTCCTCTTAGTAATGCTACAGATATTTCAGTCTTTTTGCACAGCATATCAGCTTCAATGGGTAGGTGGGAGTTGGGAGGGAAGTGATGTTATCCTTATTTTACAGTCTGGTTGTTCTGGTTGGCTATTGCAAAATTAGAGTTGTGGGTTCAAAACTGTAAGCTTAAGAGGTCTTCCACTTTGTAAGAGGGTGCATGGCTCATTTTATTAAAATCTATGAATTAAATTCACTTTATCAAAGTGCTTAGTTTAACCACATGGAAATTTAAAAAGGGGAAGTAACTGCTGCAAAACAGACACTAAATTATAATTAAAGTATATACTTTTAAGTATATAACTTACCACTGTGAAAACTGCCTTATGCCAACATGCCTACACATATCTAATTAAAATTCTGCCTTAATTAAGTACATGTATTTTATCTGTTTTCTGCCCTTGGAGGAGGGAGGATATTAACAGCTTTGGAGGAAGACCACTTTGCCAAAACTGCAACCATATGGCAGCAAACAGAAAAGGACCAGCCTAACAAGGCTTCATTTGTTAAAAGAAAGTTTGACTTCTGAGTGAAATTTTAGCTTCTATAGACAGAACCATACTAGGGAAGATGAAGACTTCATGTCTGAGTAGTGGCTGTAGAACAGATGGAAGAAAGAGAGGAAACTGAGCATGTAGTTTCTGGCAGTCAAGGGTCTGCACAATTTCTATTACATGTTACAGCTGTACAGGGCATAACATGAACTCTTACACCTCTCATTCAGCTTTTCTGGCTGTGGCCCTACCTGATTCCATCTTTTCCTAGTCTGCTGAAGTCGTGTCTGCTTTACTTTCCCAATCTTTGTGCTAAAACTCATGTCCCTCACAAATATGAAGAGCAAAATTTCTAGCAATCTTTCCCACACTGTGAAGGAGTCATTGATAACAACAGTCTTGGTCCAGTAGAGAAGGCAAAATAAACAAAGAAGGTAACTTTTGTAGGATGACTGCCTACAACTTTCATCCCAATATGAAAAATCAGAGAAACTACACTACAAAATGTATTCTAATACAGTGCTCCATGACCTGCTGTTAATCTTTTGCATTAAATATGTACTACATGACATAGAAACAATAGTGTCTTGCTTGTGGAAAAAACCTGATGTAAACTGAAGTTGTAGGGTTTATTCTGAATACAGCAAAACCCACTGCAGCTCTACTTATTTCAGATGAGATATGGCTCACGTGGAGTCCACCAGGGCATAGCTGTCAGCATTCCAGAGTCCTCCTGGTTGCAAATTAGCTCTAGAGGAGCCAATTCATGGGTGTCTCTGAATACATCTGCTAAAGTAAGTATTTCAGAAGATTTGCTAGTTCCCTTGAAAATGATTTTTTAATACGGTATAATTCTGTTGCATACACCTCTTCCTGTAACAAGCAGCATCAATCTTTGAAAGGCATTCACTCAGGTAGCCTCTGCATGCAAGGTTTGGAGCCTTGATATTGATATTTAGACATAGATACTGAGTGTGATACTAGGATTATTTCCAAGCATAGGGAAAGGCACTGTTCTCACAAAAGGGCAACAAGTTAACTTTGTAAAATCCATACTTGCTAAATGAAATAAGAAATTTGCCTATTTCAGCTGTATGAAAAAGGCTTGTTAGTATATTGTGTTCCAAACCAAAACTGTAGATCAAGAAACTGAAGGATAATTCAGGAAACTGTACCCTGTATACCTCTAGGGGGAAAAATGAGAGCACTCGAGGATAGGTACATGCTCAGCTGACCAAAGAAATTCTGACTACAGTGCACTTGTATGCACACAGCAAATGGATAGTGCTTTTATGGACAACATCCAAAAAAGAATTAACGATTAGCAGAATTATAAAATTGTAAATCACTCTCCATGTGCTAGCACATATTTGACAGAAGTGGTTCTCTCAAAAGCCCAGCTCAGTCCTAAACTGATTGTAGATTATTTTGATATGGAATGACCTTCAATTATTTTCCTTGTCATTGTTTTAATTGCTCTGACTTGAAACAATTCTTACTTTAATCATGATGTTGATATGATACCCATTATCCACGTTAAAAAAAAAAAAAGTCTCTGAAGTAGATTATTTCTTGATTATTCCCTTCCAAGTGACTTGCAAGTGTAAGTAAACTCTGAATCACACACCTCTGAACAGCTATTGGGCTCCAACTAACAGAAATACTGCTATGCGTGCCTTAACAGACTTTTTTTATTGTAGAAAAAATTGTTTATAATTAGGCAAAGAAAATATGAAATTCAAGTATTTCTTCTTTTTACAAGAGAAGTACAGATGGCTGATATTTAAACGTATTATCTTTTCTAAATCCTTTGCGAAATGTATGTTACTCATCAGTGTAAGTATCTACCATGCCAAAAAAAAGACAGCTGCTCCATTTATTAAACTCTACCTTGTAGACAGGTTCCATCTAAATCATGTTATCACAGTAGTCACAGAATCATTACAAAATAGACTCAATGTGACTTAAACCAAGTGGCCTAATGCATACAACTGTCTCAAGCCAAGGTCAGTTATAACCCAACCATTATTTTTTTAATTCTGGCAAATATCCAGAAGTCTTTAAGATGCTGCTGAATGTTACAGAGGTTATAATCTCCCTAATAATCTATTTGGATGCTTCACTATATTGCCTTTATAATTTTGTCCTGGGGAGAAGAGAGGGAAATTCATTTCAGCTAGTTTTAGATAGCCACATATGAGGAGGTCCTCTAGCTCCCTTTACAGATACTTCTAGTGCCATTTGCCATGCTTCAGACACTTAGATATGATGAATGATACCAAAGAAGTGCCTCCTTATCTATCTCAGTATTAGTGGCTCAGACATACTCAATTCAGTCTGCACTGCAGAAGTCTGAATTTAGACATTAAGAATAAGATTAATCTGTGTGACCTACCATTATTTTCATCAAGCCCATGTTTCCTTTATTTGCATACGATAAGAACAAATGAGACAATGTCAAAACCTTAACAAGTCCACATACTGGGCATCTACTGCTCTTTCCTTACCTACAAAATCTGATATTTGCTCCTAGCGGGGAATTAGATTGCATTAATAGGCTTGCTCTTGGAAAATCCATGTTGTCTCTTATTTCTTTGCTACTTTCTAGCTACTTTAAGTAGTTTATTTGTTCAGTGACTTTTCTATGAATTGAAAATAATTCCCCAGATTCTCCTTCCTTTCCCCTTTTAAAGATAAATTTTACATCATTCTCTTTTAGTCTGTTGGTACCTCATCCATCCTCCAAGAATTCTCACAGAAACCCACTAAGAGGTCTAAATTTTTCAGACAGTTATGTAACATAAAATGAAGTTAATTAAATCCATTTCAAGATACCTAACATATATAACCTGTTCTTTCCTTATCTACAATTGAGGTTCTATCCCTAGGATTAGCTGTGCATGTCATACGCTCACTGATGACCTTTTCAGTAAACCTGCAATGAAAAAGTCATTGTACGTTTTTGCCTTTTCTGCACCTACTATGAGCAGCTTTGCCTTTCCTGCAGTACCTCTCTTAGGTGCCAAACATTTCTTTGTTCTTCTTCTCCCTATTAATGTACTAACATAATTATGCTACATTAAATCTTTATTTCTCATGATAGTTGCGTCTCACTGAGTGCTTTGACACTTCTGACTTGTCTCTACACGCGTGTGTTATTCTACCATGCTTAGTAAATAGAGAAATTTTTATCATTATATCTAAGGTGAAAGAAAAGATGACAGTTTAGCCAAGCTGGTCTTTTACACTTTCTTTTCTTAACTTTGGTGAAGCTTGTACTATGGTCGTTAGTAGTGTTTTGTTGAAGAACCCACAAATTTCCCTTTAACTTGCACCCTAGAGATTTTTTAAAAATAAATTCTCTGACTTTATTGACATCTACCTTCTTGAGACTTTTTTTTTCCTGGGTAGTCTGTCAATCTAATTTTTTTCCCAACAAGTACTGTGGTAACTAAAATCTCTCGTTACTATCAAGTCCAATGGCTTTGTTATGTAGAAATGAACAATCATGTTCTTTTCTGCTTTTCAGGATACCAACAGATATTTAACAGCTCTAACTAACCCTACTTTTGAGATCTCAAAGAAACCATCATATTTTTGAAATACAAGTCCACATTTCCTCCCTTTCTCACTGAAGAAGTTATATCCTCTACAACACTGGACTACTAGTGTAATATATATGATAAATTCTCTGCAATGCCGATTTTGTCATAATCTTCAATTAATTCTTGTCTATTCCTCATTAATTCTTCTGTTAATTCTTCCTTGTTCCTCTTTTTTCTACCATTAGTATACAAACAGCTAAGATACCTAGCAAACTGACCCATGCTTCTTTGTCTAGTCACTTTAATCCTGTTTTAAATCATCCTTTCTCAGGGGTTAGACTGATGTCCAATTTGCATTATTTAAGATGAAGATTTTTGTCCTTGCCACATGGCTCTTAATGTAAAGCTCTCTTCTCTCAGAAAAGAAGCCATGTAGTTATTTAGGGTGTGCTTGACTTGGATGTAGAGAGGAGAGACTATAACATCTCTTGAATCCTCAACCTCTTTATCCATTACCGTGGAGCCCTATAAGCACTTTTGATTTGCTTAGGATCATTCTTGGCAGTATCGTTAATATTCTTTATCATATGCTAGTGATCAGTAGAATCCTTTTCAGCTTGGCAAATTTGGCTCTTGTGAAGAAACACACCAGCCATAATGTAAGTGCCAGGTGGTGCAGATGTCTCCACATCATCGTCAGTAGAAGGTCACTAGCCAGCACCATATTCTATTTCCTCTTGGTAATAGAGGTTTTGTACTCCTTGGGCTAGTGTTTTTTTTTTTTGTGTGTGTTATCATTGAGATTAGATCTTACTTGCTCCTGCTTTTGATTTCAGTGGTAAGCAATTCAGATGTTGAATGCCATACACCCTCAGAGGACATCAGCAGCCATCTTCTTCTCTGTAGTCCCAAGTTTACTCCTCCAGTACTGGTACTGCTAACAAACTGAAAGCTCTGCTTTCATTTTTTGTTTCCAACTGCATGCTGTGGATGATGTTCTCATGACCACACTCAGCCAGTTTTGATTCTCTCCTTTCACTGCTCCTCTAATGGCTTCTTAAGAGATTCCCCTGCAGATCTAAAAGAAGTCTTTCCAGACTTTAACAGTAGGAAAATATAGGCCAAAGTTCCTGTAAATCCATCCAAAGATTTCATCACAAGATGTCATCACTGTCTAATTTTAAATATAGCTATTGAATTATCAGTATATGACATATTTCCTCTCAAATATTTTTCACTGAGAATGAGATACTATGTAGTATTAAAAGCTCTTCATGCCTGGTAGTTTAAGAATATTTGTGCTTGTATTTAATATATTTTTGTTTTTACTAACAGTTCATAAAAACACTGAGGTATAATATGAACTAAGCAAATACTAAAATGAAGGATTCTGTATTAAGCCACATTTGCTCTTCAGTATTAGAAATTTTACTGTTTGTGAAGTTATTAGACAAGAAAAGTGAAGTTTCCTGAACATAGTGCTCAATAATCTAGACACTTTCAGTTCAACACTAAGAGAAATCTCTTTGACCTGTACACTCTGAGCATTAAATACATTATTTTTAATCTCTACTAGATAATCTTTTTTACACATATAGAATCATATGTGGGTCTTTTTTACACATACAGAATCATAAAGGGCCCTTTAAAGGACATCTTGTCCAACCCACTTGCAGTAAGCAGGGACATCTTCAACTAGATCAGGTTGCTCAGAGCCCCATCCAACCTGGCCTTGAATGTTTCCAGGGACAGGACACCTACCACCTCTCTGGGCAACCTGTTCCAGTGTTTCACCACTCTCATTGTAAAAAATTTTCTTCCTTATATGTAGTCTAAATTTACTTTCTTTCAGTTTAAAATCATTACCCCTTGTCCTATCGCAACAAGCCCTGCTAAAAAGTTTGTCCTCATCTTTCTTGTAAGTCCCCTTTAAGTACTGGAAGGCTGCAACAAGGTCTCCCCGGTGTCTTCTCTTCTCCAGGCTCAACCACCCCAACTCTCTCAGCTTATCTTCATAGCAGAAGTGCTCCAGCCCTCTGATCATTTTTGTGGCCCTGCTCTGGACTCACTGCAATGGGCCCATGTCTTTCCTGTGCTGAGGGCTCCAGAGCTGGACGTAACTATGGTATTACCTGATACTGTACTACTTATTTTTTATTCCTAAGCATAGTCCAGCTCTCTACATCTGGCTGTGTTATGCTTAGCACGGAGCCAGAAATGAGAAGGTGAATGAGAAGTTCTAAGATGGAATTCAGGTCCTCAGTACTACAATACTTGGGCAGATAAAAGCTCAAGTAAAGCACATCGGGATCCAGACAATGACAGCATCTGTAAGTAATTAGGCAAGGGCTATGTGAGGCACCTCTGATAAACAATGGGGCATCTGAGACACTTTTTGCCACTAAACTATAGAAGCTTAAATAGAAGCAGCACACACAAAAACCCCTTGATTTGCTGCAGAAAACTTGAAAACAACACTTTCACTGGGGCTAAAGACCTATCAAAAAATCTCTTAGGTTGTATTATCAATAAGAAAACCCTGTGTATTGCCTTGTGGTAGTTAATAAGTGGCAATTAACACAAGCTAAAATCTTAAGTAAAATCTGTTGCTAAATATATAAATATCACTGTAATAAAGCTCCACTTGATTGGGTACTCCAGTCTGCTAACAGTGAGAAATGGACTCCTTATTTTCTGCTAGATAACTCTATTACTTTGTTAATAAAAAAGTAAGAATATACTTAAAGTATAACATGTTTGATACAATGCATTTAATGATTTGATATTATAATAGTTCCCTTTGCTTTGCTGCCTAAACTGCATTTGACTGAACCTGGAAAAGGTATAAAGGAATGAAAAGTGGAAAACATATATGTGAAGTTGCATATAGCCAGTTCTATAACAGAAAGAAATGTCATTATTGCAGTCTGCATGTACAGCAAAATTGATTAAATTTCAAGAAAAGTAGTTGTATTTTGATTAATAGTACATATCTTGATTTCTTCATTAAGAGTAAAATCAGATTATCATTCTAAACTAGCTAAATACCATTAAGGAGTTGACAGAAAAGAAAAAATGTTGTTTTGCAGGAAGCTGCACATCGAACAGATAAAAGTTGGGACTCGGAGTCCCCTCTGGGAAAAGACAAAGTGAAGAGAAGAGTAGACCACCTGCCAGCTGAAAGAGATGAAGAACCAAATGCCACATTTGAATGCCAAAAAAAAGGTGCGTGCAGTAGAAGCCACAAAATGGCTGATGACAAGAGTTGTGACACATTTTCTGATCTTAAAAGAAAAAAGTAGAAAAAGCAGCGGTCAGTCATAGGAAGGGACAGAGTAGTATTTACACATCACTAAGTTATGCAAATTTGCATATGCATACTGTTGCTTTTGTCTCCTTTCCATAGCTCTTACTTGCTGTGCAACTTCTTAATGGACACCTGATTTTGCATTTGTGTGCCTGTGTACTACTATGATAAAAAATAATAAGCAGCAAATCCTGAATTACTTATAATATCTTCAGAAATTATTAACTATCTCCTAATGTAGAGTTTCTCCATGAATAATTCTCCTTTCCTACACTGCAAGTTTCAGAAAGAAAAAATAGCCTGCCAGGACAACATGCCTAGCACTTTTCACGATATTACCCCTTACTTGTTTAGAAAAAAATAATCTGAATCAGCTTGTTCTATCGGCAATTATATTTGTATTAAAATCAGTTATTTTCTCTTTTTCCTAGATTCTCTTCTCACTGTCCAGCTACTGTTAAAATAGCTGTGTCAACTCTAATTGATAAGATTCATCCTCTACAGATATAATGCTCCATGAAATGGATGGTTGTTAAAATACTTTTTTTTTTTTAGAAAAATTTTAAGCTATAAGTCTCCTGCCTAATACATAAACCCAAGTAATTGCATGCAATTGCTAGCAGGGATGTACCACTACAGGTGACTTAACATAGCTTTGCCTCAAGAACAAATTATTCAGACATACAAGTCAGTTTTCTTTCCATGAGTTAGGCAGAAGACATAGTAAAATTCTTATCAGCACAGTTGCATAGGCTTATGCTGACACACCAACAGGCTAGTCATGACTTAGAGTTCTTAGAATTCACTGTGGTATGGAAGGTTTGCAAATTTTCCCATCATTGCTAACACCAGTCACTGGCTGTCAGCAACATTTTCAGCCCTGTGCCAAATATTTGCTCAAAGCAGCATTAGATAATATAATGCTTTAAAAAGTGCTAGCAACTATTGGATTATATATACTCAGGGTCCCATCATTCCAAACAAAAACTCAGCTGAAAAAGATTGGAAAATATCCCCCTAGCAGAAAGAATTCAGTACGAAGACATCAATGGAATATTTTTTCTGGTAAGATTTCAAAACAACATTAATGACTCCAATATGCTATTTAAAGTAACAGCTCCAGGATACTGGGCCTAATGCATCTCTAACAGTAAACAACATTGATTCTGTTAATGGTTATTCAAATACCTACAAATGATTTCAACACAGTGGGTTACTTAGCAATATCTTATCCACAGTTTCCCTATAGACAGTTAAGTCAAAATTAAACAAGTTAGTTGTTTTTCCTTACTTGTAGTGTGATCATTCATCTCCCCCAGTCCAGTATTAATTCCAGCATCTATTGAACTCATGATTTTATCAATCTACAAAAAAAGAGAACAGTGAAAACAATTGATGGGCCCCATCTTCATTATTTTATTTTAGTTTTTCATGCATAAATTTATGGCCTTATTACCCTCATTAGGTAAACAACAATCAAGATTGCAAACTGCAAAAATCAAAGGTAGACAACTAATTGCTCCACTTTGATTTTTATTTTGAAACATTTGTATGCTAGCAAAAGCTAAAGCTTGAGACTAGTATTTCTTTTTCTATAACACTATTCCTTTTGTACTGACGACTCTGGTCATCTAGGTATATCTCGTTCTTTGGAACTACTTTGTCATATTTCAGTATATAAATATGAATGAGAAAAATGCATATATTAAAGTATATGACAGAATGGATTTTAATTTTAGAGGCTTGTTTGATTCGATGATAACTATGAAACATTAGAGGTCTATTTAAGTAGTAATATTAACGCATAAGCAAAGAATATTTTTTTTGTCTTCTAAAGTACTAAAGCAATTGTTCAACTGAGATTTCCAGAGAATTTCCTAGCTCCCTTTTTTCCATCTGCCCCAAGGCCACTGAATAGGTATGAAACATAGCTGTATCCCCATATAACACAGAATAATATTTGTGAAACAGTACTACACTGATCCCAAAACTCATTTGCACATTTATAAATTACATTGAACTTAACTATGTCAAAACTATTATACCTATCTTATTTTCCATAAGAACAGGATAAAAGAAAAAGTGAATCAAAAGTTTGGTGTTGTCTAAGAAGGCAGACACACAGAACCAGGCTTTACTGAGCTTAATATTATGATAACTATCTCCTTTTTAAAAACTATGTATTAGGCACTTGTGACAGGAGAAAACCTGGAAATTATGTCAGAATCTGCAGATTTAGAATTAATACTTAAAAAAAAATAATCCCCGAACTACCATTTTCTGACTCTTAAGAACAATCAAACCTTGATGTCCCCCTAAAAAAGCAAACTTGGACCAGACTTGTTTCAGGATTTCATAACAATGTATCCAAGTTACTACCATAAAAAACTGATCCTAAGTACCCTTCCACTGAGAAAGTATTTCCTTTACAACAAAAACTACCTTCAGATGCCCTATCAAATCAGACATTTAGATGAGCTGGAAACCTCTTTCTAGAAAAATAACCAATCACACAAACAAGCTCTGGGGTCCTTCTGAAATAAAATGGCACTCTGGTGATGTATACATTTCCCCATAGCAGTCATTGTAAAGAGAAAGTCTTGCCTCTCTGTAATAGCAGTAAAGATCTAAACATTTCCCACTCGTAGTTTACCTCAGTAAGACGGGAACTTTTGTGTCTATGAAGAATCATTTACATTCTTAAAATTTAGTGCAGGAGAAAAAAAAGAAATTAAAAACAAGGTGTCTAAAAATTATTTTAAATCTAGTTCTAAAACTGAAGTCTTTTGTATGAGCAAGTATGCGCACTAAAAACTCAGTGGACATTTATTTTAATAGTCCTAAATTCACTGTAGCTATAAGTGTATTCCCACTTCACACAAGAGTCAGGTATATGTCAAGCATTCTGCACACAGGCTACATATTAGTTAGAGGATATGTTACATAGGGACCCTTTGTAGAATGCATAACCAACCTAAAAATCTTAGACTCTCCATTCCTGCCATTTTCTCTTGTCTCTTGCTGGTGGGCATTGTCATGGTGGGAAATAATTAGCAAATATGTAAATACTGGGCATAGCTATAAAGAATTTTACCAATTTTATTAGTGTCAGTGGTGAGAGCTTTAGTAGAAAATAATTTCAGTGTCACAACAAATTGTAGAATTACTTGTGGTTAACCTCATTCACTATGGAAACAAAAGACTTCATTAAGTGTGCAGCATTTTGAACAGAAATGCATTGCATTTTGTGCCAAATGTCAAACTACCATGCATTACACTATGACATATGCTCTGAGGATTTGCAGTGGGGAAGATTCACTTTTTATTTAATCTTTGAAACTGAAAACAGTATCAGCATTTTCACAATACCTTCTATTTGCTTGTACTTAAAAACAAACAAAACTTACTTCTTCCCATTCTGATGTGAAAGAAGGTGTTCTCTCTGAATTCCCTTTGGAGCACTGTTGGCTTGGTGTGGGTTCACTCCAGTTGCTTCTCGCTTTTTTGTCGTTTGGTGGATGGGTGATAAGATTAGAATCAGATTTCGAAACATTTTTGCACAAATGCATTTCAAGCAAAGTCTTTGGTAAAGACCGTATTCTCCCAAGTGTGCATGCTCGCTCCACAAATCCCCCAGTAGTAATAACCCATTGTTCACTTATCCTTGTTGATGTGCCAACCAATGTATGATTTTCTACTGGTTTAGTTTTAGTATGAAATATGGTTCTGTTTACAACTGGTGGCTTTTTTTTCTTAACAGGAGGATCCGTGTTGCTTTCTTTCCGTTGCTGTATCTGCTGCACTGTGCTCTTGCTCAAAATGCTTTTCTCTAGAGGACCACTGCACTGGTTTGCTTTGCTGTACAGCTGGAGTGGATTATCAGGCGGGTCACATGCAGGTGATGATCCATGAAGTAAACCTGCAAACTGTTCAGCGGGGTGTCCTACGGGAAGCTCACTTTCAGTGGATGTTTCTCCCTGGCAAAGACGTTCTGAAATGAGAGAGTACCTTGTAAAAAAAACAGGGTGATAAAATACTGCAAACAACAAAACCCTTACTATCTGCAAAATGACTTTCGTATGTTGCTTGGTTCTTTCCTGTGTACAGAAATAAAAGATACTTATGCCACGAATTGATTTATCAGTCTCTTTAAAAACAATTCTCTCCTTAAACTTGGCTATTTTATCCTGACTGGTTGAAAGCCAGCCAAAACCACTCAGTGCTATGCATAAATTCCAGGAAAAAAACAAATTTATAAGATAAAATAGGTCATTGCTATTCCGTCAACTTGATGGTGTCTCTTTTAATTTGTTATTGAGTTGAAATGTGTACAAATTATACATTTTAGTATGATGAATTAGCTAGTTACTTTATAGGTAGTAAAACACATGAAGAACCAGTATTGTCAGGAGTACAGTTAGTAACTTTTCATAGTCATTATAATAATAGTGAATTTACACTGTGATGCTTTTTTACTGACATTCTCTGAAGAATAGATTGTTGTTAGAGTGTTGTTTTCATTTCTGGGAACTTTTGAGAATAGATTCAAAGCAATAGTAACCATCGGAAAAAAAGAATAGGAAATCAAGTCTATTTGAAACAAGTTTATATGCGTTTTAGCACACACAAAGGAACTACAGAAAAAATGCACTTTTGGGCACAGTTCAGAGTGGATTATTAAAAATTTACAGTTCTTTTTGTGCCTGTTGCTGAAGGACTAGGAAAAAACCCCCACCTTTTTGTAACTGTGCTGCCTCATTTAAAGTATTGGTGTGGATAACATCACTCTATCCATGTGGCATTAATTTTGCATGTTCTACTCAGAATAGCTGTGTCCCTACTAACAGTTGCATCTCTATAACTACTTCATTAAAGATAAATACATTCATCTCATTCCTGCTAGAAGTTGAATGTAGACTCTGACTGCAGGACTGTTTGCACAGCACTAGCTACCAGAAGGAATCAAACATAGCATCATGTCACAATTTGTAAAGAAATTGAACAGTTTCCTCCTATTTGCAAAAATATCTGCTTGTAAAAAACCTCCACAAATCTCAAAATATCACAGTATTTGATTATATGAATGATAGAAGGAAGATTTTCGTGTGTACTTCAAAACACTATCAGCTCTTTTACTAATCAGCAGCTTAAAAGTGTAAAATTATGCATTTTTTTCCATTTGTTAAAATATCAGGATAAAATAATAATCAAGATTAGGAGCGCAAATGAATAAAATCTACTTTTCTTCTTTGGGAAACAACTGACTGGAATATACACTTAAGACATTTTGCAGCTAAAAAAGATGTAGGGTGTCACGGTGAAAGGTTGAATGTGGGATGTGACAGAGCTTAAGGAATCAATAATGCCAGAAAAGTTGTTTTGGAGGTGAAAAGCAGGGGAAAAGGAGGACATGGGACGTTCTCACTTTCTTTGATTTCTGAAAGTTGCTGAATTAATTCTATGTCTGCAATTTTGAAGGTGAACTTTTAAAGAAAAATAGATGATGCAAATATTGTTTGACTTTGGTGTTTTTCCCTCACATGAAAAACTCAGTAGCTGGGATTCAGTTCCAGACTAAGACATCTCATTTCAGATATCTATATAGGTAAGAAGTCTGTAACCTCCCACCGTAGTCACAGATCAGGTTGATAAAGTCAGTGGATCCTAGAGAGTGATGCCACTCACCGTATGTTGAGGCTGGTCAGCCGAATCACTCCCTGTACTCTGTTAACCATAACTGCCAATGACTGTAATGGGAGAGGGCATCCAGTTTGTGTTCAGATACCTACACCTAGATGTCTTAACCATAAACTGGATTCTGTTCTGCTATTCCAGACATGAGTCTTAAGAGTTGTCTACTGAACTTACATAAGAAATAAATGTTTTTGTCAGGACAAAGTAAAAAAGAAGAATAAATCCAGAAAAGGAAAAACTTACAGACACCTGGATTGCAAGGATTTCAGTAATACCTACATTATCTTCACTAATAACTTTTCTACAAAGTTTTCTTTGATACTTTTTGCATTAACTAAGAGTTTTGTTAATTATATGACAAAGGAAGCAAAGATCTCATAGCCATGCCTTCTTCACCACATGATTTTGAGCAGTGCAAACCAGATTTATATTGGGCAATGAAAAAGAATGGGGATATCAGTAAAAAAAAGTATGTGGTCATGATAAAGGTTAAGAAGCAAGCAGCATTGCATGCTGCACTGCAGCCCTAGAACAGGTCATCCAGAGAGGTGGCATATCCATCCTTGCAGATTTTCAAGACCTGGCTAGGAAAAGTCATGTGTGATCTGATGATGACTATCCTGCTCCAAACAAGAGGATGGACTAGATGACCTCCAGATGTCCTTTCCAATCAACACTTTAATGATCCAATCATAATTCTGAATTTTTTAAATTTTGAATTGAAAACTGTTAAGTCTAATGCTCTTTTAATATAGATTTGTATTATTATTTTAGTTTCCTAAATATTATTTTTCTCTTTTTGCAAGAATATTTATTTTGGTAATCTTAAAAAAAAAAAAGCCAACAGAAGGATCTTGCTTCCTCACCAGATACTGCTTTTTCCTTACCACATTATCTTTTTGCTTCTAAATTGTATCCTAAATACCAAAACATAAACAGATGTCATCTGTACAGACCTTTAGTGTTATTACAAGTGCATGTACAGCTTATCCATCTGCATGGATTACTTCTGAAAATCACTGTGATATGGCCATATCTGTGTTGCAGGGAAAACGTTTACATTTGGAACTACAAATAAATTCAGTTCTGCCATAATCTCAAAGCCACAGATACACATTGCTATTATCACCAGTTTATATAGAGCCGAACTGGCATTTAGGCAGCAGATTGCAATTCAATCAGCTATTTATTTACACACTGTTGCACCCCAGCACAGTTGCTTGTGGTACATACGTAAAACACTGTGGAACACAATTTCTCCCTTACAGTGTTTGAGTTGTAATTTACAGGTGCTTCATCAAACTCGCATATCTATTTTCTGAATCTGACTCCAAGACTACAGAGCACGTTAAGAAAATCAGGAGCATAATAAATACCGTGAATTTTACATTCATGTAAAGTTGGAAATCAGCTTATTCACATTTGTATCTCAAGAGATTCCATGTTCAAAACTAAAGTACATTCAGGAGAGTAGCAGTTGTTAATAATAGTAATGAAAAGAGCTGTAATAGATAAATTATAACGACAGAGTTACATCTTTAATAGGCATTGCTGTTGCCATGGCGCAAGTTTCTAATGTAAAATGAAAATCCACTAGAAATCTGTTACATAGCTATGGTAACAAATGTATTGTGACACTTGCACTATCAATCTATTCAAGTTCTGTTTTCATTTGATCCAGAAAGATGGTTTTAGCAGCACACTCTGCACATGTATAATTTCTGCCCAAAAACTCCCTTTTCCACACACTCAGTTGATTGATAAAACTAACAGTCACAGTTGAGTAATGTTTGGAGAGTACCCTCTCACAGAAGGTTGATAAGCAAAGAAGTCATCTTATTTGCATGGTCAAGATTGCTTTGGACACACTAGAATACCTTCAGTAGAGATGATATTGGTTGCATTGCCAAAGTGATATCATAAAATGGGATGATCAGCAAGAAAAGGTGTAAGACAGAAAATTCATAGTGTTTAAAAATTGAAGTCACAATATTCAGGAAGGCATTATTTCACACAGCAAACAACATGGTGCTCTGACCAAGCTCCAGCTCTTTGATGGCAGTATGTTGGCTGCAGATAGCTTTGATGAGGCAGTGCAATGTTTTCTGACTCTAGTAAATGTTATAGCAAGGTACCATGGACCTGTGTGGGAGATATAACAACACAATTACTAAGCAACTAATGAAGAATGTGGGCTTCTACTGTCACCAGCAACAACACAGAAAAGGAGCAACAGTGTCCAGCCAGATTGCTGTTTCTCCTTCTGCTTCCTCCTAAATCTAAAGAAACCACCAGAAGGTGGTTTGCAAGGTTGGTGTTGGCAGTCTCCAGGCTCTGTGCCCAGGTTCCAACACTACCGGCTTCTCAAAGCCATGCAGTCCCTTAAAAATCACAGTAAAAGTCTCTCTGTGGATTATGTACTTGCTCCTACTAGCTTCATAACTGCCAATTCACAATCCCTTAACATTGCAGTCTGTGCTTGGCTGTGTACTGAAGGATTTTACTGCGTCCCTGTTGCTACCTTCTTGGTAGTTTCACTGTCCAGATTTTACTCCTCTGTTTCACAATGACCCACCAGGAACTGCAAAAGATGAGAAAGATTTCGGGGGGAAAGACAGTTCCGTATGGAGTTCTCTGAGCAGTGTGTGCCAGCATCTAATGAAGAAAAAAGCTTTCAGTGAGGAAGGATATTAGTTGGCAATTACTGCTAATTCTAATGAAATTATAATATCTAAATATAGTTCTTGCCCAAAATTTCAGCAATAGGAGTGTAATCTGGTGCAAATACAGTTAATTTTAACTCTCATAGGGATGCACGACTCTCCTGTACTTTTTCAGAAATGTGTTTTGATACTCATATATTTAGTATTTGAGGGGGACATAAACATAATTTTTAGATAGATCACATAAAGGGTTAATCTTTAACTGCAGAATTCATCCTAGACAAAAATACAGAGCTGCAGCTGCCACCTCCATAATGCCGTTTCCATGAGAATTTCTTTCTTTGTGACTATATAAGGCATGGTTCCTAGACGTCTTAATGACAGACAGCCTCTCATGAAGCATCACATTTTTACAGCACACGAATCTGTCTTATACCTGCTCATCAAAATAAGGATCCTTCAGAAAACTAACATGTTAACATGTTTATAGGCTAAAAATTCAGGTGGATAAATAAAGCTCAACATCCCCCAGGTGAAACACTGGACTAATTCAACATATGTGTTCAAGCTAAAACTCCACTAGAATATTTCAACTCTACCATACAGCAAAAAGAAAAAAAACAATACACCATATTTCTTTGTAACACTCAAGCAATCTTTCATAAGAAATTCTAAGAAATTAATGGAAATTGAGTCAAAATGTAATTTTGCAGAAAGATCACATATAATTGCATTGAGAAATTCTCTGGTAATCTCTTCTTGCAGGAAAAAGCTAGCAGCTGAGTGGGCTGTGGCTGTGCTCAGAAAGTACATGTTAATTTGACAATGTAGTACAGCTGGGAAGAGTAATAGAAGAGGACAATTTGGTGACACTTAATAACCAAAATCAGTGCAAAGCAATATGAATATGACAGATGAGCTCTTGAAACCATATCCTTTTGCTGAAGACTCTAATGAAACCTCGTTAATTGTTCCACTCCTGATATTTCACACATGAAATACAAAGAAGGAATGACAAAGTCCTCCACCTACTGAGAACAAAACTTACTAATTGTCAAGGCAAAAGAGACTGGAAAAATAGTGGATGATTTTTAGAATACTGTTTCTAAAAGGAGATGTTGCTCAACAATTTCAACAGTTGTATTTGGAAGGAAGGATTTGCTTAAGTAACAATTCAGTTTCCCCAAGCATGAGACAAAAGCTGAAAATACATGTTCTGGCATTTCCACTATTCATACACTTCTGTCTTTCCTAACCTTGATAAAGAATTTATTTCTGATCTGAGCAGTATTTTTAAGATACTTAAGAACAGATATGAAGTGGTTTGCCTCTTCTCTCCTCATTGCACATACAAACTCATCTATGCTCTGTTTCATCTTCTAATTACATTTCAAAGCCAGCAAGAATGGAATCAGTGATTTAATAAGAAATAATGTAAAATAAAGACACACACTCTACCCCAAATGGCCTCATTTAATTTTTGCAAAATTTTCTGTTAGGTAATAGAAACAAAGCTGTAAGGACATAAAGTCTTTAATAATAATAATAATAATGTCTAGAAAATACCTCTTGCTGTTGAATTACAGTCCAGTTCTAGATGTAGATACATGCAGTCATAGAAAATTACATCCAGAAATGCAAAGTTTTTCAACTCTACTTGGAAAATTTACTGAAATTTTGTATCATTACTTACTTGTAACTGTTTTCAAACTAATCACTAAAAGTCATGGTCTTCTAGCAAGCTTGCAAGTCCCTACATCTTTTTTGATATAAATTGTGGGTGGGGAAAGTAAAGACTCAACATAGACTTATATGTCCATTTTAGACACAGTAGGATATCCAGGGTGACTACAAGGGCTGACAGACGTGACACACAACTTAGTGGAAACTCGGGTCTTTCTGTGAAAGTAGCTAGAGGCCAGGAAGGGTATCTGAGATGTCCGAATTGGTCTAGACATTTCTGTTTAGGCACTGGAATTGTTTCTTAGAGGTCAAATTGTAGCAGACAAAGAGTACTGATGGTGGTACCCATGCAGACAACGCATCTCAAAGAGTCCATTACTGTAGAATAAATAATTTCTTGAAGCAATTCTGTGCATATGCCCCACTTCAAATGACTCAAATACAAGTACCTTAGATAGGAACTGAAAAATTGTCAGCATTTTAAGTAATGATTGTGGGATACTTCTACCAAACTAGCCATCAAGTTAAGAAGCCAGATCATCTGAGTGGTACAGAGCATGACATGTTGGCTGACCCCAGATATCAGCTCAAGACATTGTGGAAACATATGTTCATGTGAAACATGGAATTAACCTGCTATGAATTGACTATGACTGCTAGGAGTGTCAATGTGTAGGTTTATTAAGCTACTAGGATGCAGAAAAGCACTACTTCAATTTCAGATCTAGTTACAGGAAAAACAAGCATTAGACTACAATAGTTCAGACATGGAAGAGCAGTGAATGAACTTGGAAGACAATTATCAACTTTCAAGCTCTGTCACAAATGACACTTTACTAAGCTCTCTTAATAACACAGAGCAAAAAGCACCTAAGGAGCTAAAAGAATCAGTTGAAAAAAGGGAAGAGAAATTATTAACCTGCAGCTGCCTGAGGCAAAAGTTGCAAACCAGCCTCTTGCAGGTTGTTTGCAGGAGCATCTTGATTAAGTGGATTTTACCAAACCTTACAGAAACTTTCTCCTTGTCTTAAAATAGCAGATCTAGGTAAGAAAAGTTCATTTCAATACTTTTCTCTGACTGCTCTGTATACTTATGTGAATAAAAATATATGATTATGAAAAACTGCGTGAATCATCAACTAGTTGCTGGTCACAAGCTCCCACAGAGATATTTCCTTGATATTTCCAAATATAGGTCACTTCTTTTGGTTAGAAACAGAGGGCTTGCCACCCATGTTTCTGAACTATAGAGTTTGATACAAAGAGGCACAGTTTAATCCAATTAAACCTCTACTTACATAACTGGTGGAAAATCCACACAGCATCAGTACTACATGTAGAAATCCTGAATGATTTATCTTCTGGTAGGATCACGTGAAAGTTAGAAGACAGAGTTTCATTTAGTGAATAGCTGTGGCAACAGAAAACATTACCACCTACCCTGCTGCTCTTCAGCCAGAAGATATCAGTCAACAGCTCCACTGCCAGAGCTGTTTGTAAGAATGGACTCTCATCTGCTTAGGGCAAATCAGTTGAGGCAATTTGGGTAGAGCAGTTGAGTTCATCTGGCTTATTTTGCTTGAGATGGATTAGAGAGCATTCATAGAAACCCTTCAGCTGAAGCCAGATCTGGGGGTGGTCACCTATGAGAGAAGTGCAATGACAAGGAGGTGCTGGTAACATCTTCAGTCATTTCCACAGAATTCTGCCATTCATGAAAAGATGATACTGCTCTGCAATGTAAGAGTCGGCTTTCCTCTCTGAAATGCATCAGGTGGATAGCCCCCTAAGGCACCAAGTAGTTCTGCTTTTCAAACGTTACACCTGCTGAGAACACAATTTTCTTAGATAGGTGGAATAATGGGCATGATGACAATAAATATTAGCATGGTCTAATGAAGAGGACTAATTTACCAAGCTAAAAGGATTTACGATAGTACAGCTTTCAAAAAAATCCTCCAGACTGGTAGAAACACACGAATAAAGTAATTTAAGAGTCTAAGAACTGTAAATAGGAAAACATGTGAGTCTAAGTGATCAGAAACTACACTGATATGGGTGGGAATTGCCCCATTATAGGGCCATAATCGATAGCCCAGATTTTGTTCAGGTAACAGCCCAATCAGAATATCAGGAATAATAGGCTGTAGAATAGAAAACTCTACCCCACCAGAGAGCTCCATACAGTTGTTGGCACATCCTTAATAAGTACATGAAACTTTCTTATGTAATTAAATACTTTGGATTTAGAAAGCAAAATATTTTCAGAGATAACAAGTTCTTATCTACAGTGTTAGAGGAAATAAATGCTTCAATATAAGTTATAACAAATTCATCAGGTCCTTAAACCAGAAATATCTGAGGCAAGACAGGCCTAGAATATTATTATTACATCATTCTGCTCTAATTTATTTGTGTTTCACTCAGTATGAGGAAGACTGATGAACAGACATCAATAATTATGTTTACCTGTGAAATAAGGACTCAGATCAGCCAGATCTGGTGTTGCTATTATAAATCTATTTCTGCTATTTAAGCAAGTATGCTTACACTTCACCTGAGGAGAGAACAGATCATTGTGATCCTGTTTTGTAGATACATGAATGGGCACAATCTGCATCAACAGGGAAGTTCCATGTGAATACCAAGTGAGCTGATATATCAACATATACCTCCTGCAGACAGAGTTGTGAATTCTATGTTGGTTTACAATCTCATAGCTAGGGATTCCCATTTTCCAATGGAAACAACAGATGCTACTGAGAAAGCCTTCACTTCTTGCCACAACAGATTCTCAAGAGAGTGAACTCTGACAAAGGCCATGGAATTGCAACTAGCAAAGCTCAAAAACTGCATGGAATAATCCATATTTATGAACTGTAATATGCAACAGTTTAAAATTATAGCATTTTTAAAGGAGGACTAAGAGGGCATGGATTGAGGAGAGGCAAAAAAGTAGTACAGATTTCCTAAAAGCTTTGTACAGTCATGACGGCTATTCAGACAGCCTACTATGAAGTGGACACTTGTATGAATGCAGAGAAATAATTAGGGGATCATCATCATCTAAGTTTTTTTATTTTTCTTTAGAAGAATCCCTTCAAAATATTCGTGGAATGAACCAAGAGTTAGAAGACTTACATTTGAAACAATTTGGTAAGCTCACCTGCCTCCTTCAAAGATCAGGGGAACTGAGAATGGAAATGACAGGGATGGCAATTTTTTTTTCATTGGATAGCTCATAATCTATTGGACCTCCTTGGACCCATCATCTTATTCCTAATCCAGTGGATCATTAGGACCTTACTCTAGGGAGACATCCATAGGAGATACCTGCACTTCCTTTGTACTGAAAACAACAAACAATGAAGTTCTGTTCACAGCAATGCATTTGTCTATTGGCCACACCAAAGTTTTGGGCATGTCAAATACTGTCTACGAAGGTATCTGAGCCACCATTTGCCTTTTAGCCATAACAGTCCCCCATTCTTCTAGTTCTGATCACTGTGGTCAGTCAAGAAGTAGATGGCTCTTTCCATTCATGGTGTGGTTCCTGACTGCAAGGTTTGCGTGGTTAAGGTGAAAGAACATGCTACATTTCTCTCAGCATTTCTCACTTACAATTTAGAAAGGTTGCTCTTTCATTTCACATGACAACAAATTTCCAAACCTCAGTATTTTTCATAATAGAAGTATCCCCCAGACAATGATTTCAAACACTTCTTCAGTATTGGATGGCAGAGTCAAAAGCAACATTTCTGCTTTCAGCTTTTATAACATCTGTTGTTTCTGTTTTGGAAAGGGGTTCACTCTCAGCAGGTATATATTAATTTTGGTGAGAGTCGCCTGCTTCATACTGTCTCTTCTGGAATACTTGTTGTAAGCCACTACCAAAAAAACATCTGAGCTCTCAGACTCGGCTTCTTTGCACACACTCCCTCTCAACTTCTCTCCTTCTTTCCCCTTCTTACCTCCCCAAAAAAGAGAAATTATTAAAACTGACAGAATGGCTAAGTTCTTCATCAGTCAGACATGCAAACACAGCAGGAAAGAGCGGACCTACTGTTTTCTCACATGTATTGTTCTGTAACTTGGGTGCTAAGTTGTCTCTTACTTCCATAGATTAATACATTCGTACTGTGTTTAAGCCTCAACACATCTTCCTGTAGAATATTTCTAAAATGTGGCCTCTACCCACCCAGCTAAAAATTGCTACCCAAACCATTGTCTTGTGTCTATTAAACTTCAGGCCCTCTGATCTGGACCCATTCAAGAACTCTTCTACAAAAGTCACCTTCTTGGTTCATTGCACTGAGCATGTTATGTGCTTTGGTTCTCACTGATATTTTTAAGGCAATTTTTGGTGTACAAATTCTTCCTTAATAAACCTTCAAAGTCATCAAATAATCGATTCCTGTCTTTCATGTGCTGACAATGCCCTGTTATTACTCTTTTGCTATTTCTACTTCTGCTGAGAAATCATGTAGCACAATTGAATTGTTCCGGTATTTCATGATTCAAAGGGATTGTAAAAAACCTGCATATTTCAACTAAATTGACAGCTGTAGAAAAATTAGTATTGGTATACATTACGTTGCTGAAAAAGACAATTCATTGCATTGCCTCAAGCCCACTGTTGGTGTTGTACAGATCTGTGGAGATTCAGGATCAACTTGCTTTGAAATAACACTGATTCTTCCAGTCGGTTTTTTTTAAGAAGTTCTGCTCTGGCAAATTGTCTAACCTACCAAACACACTCAGGAGAACTGAGTATGCCGAAGTAGTTCATTAAGTCAATCATAATTAACAAATTATTTCAGAAACTATATTACAATGGTTTTAATTAGTATATTCTTCATTTGGAACAAATAGGAAAGCAAATGATCAGTCTCCTGAGAAATTTACATAAGTCACTTTTTCCTCTCTTTAAAAAAGCAAACAAGCATCACTAGCAACTCCACATACCAGACAGCACCATAACAGATACCAGAGCAAAACCTGGCAGATGTTTCCTTTTTTCCTTGTTTTAATTTTTTAAAAGTTTTATTGTTAAAATAATGAAAAATGACAATGAAAATGTTTTAATCATTTTTCTGATTAAAAGTGCACCAACACCTTATTGCTCTCCTTTTGTAACTAATAGGAAAGAAAAAAGACAGGGAGAAGAAGGGAAGAGAGAAGAGAATAAGAACAAGAGGAAAAGGAAGGAGCCATCCTGAAGACCAAAGATTGTAAACCCAGAAACTTCTGATGAGATTTTCAAATTACAATTGGTCCTAAAAAGGACCTTTTTAATGTGCAAAGTTTTTTATGATTTTTTTAATTAGTTTTCAAAAATCTCATGAAGATACACAGATGAAATGACAAGTATTTAGCCAATACTTGCATCTTGAAAGCATAGTATTTTTAGGTAAGCATCTAAGGTAAACAAGCACAGTCAGAAATAGTTGAGATGGTCACTCCTGGAATAGGTTACCTTGAACATTATAGTATTATTAGCATTTCATCTTATGTTAATTATTCTGCCTGTCTGCACCAACTTAAATGAAAGAAGGCTGATGAGGGTGGTGGGAATAAATGACACACATCAGGTATTTCTGAGGAGAAGACAGGATTTCTTAAATGAACAAGGGGTGAACTACCAAATGGGACGTGTATACTGGCCTCTTTCTAGCCCAGTTAACAGGTAATTGAATTTTCTTCAAGTCTTTTGATGGAAAACAAGACATTAAGCTATTAAAATCTTCTCTGCTCAGAGAATAAAGGGTAAGCCAAAATTTAAAGTAACTGGAATACCTACAGTACTGGTAAACAAAGAACAAGAGAAAAAAGGCGTATAGGCTACTTTTTTTTTGAAAGCAACTTCGTTTCTTCCAACCCTCTCTGTGGATATTTATTATAACTTGGACAAACTTCTAAAAAAATAACCATCTACAAATTTATGAGGAAATATGCTATGTGTTTCCAAACCAAAATTAATTTCACAGATATGACAATTGATGTTTAAAAATAAAATTTAAGTGAAACTTGATTTAAGTTTGCCTAACCTCTCAGTCTGACTGTCAATATAAAGACTCAAAGTCTGTAATTTGTAAGTGGCTTCAAAATATGTCTAATCAATCTAAACCTTTTTATAATTTTATAACAGCCCAAGACATGGAGTAACCACAATAGAGAAGCACAGAAGTCTGAATCAAAGTAACTGCTTGCTTCTTAAAATAGGCATCTTTCTTCTACTTCAGTGAAACCACACTTTATACTAAAGTCAACACAGCAATGTTATTACCACATGAAAGACAAAGATTCAGCATAAATCAATAATTTCCAAGGTTTGATACTTTTTGCCAGTTTTTTAAGTCAATTCATTGATAAAGTCTATTAAAAAGAAAGACCATAACACTTGTACAACTTTACTTCGCAATGCTCAAGTGAAGAGTTGCAGAGCAATATGTTTTTTTCCCTACATAGCTAACCCTCTAAGAATTCCTGTTGAACAATAAGAACTCTAAGCCTTCTAAGCCTTTTTGTGGTATGAGTTCCCTTAATTTATCTTGACAGTTAGAATGACTGACTCAGGGCAAGTAAAAATATTTCATCTTCATTGTGGTGTGGAAGCATCACTATAAACCAAGAGGTGAGACGTGTATAGTGGAGAGGTGATTTTGCCCCTCTACTCCACTCTGGTGAGACTCCATCTGGAATACCACAACCAGCTCTGGAGTCAGTACAGGAAAGACATGGACTGGCTGGAGTGGGTGCAGAGCAGGCCACAAAGATCATCAGAGGGCTGGAGCACCTCTCTTATGAAGACAGGCTGACAGAGTTGGGGTTGTTCAGCCTGGAGAAGAGAAGGCTCCAGGGAGACCTTACTGCAGCCTTCCAGTACCTAAAAGGGGCCTACAGGAAAGATGAAGAAGGACAATTTACAGGGGCATGGAGTGAAAGGACAAGGGGTAATGCTTTTAAACTAAGAGAGGATAGATTTACACTAGATATAAGGAAGAATTTTTTTGCAATGAGGGTGGTGAAACACTGGAACAGGTTGCCCAGAGAGGTGGTAGATGCCCCATCCCTGGAAGTGTTCAAGGTCAGGTTGGATGGGGCTTTGAGCAACCTGATCTAGTTGAAGATGTCCCTGCTCATTGCAGGGGGGTTGGACTAGATGGTCTTTAAAGGTCCCTTCCAACACACACTAAAGGTGGGCATCAGACAAAGGCTCTTGGCTGGTTAAAGTAGAGTAGAATTTAAGGCAATGCTAGCCTGTCTTTTCCTGAAGCTGGCATGTATGGTACAACATCTTTAAAAAGAATATACACGCAGCAGTTGGTAACTCGAATTCATAAACTTAAGGTCAGAAAGTGCCATGTGTACCTATCCTGCATATAAGAGTATAGAATAAGGAGGTTCGTCTCCCTGAACAATATGCACATCCAACAGCAGACCCAAAGGACTTAAAAAAGATGAACCCATTTCTTAGGCATTGTACAGATCAGCTAGTGCCCCCACTCCAAGGACACTAAATACAAAAACCAGTTTTCAGTTTTAATCACAGGATCATTCATTCACAATTTAACATGTATTAAAGTATTTGTAAAAGGCAAAGCCCCTGTGATCTCACTTAATTTCTATTTCTCACTGCACTCTAAATATACAAATATACAAAATATACAAAAAAGCTGCTTGAAGATTCTGAGAAAAAAAAAAAAGAGAGCACTTTAAAGAAGAGCTAAAATGCCTGAGAAATAAAAAATATTCAAGAATAGTGTATTACAAAAGGAGAATAGGAAAACATAGAAATGGAAGTTAAGAGGGAATCTGAACTCTAAATCCAGGGAACTATTGCATGTTACCAGAACTGCACTGCCCGGCAAATGCTTTCAGACTTCTTTCTACATCTGTACCTCCTTGTCAGGAAGCTCATTTGATCAAGATATTGAAATTAGATGTGCCTGTCTTTCATTTCTTCCATGTTCCTCTCCCATGTTATAACAGCCACTGCAAATCTAAATTACTGTCCAGGTGCAAGCTGAGGTTTTCAAATACTTGTTGAATGGACACTGCTCAGTTTGCTGTCTCTCTGTAGCTGAAGGGAATTGAATGGAGTTATTAGTTTTACTGCATACCTTGCCTGAGGTCAATCATGTTTAAACGCAACTTTTCTTACACAAATAACAATTACATTATTTTTGGTATCACATTTGATTTGCTGCTCTAATTAGACCTACAGATTTGTCATAGACAATTTCTGGAATAAGTCATAATAATGTTATCAGTATCACAATCATGACAATCATGGGAAAACTTATGAAAAAAATCAATGACAAGTTTAAAGCAACTGAAGTACCTTTGAAAAATTATATATTGACTCAATTAAAAATAACAGAATAATCCCAAATACTTTTTAGTTATTCTATGGTAAGTAGTTTTTCTTTGCTGTCATAATTACATGACGGATGTCTTTTTGTATTAAAGGTTCATCTTCCTCAGATGTTTAGCTGTGTCAACAGTGAGTTTTCTTAACCTTTTCCATATTCATTCACCAATCCTTTCAGCTATGCCATGTGGGAAGCCCTGCCATGCTCTTCTGAGTTGTAAACCAGATTGTAAAGACAACTGATTGTGAAGCCAAGATAACTTTCAGTCATGAAGCCAGATTTTTTCAAAGTAATCAGGGACACCTTCTCAGTCATTATACACTTACTCTTTTGCTGTGCAATCTTACTATGTTTTGACTCCTGAACAAAGATTACTGTACTCATAGGTCTCAGCTCAAAATCCTCAGTCTCATGTGCCTTCTTGTCCTTTGGTCATTTTAAGTGTCCAGAACCATATGAAAACAAATAAAGAAACAACATCTCAAACCGAAGAAATAGTACAAAACTCAGGTAGTAAAAAAGTGGAAGCAGAGCTTCCAGCATCACTGGAAGTGGATACCAAGACCATGGCTGATCTCCGGTCCAACAAAAAGAAACGTCACCATTTTGAGGTCTTGAAGAGAAATCTTCAAGAATTCCAGTACTATCTGAAAAACTGAGGGCAAAAGAGGCAAAGGTCAACCAAGCAACAGTTTGAAAAGAAGCCAGAAGGGTCAAAGTGACAGAACATTATACCAAAGGCATTTTTCACCTCTTTCATGAACCCATGCCTTTTTTGTGAATTGGAAGATAATCATGTGTACAACTTACAGAATCTGCTTTTCCTTATATAAACTTTACAGAGAGAACTTCAGCCTTAAAATATAAAGTTTCATCCTATATTATCATGTGACTACAAAAGCATTCATGGAAGTTACACCAAAGAGAGAGATAGGAGCAGAGGGAAAAGGAAAATAATTTAATCAGGTAAAGGACTCATCGTATTGTATTACTCTAAAGAGTATTACAAAATCTAAGGACAAATTTTACCCTTTCACAATGCCCTTCAGCCTTTTGACAAAAAGGTCATTTGATGAGGTATGAAATTGCACACCCTATCTGCTGCATTCTTCAGAAAATGGAAACACTGAAAATATGCAGGTTCAATGTTTGTGACAGAGCACAAGAAAAGTTGGGAAGTGTTATGCGCGAGATTGTTATTGTTCTGCTTCCTCTACAACTTCAAAGACTGTTAATACAATTAGGCTCCCACATATTCTTAAAATAAACTTGTGAACTAGGCAGACTTCTTTCTTAATTTCATGTATAAACACCAAGATTGATTTGAAAGCATCCGCCCTAACTGAGTGCTATATGTAGCTATCATACCTTGCACATCCTCTATGTGACTAAGCAATACTAACACAGAGATACTACATAGAGCCTTTACTGTAGCACTCACAACAGTATCAAGAGCACTTAATTGACAGCTGGGATCTTAGAAACACCAACAATCATTTTTCAGAGGTAGTTCGTCTTCTCTCATATCCCACTCCAATGACACATCTGGCATAAAAGGCACCACTCTCTAGAGTGGCCTCCATGTGGTTGCTTCTAATAATCTTTTCTCCAGCTTGAAGATTTCTATTTTTTACAAAAAAATTCCCTTCCCACAATTTCAGCGGGAATACTGCAAATCTGTCAGTAAGTACATTGTTAATGTTTCTCTCATAAATCTATCTTCATGTCAAATTTCCACTACCCTATTTTAAGAGTAGTTTTCAAGGTACCAATTGCTTTTGCTTGAGAATTTGGGAATGCAAAGGTGCTTTCTTGGAAGATACCTTTGCACATGTGACACAGACTAGCGGAATAATAATAATTATTCAACTACATTCACCAGTTTGAAGCCATTTTGTATGGGAATAAAAATATAATTCAGTTGATTTTTTCACAGTAGAGCATTCAAAACCTACCAAATCAACACCTGAATGTTTAGAAAGAAACTTGATTTTTACATATTCCACTGGAAAGACATCGATTTTCTTGAAAGACAGCAATTTTTTATTAGAATTTTACACATTGTCAAGAATAATGTAAATCAAGAGATTAAGATATAGGTCATTTAATTCTGAAGAAAATATTTTTTGAAGTATGAAGGGAGAAAAATTGAACATAATTTAATCTTCTAGTCTTGGTATCAAACTAAGGCTGAGTCATAAAATCACTTTGAAGACAGCTGTAATGATATAAAATGTTACTGTGTACCAGCTGTTCACTGAGAGTATTCTGTTAAGAGATTGCCCCTTCTAAATATAAATTGTGGCATCCAGTGAAAAATCTGAAATACCTGAAGTGGTAATTTCCCTTCCACTAAGGGAAAATAAAGTTTTACACAACCCCTTCTAGGTACAAAAGAGGATACATAGCCCTTGTTTATGAAACATAGCCAATGTTTTCATTACCTAGTTTAATGGCAAATTTGCTTCTTGTCTGAAAGACTCTAGATGATGGAAAAAGTGTAAGACTTGAAAACTAATCTGACTGAAAATAAGCCTATGTATTGAAATTCTGGAAAACATCCCTCTGCTCTAAGTATTAATACAAATGTACACTAGATATAAGCTCTGCAGGCATAAATGCTTCAACACTGTCTTGTTTAATGGCTGCATACCTGCACGCCTACAGAAAATCCACAAAAATCAGTTTACTGTAACTTAAAACAAATACCTTTGCATCGAGTTCTCTCATTAGTTTTTAACGTTGCTGCTGAATCACAGTAAGAGGAGAAAGGGAACAGGTGATATGACAGGTCAGCAGAAAGGAATAAAACCAAACCCATTTCAAGGGACATGGGATGTGACCACACTGTATTCACAACTACACTGCACTGTACAGAGTAAGATGGCTTTAAAAAAACACCCTACATAGTGACAGAAATCTTGCAATATCATTGCAGTGCATAGAATAGGCTGTGAAACTTGATCCAAAGCGCAGACGAAATTAGCCTATGCTATGATGTAGTTTAATACCAGTTCTCAAGCTAGAGGCAGTTTAAGGATGGCACAATGGCCAGTTTTGTAGAAATATTCTCTACAATTTAAGTAAAATAGGGGAGTTGCTAAGGAAGACTAATGGAGTTAGCTTTGCCTCAATTTGCCTAGCTCACTCAGAAACCTTTAAAAATACCATATTTTAAAATTTAAAAATTCACAAGAACAATGTTACAAATTATTAAAAGCAACCTATTTCTCTTAATGGAAGACTGCCATACTGAAGCAGATCATAATGCAGAAGAGAGCACTGTAGTCTGAAGTAAAAAATGCTATACTCAGGAGTTACTCCTAGCCTTTTCACCTAAACTAGTCACCTAGCTTACCAGGTGACTTTGGAAAATCAGTTCAGTATTAGTTTGCCTGAATTTCCTTGGCTGTGATAGTACTGATCCTTCAAAAGGGCTTTAAAATCTGCTAATGAAAACAGCACTATATGAGAGCTAAGTATTATCAGCATCTTTTAAGATGCTTATCAGACTTTACCATAAATCCTGAATTTTGCAGAAGTTCTTTTAAAATGTTTATACTGTGCTTTTACGCTTCTCTACTAATGTCTGTAGGAATCTTTTTTAACATGAAAGGAATTGAATAAATGAAAAAAACAAATTTAACTATGAAGTATACAAAGTGTTATTATATATATAGGAAACCGAAAAATTAGAGAATGTTTTATAAAGCCCTTTGGCTATAATAATGATGTGTTACTTCTAAGCATGCACACGTCAAAAGAATATATGAAGTTTCATGATTATGGTTTAACTCTAATGGAATGATTTTAAAAGATTTAAATGATTAAATATTATTTTGCAAGACATGACTTTTCACACAGTATGATACAATGAATTTAAATCAGAGGCAGATGGTACCTAGTATTCTTACAGCTGAGAAGACTGGTATGGCAGACAATCTACTGTTTTGTTCTGTTGAAGACAAACAGGCTCTCTAGGGTCCCTGAAAGCCATTTTTTACTAGAAGGGGAGCGAGAAATACAGTGTACATTTAAAAGTTTATTTATTGTACTTGCAGCAGGCAGACATAGAAATGTATGGAGAAAAATTGTATCAGGAGTCTGCAATGTTGTCATGATCGCCAAGTTCAGTTAAATACCTGACCCTTTTATGATCTCTTCCACAGCAACCCATTTAGCTCTTACAACTTCTATTCATCATCAAATTTAGGAAATAAAAACTGTATTTATCTCTTTAATGCTGGCAACCAAATCCTCCTGACAATCCCCAAATTATCCCAGCAGATATGACCTTATTTCAGAAGCTGTGGCCAACTCACTAACGAGCTATGACAAAGATGACCACTGACAAGACCGCTTTCTACAAAACAGTATTTATTTAGAAAAGACATTTTGAAGAAACTATAACATTATAAATTCCTTATACACATGTCTAGGTAACTGGGCATCCATTGAGCTTATTGCCTAGAGCCTGAGTGAGCTAGAGAGTTTAATTCCGTATGAAAAGTCACATCACTTGAGATTTTATACCCACCTCAGTTACGAGAGCTAACCTTAGAAAATACAAGGGTCAAGACACTATCAATGCATCTGTGAAACTTCCGTCTAAACCACTGTTCTTAACCTTCCCACTGCACAGCTCCAGCTTCCCAAACCACCCTGTGCCATGCAGTCTTCTCTCATCGCTCCAAGTTATGATCCCAGTCCACATCATCTGCCTCCTCCCCTCTCCTACACATTTAATCTTCCCAGAAAATGACTCAACCCCTATGCTTTCCAACACTTCTTATCTGACATCATTACCAAGGAAAGCATACCAAGTACCAAATGCTGCACAGCTGTGTCATGTGATTTATCTAACTATGAATGCAACTGTAAGCCTAATATCACCATGCAATGTCATGCAAAACCAGAAGTTCAAGTCTGAGATACAATCTTACTTGTCAATATAATTTTTGTCTATTTAGTGCTCACACTCTCAGGACTAATTAGTCCTGAGGTCTACAGATAAATTGCTTCTAGTTCCTGAAATTCAGTTGGTTTTATCTTCACATGTTCATTGTACAGTACAGAAATATTGTAAAATGGGGACAATGCTGCCCTTTGTAAGATAGTGTAAGAACTAATTAATACAAATACATGTTTAAGAACTAGATATCATTATACTACTACTACTATCATTAATGTTAAAGATTATAAAACTATCTCACAAGCCCTTTCTTTACTGGGCACCATCTGTTTGTCCTTGGATTGAGGGAAAAAGGACAATTATATTAAGTCAGTGCTTGCTTTTTTTTTTTTTTTTTTTTTTCCCCCCCGGACTTTGTTTTCTGGGTTTCCTGGACTCATTTTTTTCTTATTCCAACAGCGGCTAAAACATAACAGAGAAGATGTTTGTGCTGTACCAAAACATATCATTTGTATTAACTAGCATCCACTAACTTCAGTTCCAAGAGGACAAGGTGACACTGATGGAGGAATACCATCATTAAAGGCTGCACAAAAGAACCTGGGACAGGCTCACGGCATCTAGTCCTTCATAACAACAGACACTGGTGCTGCAGAACATCAGTACTGAAGAGTTCAGAGACCATCCGCAGACATGCGTGAACTACAGGTCCCAAAACAGCTCCTCAAAACAATTTAAGACATAGAGTACAAAAACCATAGCTTATACTCCAGTAAATTGGCAGGAGAGATCAAGAATACTTCAGATGTCCTTGGCTCTTTCATCACCACAGAATTCATTGGGTGAAAATATGCCGAGGATCCTCTGATATACGTAACATTCATGAAGCTGTTACAATAGTTCCTGACTAATCCATATGGAGTTAACATCTGCCACTTTTCAATATAATATTATTTCCAGAGTGTCACATTTCTCACAGATAGCATGAATGACTACAAAATAATGATTTTGTGGTAATTCTGCTTCTGAGAAAACATAAAATGGTGATAAACTGCCATTAATTTTGACATGGGAAGCCTCGTGCAAAGCCTACTAAAGTCAATGAATATATGATAATGCCTCAGAAAAAATTTAAGGACTGTATTTCTTAACATGACCATTTTCTTTTTTTTTTTTATGTTTTAGTGCTAATACTTCTTATTACAATTAAAATGTGTGGCTTTAATGAACAGCTAATAAATAAAATAGATTGTCAAAGTATTTTTAGAAGCAACTAATTTTTTCCTAGCAATACACAATTATAACTGCCAGAATTCTCTGGCATTTTTCAGCAACCGATAAGTAGTCGTTTAACTCTTTATTTTGGAAGTTTTGTATTATATTAAGCAACATTTTTCTGTTCTGTTCACACTATTAAAATGTAGAGTTTTAACAGGATGCAAGCCTTCTGTTTATTTATTACATTTACTTATGTCACATTGTGAAGACACACAAGCTTCTAAAAAGCAACCATATAATTAAACAGTTCAGAAATAGAATGCATACCTGTACATGGTTTAAATGCAGTTTATTAAGCTTTCAAATATTGAAAACTAAATAAGCCATAAAACCAATTTTGTTTGGTATTTACATTTGAGTATAGATCTCTTTTTCAATGTGGTCTGCAAGTGATTAGTCAGTGTTTTCCCCTGCAATAAGTGTATTAGTATTTCTCATTAGCTATCAGAAGCATAACACAGATTTGTTCAGTCTGTATGTAGACGGGGCTAATAATATGATAAAAAACTAAGAGCAGTAATTTTGCTGTCAATTCTATATCCTGGCAATTACCTCTTAAATAGGCTGCACTTTTCTTATGTTAATTAGTGATGTTTCAAAAAACTTAAGCTATGGAAAAACATTTCTTTTTTTTTCAAGAAAAAAGCAATGTATTTTGACATTTTTTCTTGAAATAGACCAGGTTTATATATAATTATGTATATGAGTAACTTCATTCCAGCTGACCAGTTAATGTCAGCTTACATGTGTGTGGCAAAGCCACTCGTATATGGAAGTGTTACATGTGTTTTTCTAAAGACTGTCTTTAGATACTAAAATAGCCACAGGTCTAGATTTTCAATTTAGCTGAAAGTGTTTTAGAAGACACACACCCCCATCCCCCATAAAGAAGAGACAGTTTATACAAGCAAAAAGCAAAATCATCAGGTACTTTAGCAAAAGGCCTGTTTTCAAATAATAAATTGCCTTTGTGCACATTTCTTTGGTAGCAGAGACACGTTGAACAGAGACATGGCTTTTTCATACTCCCACTCAGCCTAGCCATGGAAGAAAAACTTGTAGAGGGCCGCTGTCACAGTGTTTTAATGTTCTGGGGATGGCAAAATTCTCTCTGTTATACCACAGACCATTGGGGTTCATCGCTGATGGGCGATGAGGAAAGGAAAAATGGAACCCTCAAACGCATCGTCTCTCCCTCCAGGTACCAGAAACGTGCACTCAAACAAGTGAGCTAAAAGCATCCAAGTTCCTTATCTGCTTGCACAGGAAAGTTACACTTCATTAGTTTATGTTAAATTCAGATTTTATTTTCTTCACTGCTAAAAGGAATAAAAAAAAGAAATAAAAGTTTTCATTTTTCCATTCACTGTACATAAGCATCTTCCTCTTAAAATACCTTCTCATTGCCTCAATTTTTACTGAAAATGAAGTAAGTAAGATCTGTTATTACAGCCCTGTGGAAAATATTAATAAACAAATAAAAAATAAAATTGCATGACATAAATTGTTTCAAAAAATGAATGTGAGATATCAAGTAATGGAAGTCAGGAAAGGCAATGTTAGTATAAGAATTTCAACTTTTCTTTTTGTATAAACTCAAAACCACAAATCTTTTTAATATATAATTTTTCTGTTTTTCATATTACAGCACCTGATCTGAAGAATACGTCATCTAATTAATACATTTAAAAACAAGTTAAGAATGTAACATGGTTATTTCCAATCTTCCACATATTCAACATACTCTACCAATGAAATTTTGCTGTAGATTAAACAGAAGTAGGAGATTTACTTCAAACATGTTGATATTTTCACTCTGTAGCAAAAAAAAAAAATAGACCAATAAATTTTGTTGAAGTAAATGCCTGTTTATCTAATAGCTGAAATGTGAAAACCACCAACAGGACTCCTGAAAAATATCCTGCCCAGGAACACTGCTTCACAGAGCTACCGATCTTTTGGGCAAGACTCAGAGAACGTACGCAGAGAAAGTGAATCTCTAACAAGAGTTTGTGATTGTCTGCACATCTCTACATTATGGACATACTGCGTGTGTCTCCCACCAAGTCACACCACTTCTTGATGCTTCAGTTTTCTTCCTGATAACTTCCTCTATGAGAACAGAGCTAATGAAGCTTTATGTCCTCAGATGTGTGCCCTTGGTTCTCTGACCTCATCCAATGCAACAGCTCCAGCTCCGTATTTCCTAGGAGACCCCTCAACACAAACCAGTACACGTTTTGTCTAGTTCAGGGGAGTTTATTCACTTTATGCTTTGTAAAGTGTGATGGGAAATGCTTTCCTTACATGAGCACTCGAGACTGGAACCTCTGCACAGCACTGACTGCGTTCAGGCTAGAGGAGAGAGGAAGAAAGCAGCAGCCATGTCCCAGTCTTGGTATTTTACTGGTTGCTCAGGCAACCCAGCTCCACTGCGATGAAACAAAACATGGAAAAAGTAATCTTACTGAATGGGAATCCACTTAATTCAGAATCAGTAACCAGTTTATGAAGTAATACATTTTTACATAAGATCAGAAAAAATGTCTGGGTTTTATGCGTATTTTACGCCAACAAAATTGGAAAAGAACTGATATGAACAATTTATATTATTTCCAAAATGCATCGAATCATTAAGGAAGCTGAATCATTGTTCAGAAAAAACACTTATTGATATTTTGCAACATCTTCATTATAAGCAAAGCATTAAAATATTTTGAATTAATTTCTGTGATATATGTGCAGGATTTATGGAAGCCATTCTCTTATTAATTTCACAGGAAGTTTCATGCCAGTAAGACATAATGGATACTCTAGGCTCCTCAGTTCAAGACAAATAACTTCTGGAGAGAGTCCAGCAGAGGGCTATGAGGATGATGAAGGCACCGGAGCATCTCTCTCATGAGGAAAGGCTGAGAGAGCTGGGTCTGTTTAGCCTGGAGAAGAGAAGACTGAGAGAGCATCTCATCAAATATCTAAAGGGCAGATGTCAAGAGGAATGGGCCAGACCCTTTTCACTGGTGCCCAGCAACAGGACAAGGGGCAATGGGCACAAACTGGAATAATCTGAACATGAGAAAAAACTTCTTTACTCTGAGGGTGACCGAGCACTGGAACAGGCCGCCCAGACAGGTTGTGGAGTCTCCTTCTCCAGAGATATTCAAACCCCGCCTGGATGTGATCCTGTGCAACCTGCTCTAGGTGATCCTGCTCTAGCAGGTGGGTTGGACTAGATGATGTCCAGAGGTCCCTTTCAACCCCTTTCTGTGATTCTGTGATAAGCTCTTCTTGAGCTGAATTACCCAGCTGATGCCCTGAACAGCAAAGCATAGTCTTTATAAAATCACTGCAATCTAAACACTAGTACTATTGTACCAAATCAAGGTAGTCATAGTGCAGTTCTGGTACCACCCTTCATTTTGCTGATGTGGTTCTGGTGATGTGTCACAAAAAAAATATTCCGGTAATCTATACTTGCACTATTTAAATATGCATTAGTAATGCAATAAAGTATTTTCATTGTAGCACTAATATTACTTCCCCCACAGTATTTTAAAAAGTAGTATTTACAATAAAGCTAACTCGAATTTTAGCAATCATCTATAGCAGTATCTTAAATAGTGTAGTCTTCCTAGATACTCTGAATTTCATTTGAACAAATGAATATCATTTCATATGGAAGGAAATGTAATCTGGGTATGTTAAGCTAGAAGGATAATACAAGCAATTGAAGAGTCGACATGGGTTCACAGCCAAGAGCTCAGTATTTAGCATATTCAACTGAATTAGAAAAATAGCAGATGCATTTTCATTCCTTGTGTTTTAGAAAGGGAGGGGCTCCATCTAAAGACCAGAAGATCAATGATAAAGATGCTAGGAAAACAGTGATTAATTTCTAGCAACTATGCCTTAGAATAAGTCATTTTCAAAACATCAAACACAGAGGAATGATCTAAATCATAGCAATGAGGCAAACATTAAAGTAGGTACTGAAGCTGCTAACAGCTTATCTTTACATAGCTTAGTTTAAATGTAAAACTCTAAGAATCAGCATTTAACTCAGCTTCTCAACTACATGGTAAAAATACATACTTGATTTTTTTATGTATGATTTCCACTAATAAGAAATCTGACAATAAATATGTCACTTACTATAGTGGCTGCATTTCATATTTTATGCTTAATGTCTCTTTAAAGATAAGGCAATTATTAGTTTACTGGTGTGTTACAAGTTAGCTTACAGTCAGACATATTCCTCTACTGTTGGATATATGCCTTTCTTGCTCTCTTTATTTGATATAAATGCTCAAGAAGTCTGGATCTGTATTTCAGCTTTTAAGAGCCACGGAAATTTTTTTTTGTTTGTTTTAATTTTAAATTATGGTTGCTGTGAGAACTTCATCTTTGTCTGCTTTATAAAATGGATTTGATTAATCTTTCAAATGTTCAGGTTTTCCTCTAGCATTTAAAAAAACAAAACCAGAACAATCTTTTAAAAGTACTTTCATTTCTCAATACCACAAACTGAAAGGCTTCTATTGCTTGCTTTCACAATTCTGTACTACCTGTACACAGAAATGTATGCAATAATTCTCCTTGCAAAATGCACAGAAATACATTAATAATTAGAAGCACAGTCACTCATACAACTGCTTTGACCCAAATATCATGAAACACATTTTAACTACCACTAACAGGCATCTACCTCTGAAGAACACAATGGAAACTATTCAGTAGACTATGAGCAGCATCACATTTTTCTGACATAGAAATTAAACAATATACTTCCCTTGCTTAGCATTTTACATAGACAAACTATTGTGACCTATATGGGTGAAACTGTGACCAGCTTCTGAATGATGCATGAGCAAGGAGAGAATTAGGATCAGTCACAGCTAAAGTCCTTTTGCTCTTTGTTTTTCATAAAACACTGTAGTTCTGTGTTGGAAATCCTGAGGATATAGGGCATGTCTATGCAGCAGCATGTCCAAGTACTTGCTTAACTTAGAAAGATCTTTCTCTGCATTGAGTTTATAGGTATTTTAATTATGGAGGTACTTAATTTTGTTATTTTCAATGTAAGTCACATTTGACAAAGAATGTGCCATTTATTATAGGAATTAGTTCTGATTATTATGCTGATAGTACCAAATTAAGTCTGTACATTTCTGTTCTTTAATCAATTGAGCATTACTTGCATTGACTCAGTTTGCATAAAGCACATATCAAATGCTAGATAACAAAATGTCATGCAAAATTTGGGGGAAAAAAGTCCAGTGGTAACCCTCAATTGAGTACTTTACACAGCAAACCAATTTAAACCGGTAAGACTATTGCAATGGTAAGGAATTTGAAGAAAGGTTTCTATTAGGTTGTTATCGTAAACTGACTCAAATATTTCAGACACAATAATGAATATTTTGATTAAAAATATTTTTTAGAATCTCATACTTACATCAAGAGATTATAAGAAATGTTGCTTACACTGAAGGAAATGTCTCAGTATCTAAATTAACACTGACAGTTATTTCATAAGGGCATGATGTTTTACTGATATTTCCCTGAAGAAAGCTCAGTTTCATGATAATATAGCAAAAAATAGGTCAAAACTTGGAAGATGAGGATATTATATTGCAAGTTTTTAATGCAAGGAGAGATCAAATTTCCACCTGCAATTTTTGTGTTCATTTAATCTTCCCTGTAATAAATTACAGTAAAATCGGCAGTGATTAGAGTACATTGCAATTTTCTTTTTAAAGATGCAAAAGGAGCTTCATGAACACAGCAACATTTTGAGTATCAATTTAAATTCCTTGGAGTGAATTTTTACCATCTGGGAAATGCTTCACACTTAACTTATTTTCAGTAACTCTTTGCAAAATATCAGGGCAGCACAGTTTTCACCAAATCTTTCTTTATCACAATTCTATAATTCCAATATGCTATCTAATTATAAAAAATATGCAGAATCACACTTGAAGCATAATTGGGACAACTTTTGCGTCTGTTTTGCTTATTCAGGCTTTGCGCTTCAAATAGCTTTAGTAAATACCTCATTGTAAAGGTACATTTCTATCGTTAACCACACTTTTCAAAAGAGCCTTCACATTTACTTTGCATTTCTGGGTCCAGACAGAAGTTCAAAGTCACCAAAAGATAATTCCATAAGGGAATATTCTATATACTTTCAGTTCTCAAACATTGTGCCACATGCCATTAAACAATGCAAACACCTTTCAAATTTTGGATAAGCATCTTCTATCCTATTACACTTCCTCACACATCATATTCTAAAGCATTCAGCAGTACATCCAGTTTACTCATTCCAGAAATCTGGACGCTCAGAAAAGGACGTCAGATTGATTTCCACATGTTTAATATATTTATTCTCAACTGTACTTTAGATTTTATATCATCAACCAAATTCACTAATGTTTTATCCAGACAAAAGCTCCAATGATGGCTCATCAAAAGCAAATGTGTCCTCCGAACCTCAAGCCAGGAAGGGATTGTGGGATTTGCACTAAATCTGGGAAGGTTATGAACAGAAGGGTGGCAAAATGAATAGCTTCAAAGATCCATTTTAGCTACTAATGAAACCCTTTTGGTATCCTGGACAACTCTTGAACTGTCTCCAGCATGATTCACAGATCCTATCCTTAGTGATAGCATGCCCTGCCTTCACTTTATATGAAATCTCCTTATAATCCATACATAGGAAGATATAATTGACCCTGAATGCCTCAGCAACAGAGATAATGACATAACGCTGCATTGTAATGATCTCATAATATTTCAGAATTCAGAGTTATGCAGGAAATTGGTAACAAAATGTTCTGAAAACCAGAGAGTGGTAATTTGACTATAGCTGTGATGGTCTGAACTAGATGTCTCTTTCAAATACAACATAATTCTACATTTTCTATTTATATACTGCTCTGAATCTACACAGGGCCAGACTGTACTGCTCCTGATCTTCTGTGTATGTGTGAAAGCCTGCCATAAGACCTTACACCAGCTAGCAAGACAGCTGTTCAAGAACAGCAGACAGCAACTCTCCCTGAACTCTTTTCATGCTAGGGACCAAAGGGAGAAACCAATCCTCTTTTCTTTTGGCACGTTATACATTACATATCTGAGAATACCAGGCAAGGAGGTAACAGGCTCAAATTATTTTGCATGAACTTGCAGTCTTAAGAAAGAGTCAAAAATGGAAATGGAACAAATTTTTTCTAACACCCCCATGCTTTTCTAATAACCACCTATCCAGCAGGATTCGAGTAATCTTCTTCATTGGCATAACATGTAATGGACAACAGACCCTCCTCTTTCTCTTATTTCCCAGAGCAGATGCACCTCCGTCAGAAGAGCTTGTGACTATGTGCCATAATTTAGCCCATAATGTTTTCTGAATGCTAAGTGCTAAACTTAAAATTAGGAGTTACATATTATTCTATTTTTAAAAATGGTATTTTTCACGAGCAGAGATTGACTCCACATCCGAGGAAGCCACAGAGAATGAGTTATTTCATCTATGGGCAGAAATAATTTTGCTTCTGGCAAATACTTCAAAGCAATTTTTAGAATCTGAAACAGAAATAAATGATGTACTGTGCTAAAATGCCCCAAATTGATCTCTAGCCTTAGAAAAACAGGAAGCATGCAGATTTAAATGCTTTTTTAGAGCACAGAATAATCCCAAGTCTTGTCAGTTAAGTGTGCCAGTCCAATTCAAATCTCTTTTAAATCACTGTTCAGACCTATCATGCACATGTTCTACTTTAGAATTATAGATTTAGTTCAGAATGATATCCCACTGGTTTTGAACTAATGTATTTGCCTCCAGTGTTTTTAGAAAGAAAAAGCTCTTCCACACTAGTAATTTTTAATGTGTAGGAGTCTGATTCTATCTGAAATCTGCTAAACTCAGTATGAATATTTCCACTAATACCAATAAGCTTTGGATCAGGCCCCTCGAGAATTTTAACGGGTAATCAGCATTTTAAACGCATTTGCTTACTGAATTGCATATATCATCATTATCAAATATTATATGACATCTTCTGAAGATAGTCATAGTCGTAGATATCTTACCAAATATTTTATTTTGCAAAATATATTTGCACATTTTGGTCTATACAATGACTTCAAAGAATAATGCAGAATATGTAACTATAGCATGTATTTAAAATTCCTTTATAAAAAGTCTAATTTGTTTTTCAGGTTATCAATGAATGAGTGGTAGCATGCAGAACAATTTGCTATGTCCATTACAAAACAGTAGCAGTTTATTTTACCTGTTTGGTAAGATAATGTAAGTGCATTTACTTGATTTTACAGAAAAGGATAATGTAGGACTTTTTCACATAATTTTCTGCTGGTTTTGGTGAAAAAATGTTAATTCATCTAAAAAAAGATTCATGAGATGTAGTTGTTGATTTCCATAATGCTTTCCTGGCAAAAGGTTTCTCAGCTCCAGAAAAGAATGTATGGATGAAACTACAGAACATATGAACCTACAAGACCAGGAGTTTGAGGTATTCATTGGTGATGTGGAAAATAGAGGTTTAAACCCCTGCTCAGCCCAGGTACTTAAAAGAAGGATTTTAAAGCATAGATGAGTATCCTAACCGCCAAGCTGTTGACTATTTGCTTCCTCTTTCTTTTCTCTGTCCTGTTTTTCACCTATCTCATTTTTCTTGTTCTCTTTCTCACATACTTTTGACAAGTGACAGTATTCCTGAGTCAGAATACAAAACACTTTTAAATTTCTCATTAGATTTAGTATAATCATATCATTGACATTTACTTAAGAGAACCACTGGACCTACTGCCATATCTTTATTTTATATCAAGCTTAGCTCTGAAGTTTCAAGGGAATAAATGAGGGGTATAATGAATGCTAAGAAATAAATTTCTATTAGATGAAAAATTATTTGTTTAGGAACTCCCCCCCCCCTCCCCCCCGTATCATCAGTGTTGTTATCCTTGGGTTATCAGATATAGGACCAAAATGACTAATATGTGTGAAATATTGTTAATGTCCTTTTACTGTTTCATATTTTTTTGTGTATTTTTTCCTAATATTACTTTAATGACAGTATTTAGTAATCAGTTCTTTAAGTTTAATTTGCTTACAGATAGGATACTAATCATACAAGACCTGTTGTCTATGGTGTTGAGGCAGAATTGACTATACACAAACTGATGGGTGGAGTTTTCTTTGGTCGAAATTATTGTAGCTCAGTATTTGTATATGAATATGTTGTTTAGTAGCATGAGTGGTCTTATTGTTTGTGACACAAAAGAACAGAATGGAAGGAAAGTGCATATGCGATAATCAAGCTTGGTCTGTAGGTCCTAAGAAGAGTGCATATAGCTCCCATAAAAAGAAATAAAGCTCTCATAAGGAAAACACAACACAGTATCTACTTATAATGAGAAGTTAAAAAATTATTCAAGACATAATAATCTGCGATTATTTAAATCCCAAAATGTGAAGAGAGGAAACAATTATGGGATACTTTCTAAAGTAATTGTGCTGATTATTTATGTAGCACATATAAGTACTTACAGCAACCCAGTATCATCTATGGAGTAATAAGAGGCAGAGTAGTCTAGACCAAAATTATTAAACTCGGTGTCATTTAAAAATCTAAAAAAACCTAAAATATGCATTAAGAGTGTATACTTCATCAAGATCCCAAGTAAGCACATCATGAGATATTCTTGCTTTGATATTATTGTAGGTGCTACATTTTGTGATAGTGGTTTGCTTTCACTGCTGGAGAAAAAAATATTTCCCCATGGCTACTGTTGCTATAGGTGATGTTTCAATTGCTGTTATACTGTGGAAGAATGTTCTTGAGAGAAAGAGTATATCAGTTCAGAATTTTCTGAAATAATCATAAGTTGAAATATTTCCTGAAATAATCATAAGTCTGATTATCACACTTGATTGGAACTTGAAAAAGGTCTGTTCCAAATTTTTTTCTTCAAAATTAAGCAAGGCACTTACTACTTCGGTGCTGCTCACCTTATCTTTAATTGAGATTAGTAATATTTCCATTTCCCCATCCTTTCTCAAAGTATAGCTACATGATAAGGGGCAAGATGTCATTTGATCATCAATAGTCTTGTAACTGGCCACGAGTATACGCTTAGCACTCCTACATGGATGGTAAGGAACAGTACTCCAGTTCTATTTCACTGTGAAGCAGATTAATTCAACATTTGCTGTGGAGTAAAATCATGAAGATACAGCAGATGAGGTGAGGACCAGCTACTTGTTAAACCACCAAAATGTAGCCGCCTGCCTAAATTCTCTGAGTACCTTTGAGTAAGTGATACACTGTCCAAGGAGAGCTTCCCCTGACAACACATAGACACAGTATGTAGGCAGATATGGGCTGTCAGTTCCACTGACTTGGAATGACATCATCGGGGGATGTTGCCTATAGGAATTATTAGAGTATGGTAAGCTCTGAAGCGGAGCACATGACTCAGAAAGGGAAAGAAAAGATAGACTGACCATATTTCATCGTACAATATGAAAAAAATAATTGCGATGAATATCTATTATTCTGTGGTCATGATACAAAGCTACCTCCTAAGCTACAAAAAAATCTTGGGGTAGTATAGTCCATGCAGCCCATGCTGCTCAAAAGAAATAAGGCATGTTTTTACCTTTATGAAAAACGCCTGGTAATATGGGGGGGAAACTGCTCCCTGTTCCTTTAACCTATATTTTTAGCAGTATTTTTCTTTTTTATTTTGTTATCCAATTTCTCTCTCTTTCAGTGCCGCCTTTCTCTTGCCTATGAAGATCACATATGATACCTGCTACAGGAGGAGGGAGAAGAGGGCAGTTATGAGTATCATCTCACTTTCAGAGGGATGCAAGCAAGCTAGAAAGCAGGTAGTGTTATTCTAATTGCTTGGATAAACAGTAAGCGATTCGAATAATTGAATATGTATGGTTTTAACAATTGGCTTTCCTAGAATTTATCTCAGAAAAGCAAAACAATAAGCTAGGTTTTACAAAATTTGTATCTCGTAGTCAGGCTTTCTGATATTCAACATGGTAAAAGGGACAAATAGAGCTTTTTCTATAGCTGAAATATTCAGAATGTCTCATTTCTCATTGTTTTCTTTCTTCTGATTCTTTCATGGTTAATAGGAGCTGATTTCTACTGAAGGCTTACAGGTGCATCTACATTAGTGTTTTAGTTTGGTTGGGAAATCTGACAGTTCCCATTTATTGTGTTTTGGTTCACATCCTGGAGCAATCTCAGAATGCATGAACTGCATTCCTTCTGGCTGAAATTAAATGTGAAGATGGGCTTCAATGTGAGCACTATAACTTTGTTTACTTTTTTTTGTAGAAAATACACAATTTGTTCTCCCATCATTTTTAAGGTGCCACTAAACATTCTAAGATAATATATTAAGATCCAGCAAGTACATGATATACAGGATTTATCTGAAGGATACCTGGTTTTTTACTTTTGCCTTAGTAATGACAGTATTAAACTGCCTCTTAGTGGCCTGTTGCATAGGTTAAATGTAGATATTTAATAATTTAAACCCATTTATCAGAAACAAAAATCCCCAACAATAACCCCACTGTCCTGCTATAGGAAACACCAAAACTAGTAACAAAAAAGTAAATTAACTTTTAAAAAATTATTGAATTATCTGTACTGAAATACTGAATTATTATTGAATTAAAGTATTGGTTTATAGCATTCTATGGAATCCAGTGAACATTAAAACTTAATAAACCTACATCTACCTTTCTTCTGATTATAGCTCATGTAAGCTAAGTAACAGTAACCAGACAGCTCTTCAAACATGAATATATATATATATACATATGACACCTTGATAGCATGAAAAATGAAAAGCTGCTAGGGAAGCATTATATTTGAAGAAAAACTTAAATTTAAAAAAGCACGCATACTAAGAGCCAGAGAACTCAACTAAGTTGAATTTAAACTAGACTAGGTTTTAATAGTGGTACTAAAAACACTACAATGAAATTATTTTTTGTATGTGTTTGGGTTTTCACATATAGTTTGAGGTTTTGCATGGAGATTCTTCTTTCTTGACAAGTAAGCATCTTGCAAACAATTGTACAAGGACATACATCTCCACAGCCACTTAAAGCCTGACTGATACTAGAAGCACGGATCTTATTATCAAAGCTACATTAAAGAAGAGACTGCAGATAGCATTACAAATTACTAATCATCAGAATTGTGACACAAACTCCCTGGTAAAGACTATGTAGAAGTCTATGTTTGATTTTTTTGATGACCCTGGATGTTTGTTGCCTCTACTGTTGCCAACATGGATTCCAAGGAAGGAGGATTATAGATAATCCTGCCATTCTGATGAGATATGTCTGGAGACAGTAATTCTTAAATATTTTCTTTAAAAATATCCTTAGGAGGTGAGTAATATTATTTCTTGTGAGCTGTACAAGATCCACCCAGAGTTCTTAACAGGGTACTTCAGTGGGACTTAAATATTAAGAAATAACATCAATAAATAATGCTGCTACAGAGTAAGTCTTCAATACTTCCATTCTTGTAAATGCACAAGTAGTACATAGCCACAAGTGAGCTCTACAAAACATCAACAGAAGTCAGAATAAGACTTGTCTTTCAAATGATTTAACAAAGGGCTTCTCTTGATACAAGAAAAATATCCATAACAGGAAAAAAGCACCACAAGCAAAAAGAAAATTATTCTAGGTCTCAGGAATTAAGAATCTTAGTTCTATGAACAGTGCTGCTGAAACGCAGAAAATTGGCAGCAGCTGGTGTCACGATCTGCTAGGTGAAAGTCACACAAATGAAAGCTCTGGAATATAAACAATAGATCTACTTTTCAGCCTTCTGTATCTTTAAATCCCCTCATGGGGATTAGATATTTAGTTAAGTGTGGAACTCCTTGCAATAATATCTTGTGGGTACAAAAATTAAACATAGGTTCAGTGAAGAATGGATAAATTCACAGAACATAAATCTACTAAGGTTACACAATACATAAGAAACACCCAGGAGGACTGTTGGCTTAGGAGGACCTTGGGCTGCAAATAGTTGAAGGCTGTAACGACATTCTGAAGAGGTGTCACTATGCATTTTTTTTGCAATTATGCATTTCCCAAAGGCGTTCATATTTAGTCATTGTCAAATATGATACAGGATAGATAAAACTTTACTCTTACTCAGGCCAACCTTTCTAATGCTTGTTATCTTATGTCCTTCTGTTTTTGTTAAACTTATGAGAATTTATTCATTTGGGTCCCTGACAGTTATGACATATTTTCAGAGTACAGCTCTGTATCTTCTCCAGACATGGCCATCTGCCCCTATCTTCTTCATCTGAGTAAGTCCAAACAGTGAATTCTTTGCATAACTCTAAGAAGATAATGAGTCTCTCAATATGTAAAAACAAGAAATGGAAAAAAAAAATAATTCCTTTCAATTTCTACAACTTACAATTAGAGCTACAATACAACTAGAAATACAAAATGAACACTCATATACAGAACTTGTATGACCAAGTCCAAAATTAGGTATAACATATAGTGTTTCTATAGATTTTCAAAGAAACCTCTTGACAGTTTCAATTGATAATATTTGTTATATCCTGAATTTGTGCAATAATTTCTTTCTACCAAAGTATAGAAATGCTCCTGAGAAAAAAGAATTTTTTTTTCAAACTTGCCAGTATCTTTTTGAATTCTTATCTAATTATAAACTATCAAACTAGCTACTGTATAGAAGTTATTCAATAACATATATTTCATCTTGGTTTATAGTAAGGTCTATTCAGTCATTTTGAAATAATTCATGAATATATCTCAGATTTAATGACTAATTCCTTCTGAAAAAAAAAAGGTTTTCAAGGCTAGAGTCAAAATTCTGAAACTCATGGTATCATCTCCATTTTAGAAAAAATGATATTGCAGAATAAAGGAGATCTGGGTTCAATTTTCTCCTTCCACTAAATGGCATCAAACTTTCATTTTCCTCAAGAATACTACCACCTATAAGGTACTCTAATATGTATCTCTCAAATTGTTCAACTAGAGCTGGTTATAAAATACCTAGTTAATTAGCTAATGAGTAAGCCTGACTCTACCCTAGTTGTTGGATATTCACCAAAGGCTTGTTTTCCCACCTGTATAGACCATTTTTAATGCAGTGTGGAACAATATAAAAACAGAGATTTATTACAGCAAATGATAGTAGCATTACAATTGGATAGCAAGCAACAGCAAATAGAAAAAGATGTAGTTGAGTTACATGCACAGAGTAAGAAAGAGAAGTAAAAATTGTCTTTTATTTCAGAATGGTCTTAGAAGAAAACAGATAAATTTCTTTGTTACTGGTTGGTATGTAACAGAATTTTTTTGATTTTCTAAAATTGGAGATCACTAAGTTTGCTTGGAGAACTAGAAGTTCTTTTAAAAAACGGGCACGTTTCTGCCATTTCCTTCAGTTCTAATCATCTCACATAGGGCTCAGAAATATAGCTGGTGAGCACAAAGCTTTCTAAAAGATACAAACATTCTGGTAACAAGAAGCAGAAAAGCGATTAAATATGAATAAGAGGACATGATAACAAGAAAAGAAAAACAGATTTAAATGTAAGATAGAATATTCTAAATAATGCTACAATCAGTTTAAAAGCATTCAGAGTGAAAGAAAACTCTACCACAACAATATTGTGAGGAACTGAAGACTGAACCATCCTAGTGCTCTTTTCTCATAGCCTTCATCTTGTAATGGCAGTTCTTCTGACTAATGAAGTTTTCATGAGCATCCCTCAAGAGCTTGGTCAATCTTATTTACAAAATGTCCAAAGGAAAGACAAGGAAACAATACAAGGCATGCTGACAGCCTAAAGACTAAAATGATCTGTCTCTGCAAATGGCCCCTCTACAAGTTAAGGAGTTATTTTGCTTCCAGCTTAGTAAAAAAATAAACCAAAACAGGAAAGCAGAGAGTTGACTAAGATGACAATCAGATAAATATGAGTATTGCCTATAGTTACTGTGCTTCGAGAAATGGCTAAGGATTGTAAATGAAATATTACAGAAAATATTTTTTCTTTTGACCTTACATGTCAGTATAATTATTGTAACTGGAAAAATGCACATCAGATATATATTATTAAAAATGTAAATTATATTGCTTCTAACAACGGCATTCATAACCTGTTCCTCCAAAGAAGCTCTTTAAAAATTCTTTATAGTATTACTGTTGTAGTATCTGATGTTCCTTCAGGAAAACATTTTATGATGTGTTGAACCAGTGTTACATGTCTGCTCTGTCAACTCACAAAGCAGAGGACATGTGCAACTAAATGAAGTGTAATAGATTTTAATAGTGCAAACAGACATGTACACACACAAACATGCATACATTACTTTATGTTTACTTTAACGACAAAAAAAGAGTCTAAGAAATAGCTAATACCTGAAGCTGATTGTAGTGCAATGCGTAGTGTTCCTAAGGATCCTGAAGGAAATCTTCCCCAATTTTAGGACAGTTTCTAAGAAAGTCTCATCTGCAGCATCATCATAGCATTGCTGTATTTCCTACCTTCCTGCTTGCCAGATTGAGGCCTAAGAAATTAGGCTTTCAAAATTAGTAAATGTATTTTACATATTACATGGGAATTTTTTCCCTCTGTACTGTCAACAATTGCTAATTGGCTTTATTCATAGTAAGCAAATAATGTGGAGGAAACGAGCAAATCCTCTGAAGAATAACCATTTGAATAAAAGATAGGCATGCACATTGCTCAACACATGCCTATCCACATGTGGTCAGATGGTTCAGAATTTAATTTGAAAAGAGATTAGCTGTTCATGTAATTTCTTGTTTTATTAACACATCCAATGCCATATCTGACAACAGGGTTTAGAGACCCATCTGCAGTTTTATTCCTTCAATATGCCTGCTTCAAAGTGTTTTATGTTCAGATTATTTCACTATTGACTTAGCAATCAGAATGTCCACGTAGTATCTTCAGAGAGCAAGTTCACACTAACAGCTACTAAGTGGGTTTAGCCCAGGTAATTCATTTAAGCCTGAGAAAAGACTGAATGATAATACTGTACAGGCATTACTGAAGAGCTAGGTAGCACTGTCATAAAGTTTGAGTTGGAAAAATATAACTGTCTCCAACAGGATTATTTTTAAATTCAGGTGGTATGGAATTTAGGGGCTTGTAGTATCTAATGTTTTCAAGAAACTGATCTTCTCAAAAAGAGACGTTGTTTTTGAATGGAAAGATAGGAGTCAGTTTCATCTACAGCTTTGCAGGCATCGCCTCACTTGATCTTTCTTCTATCAGATTTTTGGACATTATACATTGCAAGTTGACATATTTGTAACAGTGAGATATAATTAAAATGAGCTTCATGAAGTATGTTGTTTTGAAACTGGAAGGTATAAAGACAATAAGAGTTAACAAATAAAAGTTTATAATGTTAATTAAACCTACATTTCTCTATTCCTGTGTGACAGACTGTATCTTTGCCTGGGATAACTGTGCAAAGGCTGGAATTAGAAGCAGCAAAAAGCAGGGCAACATAAGGAGACCTTAACATGCTACATCTGCTGGACAACTTAATGAGAACAAAAAAGAAATTGTTTGAGACAGTATCGAGTATGATCCCCAGTAGCAGTTCCTGGAATAGCTCTACTACGTCTTACTAATTGCACTCAGTTGAACTTGGCTATAAAATGAAGGGAAAAAACAGATAATCTTCACAGATTAAAAAGCTCAAATTAACCTGGTTTGAAGAATACCTTGGAAGATTTTGTTGTATTTTAACCAAGAAGATCAGGAAGAAAATTAAAAAGCCGAGAAAAGAGGTCTTGAATTTGACCTTCTCAGGCATCTCATCTGCAAAAGAGTTTTCAATCAATGATAGGTTGGTACAGGCTCAAAATACCTTTTTTTTTTTTTTTCAGATGTTCCCTCACTGGAGGTGCAGGTGTCCACATACTGGAGATGGAAATGCTTTATTTACCAGCATTTGTTGATTATGCTTATTTCATTACAAGCCAATATTTTCCCCTTTCTCTGTCACTAGAAAACCATGTGTTCTTTTGGTAATTAGTAAGGTATTGTTAACAGATAAAGACAGTGTACCATGAACTTACATATAGCACACCTAAAAATACCTGCTAGCAATAAAAGGTATTTCCATTTTTCTTTGTATTCCTTTCATTTTGTATTTCACTTCCAGTAATTCCAAAACTTTTTATAATTGAAGAAACAAGGCTTGAAGATTCTACACAGACATCACAGTTTGATCTTTTCATATCAGATCTTAATAAATGACATACTTGAATAAGAAAGTAATGTTGACAAACATGTGACCTACTTCAAATAGCAGCTTTGCTTGCTAATGTCACATAAAGGATCATTCCTGCAGCAGAATAAATTTTGACTGTAGGAATGCACCATAACCAGGAATTTTAGACCAGACCTCTGAACTAAGTTTCTAATACTTTCTAATGTCCAGTGTAATATGCTGAATATCTTTAGTCTCTCAGAAAGATAAAACTGCAAGCTTATCTTTCAATGTAAGGCTGCTTTTGCTTCAGAAAAATCGGGCTTATGAGACAAAACACTTTGATCAGATATTTATTTTACAGACAGATCTGAAGACACTTCTAGAAGAAACCTAAGGTGTGACTCAAATATTAGTTTTTCATTGTAGAAGAGAAAAAAATATAGTCCACATATTAAAGATTGACTTCTTGAATTGTACATTCTGGGTTGTTCTAAGGAACAACGTAGCCTTCTTAGATGAATGAAATAACATTACTCAAAGTCAGAAAACAAGACACATAAAAAGAGTAAGCGCTACATTAAAGTCCTAGAGTGGAGACAGACTTTGTAACTAAGAGATAAACTCAATAAATAACTTTAGGCACCACAGCAAGATGAGAGAAAAACTGTATGCTCTTTTACAATGAATGGTATACAGAATTTATTGAAAATTTAAAGAATTTCATGGACTGAAAACAAAGAATGCAATGAGATTAACTACAGACAACTGCTGGCATTTTTGCTGCATACATGCATCTGACTACAGATCTATTTTCTATCTGAAACAGAACAAGAATATTTGCAGAACTGTCTTTTTAATTTCACAGCCCAATTATACTCAGTACAAGAAGACATAATGAAGTTAATATGGGTTAGAGAAAGATCCATTATTCTGACTGATCAAGCAGAAATGAAACATAAAATAATCCAGGGTGACATTTTCAGCTGCAAGTGTTGATTGTGTCAAGCTGACATTACCAAGATGGCCACGATTTTGCCGCCTTCAATCTTTAAGATTTATAGTTTCAAAAGAACTTCATGGATGTACATAACAAGGCATAGAGCTATGATATTAGAGAGGCATCTCCCTGAATGCCCAGACTGCCCTCTTCTGGAGTGAATGATTTTGCACATCTAGTGGTCTGTTCACGGTCAACGTTATATGAGGAACATCTCACAAACAAAACCACCACCTGATTATCAGTTAATTTTTCATCTGTGTTATCATACAAAACACCTACTAAATGTGTATTCAGATGATCAAGAAAATTACTAGCATCTTGCCATGACAGAGTTACATACAGTAATGACTTCCTCGTGCAATGGAGTATCTAAGAATACAACATCTTTTAGTATAGAAAGTTTAATGGAAGTAGCTGACATTCTTTGGATCCACTGACATCCAACTTAAGGCGAAATACAATGCTATAAAAGCATGATCACTAACTCTGAATTCAAGAACACTTGTATGAAGTCAATGTTCTTGTGCAAACAAAGCTGTGAAAACAGGCCACCTCAAAGCTGCATTCACAGTCTGCCCTACGTATACTGGAGTGAGAGAAGAGTTTCCATCAATTTCTTGCAGGTTCTTCCACCAGTTAAAGTTCAAAACAAATAACAGAATCTTTATCCTTGCATTTTAGTTGCAGGCAACCTGATACTAAGGTATCTTCTGCCATCCAGGCAGGCAACATCCACGGTTTTGTTTACACTACAAGGCTATCTGATCCCAAAGCTAAAGCACATACTTACCATTATATGTGGACTGTTCTCCAGCTAATTAATCAGAAAATGTTGCCATATGGTGTCAGTCGGATAATATAGTGCTGTGGTAGAGTTCAGTGGATTTCTACTTGATAGAAATACACTCCTTGAAAATCAGGATCCCTGTTTCAAATCAGGGGATGTAGGGAATTAGCAAACACCAATAGTAGAAACGATCCCCAAATATAAAAAGGAATTTTCTCTAATCCACTAAATGTTACAAGAGATTGATTCTTCTTTGGTAGCAGACTATTGAGGTAGAGGTAAAATGATGAAGATTTTAGAATTAGAGTAATTATTTGTTGTATTCATCTCCCACTCTCATCTGAATGATAATGAATCACTGCAAGTTTCCTGAAGAAAGCATAAAAAGCACTGAAATTGAGTAGGGAAATACTAATGCCTTATTTAGATGGCAGCTCCTGATTTAGAAATCCTGCAAAAAGCATTTTGATTGTTTCAAAGAAAGGCCACAGAAAACTACTAACTGCAGTTACTATGAAAATGGGTTTCTTCTGTATATCGTTTCTTTCTGGTCAGCCAGAAGACCCTTGACCTCAGTATAAGCATGATAAAATAATTCCTTGCTTTTTGTTGATGATGCTTTTTTAAAAAACAACAACAGACATAAATGCCCAAGAATATAATATAGAAGGAAACACTCAAATGCGCACAAATCCTCAATTATCATTGAACTAAAAGTTCTTTTAAGGTGCAGATTTTCCATGAATTTTCAGAACACGTTGGCAATTCAGAGGATTATAATCAAGGCATATGATGAATTGTAATTGTTGTCACCGTAGATCTGGAAAAGGAACAAGGAACCTTTAAGTGAAACAACAGCTAGCTACAGCAGATAAAAAGCTGGAGAAGAACACTGCTTCTGCTACTCCTTGCTGACCATTATTATTCAAGATTAAGCTTTTAACAACCTAGTTAAGAGATAAGCCTCGGAGACTTTTCGAAGAGAGACAAGTTTGACCTGTTCTTTCTGGATTTTGCTATTCTCTTTACACATTAGTACTCCTTGTCTCTTGCAGAATTCCAGGACCTTAGTGAGCAAAAAAAGTATTTTTTATTCAAACTAAGATTGTGACTAATCTGTGATCCTATATATATTACTTATACAATTGTAGGATAGAAACCACCTGGGGGGAGGGGGGGAATTGCACTTTTACTATAATTATTTCATTTACGGATGGTAAATTAATGATTTACTTATGGTAAACTGTACTCTTGAAAAACTTGTAGAAGATGCCCAGAGCTTCAGAACCAGTCATTTTGCCTTTGTTATTTTGTCTTAACTTTCTAGGCAGAGGCAAGAGAAAATTCAGCTTCCACTCAATCCATAAATCAAATCATCCACAAATTAGAAAGGTACAGTTCTAATAAGCATGAGTTTATAATTCCAATTTCAGACCAAATGAAAAGCAGTGGTTAAAAGTTACTGAGTGCAGTCTATTGTAAATTTAACCAAAGAAGATAAAAGTAAAGCAAATTCAGATATTATGAACTTAACCAGAACTGTGCAACAGCAGAAATCTGAAGTTCTGTATCTAACATCAATTAATGTTCTTTGTTTTCTTATTTTTGCTTTTAAACATCAAGACATATTTAGCATCATTCAACTACACAGACTAAAATTCTGATCATTGAAGAAAATTTACAGCAGAAAAAACAATAACAACAAAACCCACACAAAAACCTAACGAATCAAATGACCCCAGACCTAGGAATAAAAGACACCATTCAAATTAATTATTTCCAGTTAGGCTTGAATAGATTTGCTATATCCATGAATATAAGCACATTATTTTAGTTTCAAAGATAATTACACAGCCAGTCCAAGAAAAACAATATGAATAATTTCTGATCATTTTAACTCTTTCTTCATCATAACAGACAGGATTTCTCAGTCTTAACTGATCTGCAGATCATATAAACTAGTTATCAAAGACATTTGTTTCAATATATCAGCTTTCCCAAACACTGTATTCTTCTGCTGCAAGTTTAGCCTAAACAAAGCAACTTGTGTATGAAATTTGAAGTAGCTAAATGCACAGTTTACTGACACTTTCTTGCTCCTGAAGTTTTGATCTGTGAAGAAGAATATATTTTAATCCTTTTAAAAGTATTTTCATTATGTAAACCTCTAAATACAGATAAAACCTTCACAGTTACAATCGTGGTATAACTCTATTCAATTCTTATCATCAGAGCAAATATATTAAAGTTTTGCTTTAAGGAATCCTATTACTACTGAAGAAACAATGTCAAGTTACTTAGAAATCTTCCCTTCCTCATCTTTAGTGATGGTTACATAATGATTTCTAATTACATTTTTGCAACTTAAAATTCATATTAGAGTATGCTGACCACACAATGATGAAAGTAGATGTGTACTTGAATCATTATAATTTCAAAAACTACAATATCTAAATTCTAGGCATTTCTGTAAAACAAAGTTTGGTTTATTCAAAATATAACATTCAGGAAGAAGTATATTTTAATAATATTGGTCATGAAATATGAGAACCATTTTTAGAGCAGCACAAAAAAAATTAGGAATAATTTTGAGTATTTATGATAAATGCATTTCACTACCGAAGGCAACAGCAATTCCAGCTTAAACCCAGAGACCTATAGTTTTATAAAGCTTTGTTGAAAGGCAAAGTAATCTTTTTTTTTCTATACCTGGAAGTTCTCTCTCTTCAACACTGTATTCCAGAGATCCAAAGGAATAATTAGCTGGACTGATTGCAGGAGTAGAAATAAAACTTGTACAGCCAATGGATGACTTGATTTCAAAATAATTGTGGCTGTGATTCATTCGGTGAAATTCCAGAGAAGATACTATTGATGTGCGCTGCTTGGGCTACAAGAAAAATAGAAGTTTGGAGTGAAAAATACAGACTTTTTGTATAGTTTTCATTACCTGACATTTAATAAATTTACATAGGGTTTCTCTCTTTTTACTGTTTTTATTGGGCTCAAAGGTTATACTAGTGAAAATAATTTCAGATGACAAGCTGTGGTATGTAGAGATAATTTCCTTCCAAAATTTAGATTAATCTTTATTTGAAAAAATGCATGTCTTCATTCTAATCAATTTAATTCAAAATAAAACAGGGTTTTACAGCCTTGCATATAATAATTGCAATCATCTTTTGATAAGAAAGGGAGCTCTTCACCAGCTGCATTGCTGGGTACATCTTGCAAAACAGTTAGGCCGCTGATGCCTGTATAATGAAATTTACAAAATAATAGCAAGCACTCATCACTCGAAAGCAACCCTCTGCACTTTATCCAATTTATGAAGGGCTGTCTTAAATATTCAAAGACTGAAATGTCTAAAAGCTTAGGGGAAAAGTGTCAGCTTAAAAAACATACATGAACATCAAACTTTCTTCATGAGTTTTTACAGAATAGTGAAAAACTTGATACTAGTTTGTATCAAACATTTACTTTTGAAGTGAACCTCTTCATTGACCCAACTTAATGGTTGTGCTTTGGATTGCAGAGCAGCTTCAGAGCGTGAGAAACTCATTCCTTTTGGGTGGATCTCCACCATAAGGTACATTACAGGACTGTATGAACTGTGCTCCCACTCCTTATGGCCTTTTGACCACAGACCACACTAAAGCAAGCCCAAATTAAAACCAATGAAATCTACATAGTGTGATCATCAGGTCAGCAACAACTTTTTAACTACACAGATCTGTTCTCTTTGCACTGCACTACTTATTAATATAGACATAACCTTAGTGTTCGATGTCATGGACTATAAGCCACAGACCACTGATAGTTTGCAATGTCATGCTAAATAGTCTGTTGCAGCACTTATCTGGCTCCATACTCAAAATATCCTATCCTCATGATGCTCCTTGCTGCTTCAATGACCTGAAACATTAAACCTCCAAAAACATTAAACCTCCAAAATAGAGGAGGCCATGCATCCAGGTGTATAGTTGTCTATATATTTATTTCACGACAGTGAAAAACGTCTCAGGAACTGTTGCCTGAGATAACTAAATCTGGGAAAAAGAAATAGAAAAATAAAGGGTGCTTTAACTCTTGCTTTAGCATGTCAGGCTTAACTGATCAGAATATTCGTAAAGGTCAAGAATTTGCTACTTATTAGTGTAAAATAAGAAAAAATTATTACCCTGGGAGCAATAAGATATTCTTTGGACCATGAAGCTATTCACCATCCCCTACTTAGAACAACCTGTCAAAATACGATCTACCCCAGTGGAGTAATTTTCAATTTTGTTTGTGGTCTATTTTATTTTTAGGTTATGAGCCCTGCAATGTTTGCATTACAAATACAGAATTAGACCGTTTTCACTAAAAAGTCACTCTTTCTATCAGAATGTCAGACAAAAACTTAAATAGACTTACATTTGCATAATATTTATTGTTTGTTAAAGTTGTGTTGGGCACCATGTGAATTAACCATGTCCTCTTAACACTGAGAAAAATTGTAAAGGGTAAATTTGGGCATTCATCTGGAATCCATCTACAGTCTATTCAGGGGATTTACTTTCTTTAATAATTAAAAATGGCTTCTGCTTTGAAAAGCTGACTCCTAGGGCTAGTAATTTCATGGGAGAGTTCAATGAACAGGGACCGACTCCAACATCAAACAATCTGGTTAAAAGTCATTGTGTTGGACCTGAGCCAAAATAACTCTCTGATCAGACCAAAAATATTCATGTGTACTAATTAAACCTAAACTGCACACTTTTGCTGGACAACAAATTCATCAAAGACCTAATTATTTCTAAAACTGAAAAAGATCTCTGGTCATTTAGAAACATGTTCCTGGCCCTTTCCCAAGCAATGCTGTCTTTGCGGTTTTGCAGGGAATTCAGCTTCTGAGTTGAAAAGGTGACACTTCAAATCACATTGCGTGCAAGATCTCTGATTATTCCAAAACTGAGACAGTTCCTACCTAAAAAGGCAGCTGGGATGGTCCAGCTCAGTCTTCCTAAGTAGCTTCACTGCCCTGGCCTTCGTCCAGTCAGGTCTCCAGCCACTGCTTCAACTGTGCGCCCTTTTCTTGGAGTCAGAATAGCAGTAACTGATGCATCGTATGGCCTTTTACTAACTTATGGATGATCAACTGTTTCACTACACCTTAGTGTATTTTCAGAAGCTACTGTAACATCTTTAAAAAATTAAAAAAGTTAAAAAGGTCTTGGGCATAGGCAGAGAGACGGGGGAAAACAAACAAAAAACCCCTCTCAAACTGTTCTGAAGTGTTTTTAAAGATCAGTTTAGCTTGCAAATGCTCGCAGACTCTGAAAATGTGTCCAGCAATAAATAGCTATGATTTGCTCTGGAGACATGGGTTAAGGATACAAAATAAGTCTAGAGTGATTTTCAAAGATGATTATGGAAGCTAGAAACATATTTTCTGTTTGTTCATGCTAACATGCAACCATCTGCTGACCTGGGTGATACAAAATACCTCCTGTGTTATTTTGGGCTTTGACATTATTCTTAATTCAGACAAACATATCTCAGTTTAATATGTCTTTCCAATCTAAGGATTCTGTACAGAAATTCATGCAGCCTCTAGTGCTCTACAGCATAACACTTCTGCTATATTGTTTGGAGTTAACAAGGTCCATCTGTCAACATGTGCCAATAATTTTTCTACATAATTACACAGGAATCTAGCGTCGGAGCTTTTGTAGCTAACTAGAGAAGCCTTTTGCACCTTTTCTTGGTCCTGTAAAATGTTATGTTGTTAAAGTATGGTAATTATTCATTAATATATGCTAAGAGAGATGCAGTAAACCAGTTTGTGTTTACTGCATCCTTCTGTCTGTGTCTCTCTAAAGTACAGTGTGCACAAAAACTGTAAAAAAAATTGGTTTTTTCTACAGTTAGGATTAAATTCAGTTCCAGATTTAGATAACTAAATTTATAGCATAGCTATTTACATCTACACCAGGTATCTGAGCTGCCATTACAGTCAACTGAGATCTAGTCAATACAATCAATAGAGTCCAGAGAACAATTCACCTCACCCAGTCACCTGGGTTCACTTGCCTTAACACGGGTATCCACCCTCACTGGACATTCCCTGGCCTCCCTGGCATTCCACCTGGCCTCCAGCTGCCCCCCATCATACCTTACAGCCTCCATGTGCATGTCAAAGACACCTGTCTGGCACCTCAAATGACATTACATGCCTATTTTTAGGCAACTGAATTCTACATTTCTCCTGAGCATGATGGGAGATTAGAGATCCGAATCATACAGAGATTCTTATATACAGAGATGACAGCATAGGTGTTTTAGTTCCAGACTGAATCCCACCTCTAGCTCACATGTAGACACTCTGAATATCTCACTTCATTTGTTAGAATCTGGAGCCAAATTCCAGCCTTACTGGCAGAATGTGTAGCCACCAATTAACAAGTCACTTACTGGAGTCTTGTACCTTGGTTTCCTGGATTGCATCTTTCAAAGCTATCTCTCAAGATAGGTCCTGAATAATTCTAAGATGACTATTTACTACACACAATACCATAATATCCAGGAAATGTAGTCAGCAATCAAGGTTTTGTAGTTGTGGAGATTGTACAAACACAAAGCTCTGTCCCAAGGAGATGATGCTTCCTTCATCCTTCGTACCAAAGCCAGTGTTGTCAGTGATTACATGACATGTCTGCCTCATACTACTCAGAAGTTCTGCAACACTTAGATAACCCTTGTGAAACTATAGCATAGTTACGGCCTAACTTCACCCCAGTATGTATGCTACATAACCACATGCAGATTTGTCCTTGAGTAGATTTTCTTTTTTCATTACATTCACGTATTTAATTTACTTTTTATGTGTAAATCTCTTTAATGACTGATTTTGTTTACTTTAAAATGTTTCTTCATGACTATTTTTTCAATTTTCATAATACCGACCTAGAAGACTCTAGACTCCTAAAACAGCATGCCAAATCAGGCTAATGAATAAACCTTATCATCAATGCAAAAGAAATCTTTAAAGATATTGCAATAACAAGATTTAAATAACTTTCAAATCAGCTCTAATAAGAATATTTTAATGTTAAGTCAGTAGTGAACATATATTAATGAAAGATACCACTCTGAACACTGGCATCAAAATACACATACTGAATAGCCTTTCTATTAAAAAGACAAATAAGGACTTAATGCTTCCCTGAATGGAAGTTGTATGCAAATTCTGTAATGACTCACATGTAACTCTATGAGCATGCAAGGCATCATTCAAATATTTCTCACAACATTTATCAGAGGGAGTAGGGAAAAATTGCCTTCTCAATTTAACAGCAAAAAATTTATCCAGCCTTGAAGTACTCTGCAATACAAGCTTGTGACTCCACCTTCTTTTATCTTTGGGATTTGTGTATATAGCACCATCACAGACTTTAAAGAATCAATCCTCACAACACTCTTCTGCACTTTGGCAGAGCTATTAGCCCCATTTTACAGATGCTGAACTAGGGCATGGAGCTCTCCCAAGGGACAGATATGTGGCTGATTAAATCACTGGGAACCAACGAGTCTGAGGAAATTCTGCATTGGACAAACCCTGCTGAATTCCAGCTGCCCTAAATAATGTAAAGACTGGTTTCAGTTGCTTTATGCCATGCCATGTATCATAGAATAGAGAACAGAATGCACATTCTCAAATTCTAGCTAGACATAAAATGCAAACTTACCAAAGAAGGTAAGAGGCTGTAGCTGCTTCCCCCAGGCCTACCTCACATACTCACAGTCTGAGTGTAGCCACATGGCTGCATAAACTTCCAATTTTGGTACCTGCCCAGATGATTCCGTTCTTCTCATTCTCTGATCAACTCCTACTTCAGAAATTTTCATTTCTCCACCTTCCTTCTTTCTTAAGATCCCATTCTCTTTCTACACACTCATTTTCCCTTTCACCCTTCCTTTTCTCAGTTTTCTCCTATCTATTGTTATATTCCCTCCAAAACTACTTATTTTACACTAAACCCCCACTTATTTTACTTTAAAATTGATTCTAGTTCTACTTGGTCTTCCAAAACTTGCTTCTCTGCTTTCTCTGTGATTTTGTCATCAAGGTGTCTCAAAAGAACGTAGCCTTGAAATTGCAAAACCTGGAGAATACAATGGATCTGGTTTTTTTCTTCTATGTCACCTAGAAGTGAAAGACTGCACTGAACTATTACTAGACTCCTGAATCAATTATTCTGTCAAGCCTCAAAATACCATGTTAAACAAGCTGAAGACACGTTCTCTTTTTAATAAGGTAATTTTATCTTTTTTCATTTCATAGAACCTTATCTTAAATTATGACTACAATTAAAAATAAAATATAGGCAGTTTCAGCACCCATCTTGACATTCTTGTTTTTACTTCTCAGCATCTTAATTTAGTTTAAGAGCAGAAGGCAGAAATTACACGGTGGCTAGCAACAAATATATCCCAAGCAGCCACAACAGGAAGCTTACAAGATCATGGGAATTAAAAAAAAAAAACAAAACAAAAAAAAAAAACCCGAAGAGAGAGCAAGAGAAATGTTTTCACTGTTTTTTAACTGTAAAACCTTTTCATAATTAAAAGAATAATGCATTTCAAAACTAAATACATTTTTAATGGCACCATAGTGCCAAAATCCTAGACATTTCTGTTTGACTGAGTTTTAATTTAGAGAAAGACACTTCTTGCACCCTGTGTGAGCAGTAAGCGCATACTTCTTTATAGTAATCTCATGGCCCACCAGCATACATTGATCATTTCACCGTTAGTGACACACTCAAGGATGGCACAGACACATAGCTCTTTCCTGTAGCCTGTGGTTAGGAAGTCATGCAATGTGATCCTAGGTACCAAATATCCATAGTGCTTTCTGTTCCTGTGGTTCTCTTCTCCTCTGTGCATGTTATACTAGCTCCTCGTAAAGGAGTCCTCCACTGGAGTATGTAACTAAAGGTCAGGGTGTTGCCACGCCCTTTTATCTTCCACCTCTGGTCTTGTATCAGATGACAAATCAGACTGGGAATAAATAAGGGAAAAAATAGATCTTCTCCCAGTTTCCATTTTCCTTGGCTTCTACTTTCATTTCAATTGCAATCATATTGCAGCTGTGTCTTGTGAGGTATAGCAGTCCTGAACACTAAAAACTGTTAACACCTTTGTAGTGGTTTCCCTCTTTGACAGATGTGACCAGATTTTGAAGACACACCATTACTAGTATTCTGGGAAAACATTGCTTGAAATGAGCTTCAAATTGCAAGACATAAATTTGATGAATAAGAGGAAGTCTTGTTCCTCAGCTATAAAAAGTTTCTAACTTTCAAAGATTAAAAGTTTCATTTTCACTGAAACAGTTGGAAAATGGATGTAAGGCCCTTTTCTTCAAAAAAAGCTCAACTTCCAGCTGTTAGCAACATCCCATTTTGACCTACAGATTATGAAAATTGCTTATATCATTACATTTGTGTATTACAAAATTTGAAGGGTCAAGGTGATGGCCATTCTTTAAGTTGCATGCTACACATAGCATGCATGTGTGAAAATGTGGGGCATTTTTGGATGGTGATAAAGGATTACTCAATCACTGATGTGCTCAAAAACACCCAGTACTACACAGAAACAAAGGAAAATGCCATGAATGGGTGAGATACCCATTGAAGCACAATAGGTAAAGCTTTAATCTTCCAGATTCTGAGTGTGTTACTGTTTCTAAGCATTATACGTACTAGGGCAGGGCAACTGGCACGGACTGGTTCACAGCCTTACTATTAGACTTCATTAGGCTTCAGAGCAGGGTCTTCAAAGCAGAATTACTTACCAGGAATGGTCCTTGGCCCATTCAAATTCCCAGTGAGGCCTGCCAGTGGATACTTTTGGAGAGAGAGAATTGCACAGGACCAAAACTATAGCCAGGACTGTGCTAACAATTCAACAGTATAGGTGACAACCTTCTAGAGCTCAGAAACTTACTAATGCAGATGTACGTACCTACCTTTCAGTATCTGAACTACCTTTATGCTCAGTATTTTACCAATTTGGTCTGTTATAAGTTTAGATATGAAAAATGTTCAATTCTTCTATATGATTTATGTTTGTATTGAATCAGGAAACACAACCTAGAGAATCTCTCCAGGTAAGCAACCAACTTCAACCAAGAAAACATACGCATGTAGAAGTGATATTCTAAAAACATAACACCACTGACAATAAGGAGTGTTCTTGTGCTTTAGTATCCTGTTGAACTGCAATTAAATGCACTCACACATACTGTTTGCTATTTTCATTAGTACTGTGTATTGGTTAGATGTGTTTAGGTTTTCGTATTCTCTCAGTTCTAATTAAAATAATCTAAATAGAATTATGTTTTATAGTTACGTGTCAAAGGAGATCTTTTACAATGCATCTCTTTAATAATATTTTGGTTAATGTTGTTATTAAGTAGTACCAGAGTATTCACTATGCTCTAAAGAATTTTTTTAAAAATATCCTCCTCTGGAGCTGTTACATGTTTTCTACCCATTAATTCTACAGTAACACGGGGGAGGGGAGGAGGAAGGAGAGGGAAATCAGTCCTGTGAGAGAATTCCAACCATACCTTTCTTCTGTAATTCGTACTCAGTATTTCAGAATAACAGAATTTCACAATGTCTATCCTATTTTCAGTCACACATAGATGAATTGCTAATCGTATCTTAATGGCATTAGCAGTATATCTTTTACTTCTTTGTTTTCCTAAGGGCTATTTAGGAGTTTTATTCATGTTCATGTCTTTGTTTATTCATTTCAACATCATTAGAATGAGAAGATATCAAACTGTGTGCACCAGATTTGCATAGATACTCTAAAGGTTTACACACAAACATATATATAGAGAGAATTTTCTGAAATATATCTCCATATCTAGAAGGACACTGACTGCTGTCAGCTACCTTGAAGTGCTTGCAGCCCTAACAGATACATGCCACATTCAAAACACTACAGAACACAGAGGAAATCTCCAGACCAGGCACACTGATGATGAGGACTAAATCTGCCCATTTGTGGACCATAGAATACATCTTTATTTTAGTGGTTTTGGGGATTTCTCAGCACCTTTCAATGCTCAGCACCTTTGAGAACTTCATAAAATCGTGTACACAGGAGTGGCTTTTACCTTGGAGATAACAGGTTTGATCCGCTACAAAATCGTAACTCTCGGTAAAATCTTTTTAATTCTTATTTGCCTCCTGTGCTAAGCACTGACACTGCACATGGTTGCACAAAGTCCAGCATCAAAAGATACAAGAAAAAGAAGTGTGCATCCGAACAAAAAGCATACTGTTTCTCCATAGTGATTTCCCTGGTTATTCCCTGCCTGGCTCAGCATGTCATAACTTGGGCTGAGCACAGACAACAGTTCACAGGAGAAAGAAGGTCCTTACACCCCAGTTGTCCTGTGATCTCATTCAGAAAGTGAGTGGTGAGAACTTATGGTATAACTGTGTTCTCCAGCCCTATTTTTTTATGATAAAATGTAACAAAGCAGATTTTTTTGTGTAGCAAAACAAGTTCAATAGATGCATTTGTGCACTGGTAAAACAGCCTGCAGTGGGCATTTCACTGGTGTTCCTGAACCTTGCAGAGCAAGGCATGTACCAACTCAAACTAAGTGTGACACGGGATGCATTTCATTTGGGAAGAACTAAGGGTACTGCAGTAGGGTGCTGGCATAGGGGAGAAACCAGGGTTCTTTCACCATGGGGAAATAGTGACACTAACCCAGTTGAAAATCTTGTTTCATAGAATCATAGAATGATTTGGTTTGGAAGGGACCTCAAAGACCATCTAGTTCCAACCCCCTACCATGGGCAGGGACACCCTCCACTAGACCAGGTAGCTCAAAGCCTCATCCAACCTGGCCTTGAACACTTCCAGGGATGGGGCATCCACAACGTCTCCAGGCAACCTGTTCCAGTGCCTCACCACTTTCACAGCAAAGAATTTCTTCCTAACATCTAATCTAAATTGACCCTCCTTCAGCTTAAACGCATTACCCCTTGTCCTATCACTACTATGAACAATTAGTTCTAAAAATCTCTTTTCTGGAACTGTGATTTTCCAGAGCTGCCTCTAAGATTATTTTTGTTTCTTTGTTTTTGTTCAAATTCCTGCACCTAGCTGCAAAAAGGATGAGGTATAATTTCCTTGAATTTAAATTGCTGTCACTTTTTAGGTCAACTAGAGAGGCTCTGGAGCACATATCTGCTATGGTTGGTCTGCCCGTTCATGTCCAGGCTGCTGTAGGGGGTGGAACGTCATGGTCTCTGTCTTACCCTATGCCTGGATGAACTACATCTACATCAGTATGCTAGGCTCACTGTGCATACACAGAATACTTGTACATTAGGCAAGGCACACCTGGTAGCCCAAACAAGTGGGATAGGTCTATCAGAGGCTACAGATGCCCTGCAGGATTCTATTACTGCTTGAAGGAAAATGAGAGAATTTATTTTCTCCTCTAACATTTAAACTATTTTCTTCTATTATATTGCTAGATATCTTAGCCAAAGAAATAACAAACCAGGGAATTGTAACTTTGTTTAAGGAGATTAAAAAAGATAAATAGAAAAAAATTATGACTAATGTAAAGACAGCACATCCAAACCCATACCCCCCCAAAAAAACCCATATTATAATGAATAGATTATTGCAGATCTTAGCAATAAAACCAGCAAGAACAAGATGATGAAATTCCATTATGTCAGAAACACTGAAATTCTCTGTTCCTTTGTCTTTCTACTAGAAGTCCTTCTTATATCACTGAAATAACACTCTTAGGGAGTTTACTTATTCACATAAAATGGTGAAAATACTAATTTATCATAGAATCATAGAATGTCCTGAGTTGGAGGGGACTCATAAGGATCATCGAGTCCAACTCCTGGCTCCACAAAGGATCAGCCAAATCAGAGCACATGACTGAGAGCATTATCCAGATGCTTCTTGAAGTCAGTCAAGCTTGGTGCTGTGACCATTCCCTGGGGAGCCTGTTCCAGTGCCTGACCACTCTGTCACAGAAGAACCTTTTCCTGATATCCATCCTAAACCTCCCCTGTCACAGCTTCCTGCAGTTCCCACGAATTCTATTGCTGGTCACCACAGGGAGGAGATCAGCGCCTGCCCCTTCACTCCCCCTCGTGAGGAAGCTGTAGGCCNGCCCTTGTTAAACCTCACACGGTTGCTGATTGCCCAGTTCTCCAATCTGTCCAGATCTCTCTGCAAGGCCTCTCCACCCTCAACAGAATCAACAGCTCCTCCCAATTTGGTGTCATCTACAAACTTGCTCATGACACCTTCTAGTCCTACATCCAAGTAATTTCATTTATGAAAACATTAAAAAGAACTGGCCCTGAAATTGAGCCCTGGGGAACCCCAGTAGTGACTGGCCACCAGACTGATGTAACCCCGTTTACCATAACTCTTTGGGCCCGACCCATCAGCCAGTTGCTCACTCATCGCACTATGGTTTTGTCAAACTGTATGCTGGACATTTTGTCCAGAAGGATACTGTGAGAGACAATATTGAAAGCTTTACTGAAATCTAAAAAAATTACATCAGCTGGCTTCCCTTGGTCAACTAGATGAGTGACCTTGTTGTAAAAGGAAACTAAGTTTGTTAAACAGGCCCTTCCTATCAAGAACCTGTGTTGGTTGTGACCAATGACTGTGTTGTTCTTCAGGTGTTTTTCAATAACTCCCAGCATAGTTTTCTCCATAATTTTACCAGGCACTGAAGTGAGACTGACAGGCCTGTAATTACCAGGGTCTTCTTTCTTGCCCTTCTTGAAGATTGGAACGTTTGCCAGCTCCCAGTCAACTGGGACCTCTCCAGATTCCCAAGACCGTTGAAAAATAATTGAGAGAGGTCTTGCAATGACACCAGCCAGCTCTCTGAGCACTCTGCGATGAATCCCGTCTGGCCCCATGGACTTGGATGCATCCAGGTGGAGCAGCAAGTCTGCACAATTTTGGGGTCAGCTGGGAATTTATTGTTACCACAGTCACAGTCCTCCAACTTGGGGCAACTGGGATGCCAGAGCCCGTCATCAGTGTTGAAGACAGAGGCGAAGAAGGCATTAAACGTCTCTGCTTTATCTATGTCCCTGTTTGTAAGGTGACCATTCTCGTTGAGTAATGAGCCAATATTCTCTCTGGTCCTCCTTTTGTTATTAACGTACTTAAAACCCCCTCTTTTTATTGTGACCCACAGTACTGGCCAGTTTCAACTCTGAGCTTTGGCCACATGAATTTTCTCCCTACTAAGGCGAGCAGCATCCCTGTAGTCCTCCCTCATTGCCTGACCCTGCTTCCAGCAGGCATATGCTTTCTTTTTCCGCCTAAGCTCTAGAAGAAGATCCCTGTTCAGCCAAGCCGGCCTTCTGCCCTACCTGCTTGACTTGTGGCATTTTGGAATCATCTGTTCCTGAGCTCTTAGGAAGTGGCCCTTAAAAAGTGACCAGCACTGATGGACCCCAATGCCTTCAAGAGCAGTTTCCCAGGGGACCTGACTGACTAGTTCCCTGAGCAGGCTGGTCTGCTCTCCCCATATCCAGGGTTGAAGTCTTGGTGGCAGTTTTCCTCCTATCACCAAAGATTTTAAATTCCACTACTTCATGGTCACTATGGCCAAGACAGCCACCAATCGCTGTCATATCGGTGATTATTTTATCATAGATAAAATTCAAGTCACTTTTAAATAATCCACATTTAGAAATCAAAAGCTGTATCTACAGTTAGCCATTTGAAAGATATGTTAGAAACACAAGAAGAGAATATGCAAATTACATTTAATAAATAACTTAAAAGGTGAGAAGTCCTAATTTAATTTTATAAGAATTAGCCAATGACCCACATGTGAATAGTACTGACAAAAGAAACAGTCTGTTGGGAAAAAAAACCAAACATGCTCTTTCTATGTATATAGTTTATTCGTTCAAATGGAGCTGAACAAATAAATATGTTAAAGCAAGGAGAGTCTTATTAAATTGAGTGGCTAATATAAAAAAATATATGAAGCATCACATGCAGTCCAGTTTTGTTCAGGCATCATCCAGACCAAGAGCTATAGGAATTGTTGTAGAAAAAACTTGATTTCACTATCACTTTCTAAAATTGAAGTTCTGATAAGGTAAGGTATATTTTACTATATGTGCTAACATAACTGATTTAAAACTTGGAAGAGAGCATAAAATTTCAGAGGGCTTTAGTTAACACATTAACCTACTTGGTCTTCTACCTCATCTCATTTCCTCCCATGTGCTGTTAGTATATTTCACAGAGGCATAAGTCTTTAATCTGAAACTGTATTAGTTTCTCAAAGTCTTCATTAATCAGCAATTCATGAGTTAAAAAGATTTGTCTGGACAATCTAGAAAAAAATGATCAAGTGATCCAAATTCTGATCTAAATTCTGTTTGTTTCTCATCTGCATATATGTAATTTTTCAACAAATCCTCTTTTTCAGAGACTGATGCTGTGAAAATTTGAAAACAAGATGTGTTTTTGCAAAATGCTACATCACAGGTACAGTCCATAGGTAAGGTGCACAGATAACATAGCACACAGACCCCTGAATTACTGTTAAGTGAGCTACCTTCAGGACTGGAAGCAGTAGAGATGGGTGACAGTGTGGCACTGAACTTAATACTGCTTCTGAGATCTGAGTTAGTATCTCTCTAGAATGCTGCACTGTGGCAGGGAGATAAATTTCAGTTAAAATAGGCTTCAGCTTTAGTAATAGCAAACTGAATTGAGTAGTTGAGACATATCCAGAGAGTATTTAGCTTTTAGAGAGCAATGGGATCTCATAAGGGACAAGTGGTAGGGTCACAACAAACTGCAGGTTTCTCACCCGAAAATTCATCATAATTAACTGAAGAAAGGATGAATTTGAGAAATGTGAGTGAAAGGTGGGAGGAAAAGAAAAATTCCCAGTCAGGTTTTGTGAGGGCACATTTTTAACATAAGAAGGGGAGAATTAGGGCCAGGTTAAGAGAGGAGTAGAAGGAAAAGGACAAATTTTGAGTGCATTCTGAGGAATCCCTTAACTGATCATGACCCAGGCTTCTCAGCATTCACACTTTGTGATTCTTCCTATCTCACACTTCCTAGCTGTGGTACTTTCACTCCATGGGCTGGTAGTGTAGCATCACAGCCTCCTCCCTCTTCAGGGACCCTATGTAGCAGGTGCAGCTGACAGATTCCCCCACCAAGCTGGGTTTGGTATGTTAATGTCTGGATCAGGAGAGGGGAGAGGCCACTATGCTGTGCTAAACCTCATATTCATACAAAACATCTTCTGAATCTGTCATGAGTTGAAGCATGTATATGCACTGCCATCATGTGAGCTGGAACACAGTCTTAGGTAACCGGCCAAAGAAAACAGGAGTAGAATGACCCCCACCTCTGCCTCCAAACCCAGCTCACCAGGTTGCTCTTTTTCCACTCTTTGCCGCTGCCTGCCCTCACTGGGCTGGTGGGAGGAAGGAATCTTTGGTCCCCCCTGCTGCTGCTTACACAGATCACAGAGAGTAGTTAACACAGTGTTTCTCCTCACTGCGGGTAAACGGTTATATGCACAACCCTCCAGGAAAGATAAACAAGGCTATAAATGAAAATAACAATATGAGTTGAAAGGCCAGACTTCCCTGGCAGTTTCATCCAAGCTACCAAAGCCTGCCTAGTGCAAAACTAGCTGCTGAAGAGTTTCTCATTCTGCCTTTCACTGCTTGTGCTGGATGCACAAGCCATATGAAAAGGGGAAAGAAGTGATAGCTGTTTTGGAAATTTGTATGATCCCTGTTTTAAATCTGCTTAAATATGTTTATTTTGCTAGCAAAATGCAAAAAGGCCCTGGCAAACAACAGAAAATTAATTATTTTGCATGCATTGTGTAACACTATTCATTAGTTTTACATGAGTGGTGAGAGGTCAGTCAAGAATAGAATCCCATTGTGTTAACCTTCAAAGAGCTTGCCATGTAATTGAATGCAGCAGGCATGGAATAAAGGAATTAAATATGCAGGCAGAATTAACACTAATGGTTTGCAAACTTCACATTGCTAACATCTACAACTTCTTTGTCTAAATTCTTGGGTTGAGATCTTGGGGGGAGGTGATTAGGTAAGCAACAAAAACAAAGAAAAGGAAGAATACTGAAGCAATGTACATAAAACACATGGAGAAAGGAGAAGCATAATGGGATCTGAATGCTATAGTGCATGCAACTTCTCATGTATTAGTGCATAGATTTACAACCTACATTAAGCACTAGCCTACATGTGCCTTTCTGCTGTTGTTTTCTGCATAGGAAATATGCCACATGTAGAGCCACATGAGAGACATTTTAGCAAATGCGGTAAAGATCTGACCATATATATCGCACAGCTAGCTTTCACTCTGCAGAACGATGAGAATACTGGGAGTCAGTAAATGGTATGATTTAAATTTGAAAATAGCTCCCCAGAATCTGCTGAATCCATTCAGAGTTAACTAGCAGGAGAACATCACCATTCAGTGTTCTGGGTCCATCTGTTGGCAATATCATGATGGAAACAGCTTTTTAAATGCTATTTTCAATAAGCTATCACACAACAGCTTGTTCCAACAATATTCCAATACCTTTCTGTTTGCTTGCCGCCTACTATAAAAAACAACTTAGAGGGAAGGAGGCATTTCAGTACTATACTGATGTAGGGTGGGAGGGACAGAGAGACTACAGGAAGAAGCAAAATGAGAAACAACTATAAAAAGAGAAAAGAAGGAAGAGCTGTTATTTTAGACCCCCTGCAATCTAGATTTATACTAGGGTGTGGAACCCAAACTACTGTAGTGTCACAAAGGGATAGGCTGCACCAGCCAGCTGTTAGAATTATTAGGCATTGACAGGGTCAGCCATAGGAAACCAATGGCTCCTGGAGAGAAATGGCAGGTGCACCTAGTAATCACCTTTAATTCTGCAAGACTTTCTGAAATGTGTGCTCCAATGAGTATTGAAAGGAAGATCGTATTGAAAGGAAGATCCACCTCCATCACTTTAACATGCTCACATGTGGCACCAAAACAATCTGCCCTATATAATTGTCACCAAAATATCATGTATCTATCAGCTTACTCCTTGAGTAACACAAGTACCAGCAACATACTGATGATACAAAGCCTGCATCCACTAGCATCAAAGTGGCTCAGTTGCAGAGATCAGCTCAGCAATGAAGAACAGATGGCTGCATCTGAACCCAATAATTGGTAGGAGAGGAATAGAAGTTCTTTTGGTTTACACCAAAAAAGTTTCACAACTAGTCAGTTCAGTGTATAGTTGTCACAGCTAGCTTTGACACACCTAATGCCATGCCTGTTTAAGCAGGGAACTACATAATCCCCCGAGATTTCTTCTGATCTATGTTATCCTACGATCCCGTGATTTTAAAACAAACTCCTCTATGCTAATTACCTCTATACTACAGAATCAAGTTCTAAGATTTATTTATTGTAAAACTTTTATTTTAAAAGGCTATCCTCCTAGAATTACAAGGGGCACTCAAGTCTTCCACATGTTAAGCATCTTGTTTAGCAAACACTATTAGAAATACATGTAGCTAGGAAGGATGAAAGCAGAGAAGCAATACTATACAAAAAGGTAAACTAAAGAAGGTATGAAGCACTATGGGACCATGTAAATGGAGATACAGAAAGAGGAAAGAAAAACTGAAAAAGTAACATTAATACTGATAAAAACAGAACATAAACTTAGAAGAAAACTAATAGTACATAAAAATACAAAATATTACATAAAGACTTCATTCATCATTAACGCTATAAGGAAAATGTAGATATCTCTCTGTAGATTATTTGGCTCATTCATAAAATATTCTATCTTCTCCTGCTATCAAGATTGCTTCATAAGCAGAAAAAATATTTTGTTCTGTTTATCCGTCTTTGACCTATTCATATGTGAATAGAGATAACATCCTCTTAAAATACATGCATCATAGCTTGCTCTTAAAATTATAGTAAGAGGATGCTTATGGCGATCACCTACCTGAGGACGTATAACTTTCACTATGTTTTTAAGTGCAGTGTCTGGTGATGGAGGAGAGCAGTCAGGTGTTGGGCCTGTAGAGCTGTTTCTATGGTTACCAGATCCTGGTGCGGTAATTGCTACCTGAGGTGCATTATCTGTGAATAAAAATAGCATTTATGTGAACTTACAAATACTTCATACATTTTAAAATAAAAAATTATTTTGAAAACAGAATGCTACTCAGAACACTTTTTCAACTTACAAAACCTATTATAATTTAAACATAGTTGGTAAGGAATATTTTGCATTATCTACACCTACTTTATCAGCTCATACATTCATTCAATGTTAAGGCAGGATATAGCACTCTCTTAATACTTAAATAAAATAAGGCACAAACCAAACACAAATATTTTACTTTTGTTACTCTGAATTACCAGTTGTGAATCCAAGTACTATCACTGTAACACAGGTGACTTAAAAGGGAGCGTTCTAATACAACTCATATCTCATCCTGGAAAATCCTAACACATACGACCCAGTTCAACAAGTTATATAAACATATGCTTGACTTAGCACATGCTAATAGCCACCAGTGACAACTTTCCTGGACACTGTAGCAACGCAATGTATCAGCAAGGATTAATTCCACAAAAATATACTCAGCTCCTCTGATGAAATGTTCATCCTCCACAGAGCTGTGCGCTGCAGTAGCTACCTTTCTAGCAGCATCTCAGCTAGATAACCTACAGCTGGCTTAAAAATGTCTACATAACTGCAGGTACATGGGAAACTGCTGTTCGGACATATTTTGTGATGCTGTTACCATTTTATGGCACTGTGAAGGACCATTAAAGGGACTTAAAGTATCATTCTGACCTTCTAAAAATGTTCTTAATGCTGTTTGAACAATGTAAAGTAAAGTTGGTGAAAATCAAGTCAGAGGATAGAGAGGACTATGAAACAAGGCACAGCTGCCCAGCTGTGATGGTAACCAAGCGCTAGAATGACTTAGCAGGAGGCCAAAAGCTCCACATTACTTCAGGCCTTTTGAATTGTATTATTAAAAAAATGCTTTAGTTCAGATTTTGGGAAAAAAATGCCATTGCCTGTGCATGGTCATGGTGGTCTTCACGGTGTCTGTGAATTTATAGAGTACTTTTCTTTGCGGGTCACGAAGACACGTGCTCCATGTTCCCTAACTGTGCTTATAACACCTGCAGCTCTGCATTAAGATGATTACATTCAGATCTAATGTCTGTGGGCCTCAACTGACAGCCTGCAGAGTTCACAGAAGAAAGTGTATTTGTTTGTAATTGAGGTGGATCTCCAATATGTACTTTCACTCTGTGGGCAAATCCACTCCAAAAAATCCCCAAACTCCAAATAAACAAAAGCAGCTTCAGTGCTCATAATACCATCCCTAACATGGAAGAACTTGGATGGCATTACAGAATGCCTTAAGTCTCTCTTATGCTTTCCTGTCTGGCCTGGTATCTAAATGGAAAATTGTTTACATGCAGAATGTGAATGTGTATCCTGTAATTTGAAAGCCTAGCCTGTCAAAGGAGGGACAGGGATTTGATAAGACACCTCATCAAGGCCTTGCCAAAGTCTTTGGAAATCTCAGAATGAAGATGAAGACCATATATGAGTGTTAGGAACACTTAATTGAGCTGAAAGTCTTATCCTCTTTTGCTCCAGAATATGAAACACCATCTTCTTTCAGTCTATGGACAGACTCATCAATAGATAATTATCAATGAACCTCCCTGACTGAGGAATCAGAGACTTGCTTTCAGAGAAACCTGCTCTGTGTATGGAGATACCAAACAAGGGACAATACTGCTGTCGAGACATGTGGTAATATAGGCACCATTTAGGAAGCTAAGCAGTAACTTCCACACGAGTCAGTTAAGTGTACTTAGTGTACTTATTTACTTACTGGTGTGAGAAACAAACAGAACGATTACCTTTGATAAACAGCTAAACCTATAAAGAACACAAACTCCCCAGTATTTCATCAATCCCTGAGTTTCTGTCACTATTCTTTTGCATGAAGCCTGCATGGCTGTGCTTAAGCACAGCTGCCCTTTAGCTGTTTAGCACATGAAAGCCTTGCAAGTGACATCAGGAAGTCTTGCACATGCAGAAGTACCTCAAAGTTGCATCATTCAAATGACAGATAGTTAGAAATACAGATTGGTGCTGATGGTAGTGAACGTAGTTTTCTGCTCACCATTTCAATCTGCTTCAAGCCCTTGATGACAGTCACCTCAGCTTAGTTTACTCAGACTAAATATTCCGAATTTATAGAGGTGTCAATTTGAATGAGCAGGATTTTGGTCTTTCCAGAGAAAAGACCACAGCTTCTTATTGACCTTGTTCAATGACAGGTCACTGAAGGCTAAGTTTTGCCCCGAGATACAGTCCCACCCAAGAAGAATCAAACTGACTGGAAGAAAATTCTTGGAATGAAAATTTATTGGAAGATATTCATGAGGAGAGGTAGGGCTGTTGTATGCCCCACTAGACAGGGCTAAGAAAAACTGCTCCAGCTGCAGTGTATACATGCAAGTACCATGAATTCAGGAACATACATAATATGCAGCAATCTCAAAAAAGAGTAGGTACAGTCTACTTCCAAACAAACTAAAGTGGTAATACAAAAAAGGATCATGATATTGGAATCTAAAAATAAAGCTTTGCAAAAAATAAATTAAAATACTTTTCTTTGAAATAAACATCCCAGAAAATATCCAACTGCTCGCTATTGCGTGCCTTTGCTCCTTCCTCAAGGGAGTGAAGTGTCTGAAATGTAATGGTTTCTTGTAAACAATTTCTTTAGTGTGGACAGCTGTTTATTTTCACAGTAGGGTCTTCCCATTAGGCAACCAATAATGATTTACTACCTGGGTCTGCTCCATCAGAGAGAAAATATCACCATCAAATTAGTTCCTGCAACCAATTTGGGCAACTTTTCTGAAAGTAGTAATAGTTTCATTAAGAATAGATTTGAATACATTTTCTTTTGTAATTAAATGATATTTTAATTTTCTTTTCTCCTTCTCTGGTAACAAAATTAAAGCCAACATCTTTTTTTTTCTTCCCTTTAGGTTACCGTAGTGGTAATACTCTGTTTCAGTGGAACATTTCATGGCAAAAAGAACTTGGAAACTTGAGAACCTACCAAATTTACCTAGGAAAGATTATTTGCCATGCTGAGTTTCTGATAGGTGCTACAGATGGGGCCAACAGGGAAGTATTTATGGCTATCACTCTTTTCTAGTTCCTGGCTCAAGTTGCAATAAGCTAAGAGACGTTTCTGTACAAGTCAGATGATAACATCAGGCTCCAGGGATCATCTGGCAGCTAAAAATTACTGAACTGCAACGTGCTCTACCAATATTCCTTTCTGCTTCCATCATACATGAGAAACTGTCACAAGGATTATGTAATTGGAGCTTATTCTGATTTTTCAAAATGGGTACTGCGGACTTCCCATCCTCCATTTCCTTTGTTTCAATGCAAAGGAAATACAATAGGATAAGGAAAATATACTATGTCATGTTTTCTATGTCCAGAATAACCAAAATAATTTTTTTAAAGGTTAAACAAACTCAGGTTTTGGATTAACTGGACTCATCTAGTGTGGACTACAAAAATATTGATTCTGATTTACATCCTGGCAAATCTTACTGATTTGCTCTGTTTGTTGGTTGAATGATTGGCTCAGCATACAAGGTTTTAAAGGACAGAAAGTGTTACAATGCCATCATGATCACATTTACTACTAACTATCTTATGGACATACAAAAAGAGATGGCAATTCTTAAATTTCTCACAGGATTAGACAGGTTTCCACATCTTAATCATAATTTCCACATCTTAATATCTCTTAAAATTAACTTTGCTACCTTTCCCAATTTTTTAAATATTTACAGTAGAAGCAGACTCAGTATTTACAGCAATAGTCACACTAGTGCTTCATACATTTTGCCTATGCTTATTAATCTTTTCCTTATGCATCAAAAGACTGCAATTACAAATTATTTCATTGCTTGAAAGCTGAAGGTCAGGTTGCTCCTACCACCATTAAAATAATTATCTTTTTACTCTCAAGCCACATTAGCATTATTTAACTTAGAGCTACATACATTGATTATAGATAGGTGGCTTGGTTTCAATTACACTGAAAACTATTAATATTGAATCAACTCCACCAAATCCAGAAACGCAGATTAGTTTTTTAGTGATCTATTCCAGTTATTCCATATTTCACTAACAGTTATTTTATATATTCTTACAGAAAAATGATAAAAAGAAATTGAATAACATTGAATAAAACCTAATTCACATAATTTTTTTCTGAAATTTATGAATTTAAGAGTTTTAAAGTAATTTCATATGGGAAATGCTTATTTTTTACAGCATGTTTTTATGAGAACATTAAGGGAAGAAGGAAGCAGCAAGACAAACACCTCAAAAAATTTATTTTTCACCACCCTGTCATATATATTACAATTGCAAAAAGGAGATGGTTTTTGTGCATACTGTTGTTTTACCTATTATGCAGTTCAATACTATTGAAGCCTAATTAACATGAGCATCTTGTTCACAAAAATGTTTAACTATGAATATAGACTAACCTCATGTCTCACACAGAAGATATTACATAAGAATTAGGATCATAACCAATCCTTTCATAGGAAGAAAAGTTGATCTACTATCATTGACATTGTAAGTATTCAGTGATTCATTTGCAATGCAGTCTTGCTGTACAAAAAAGAATTTCTGAATAAGATGAAAACAATGTTATGTAATGTGTTTTCTATGTCTATCCAGTAAGATTGATTTTTGAACCAAAATTCAAGTCCTAAATTTAAACTTCTGTATTCATATGCTAGTAACTAAATTGCTTTCCAAAGACATGGCATTAATTTGTTCTCAAAGTCTTGAGCAATTCAGAAACTGATCTTCAGACTTGCAAGGTGAGATTTCTTTAAATCCAGCTACATTTCAGTGAGCATGCTAAACTCCTCTTTAAGTCAATGAAAACCAGTTAAAATAGTATTAATTAGAATTTATAATGTATTGTATATTTAGATATATTATACTGAAGAAATATTAGGTCAAAGGAACAAGCCCTAAACTTCATTGATTATACTAACATATGCATTAGTTTTACACAAAGTCAAGATAGCTAGCTCAGATACTTCTACTGTAGACAAATAGGGCAAGATTCAACTGCCAAAGCACAGTTAACCAATGCCATCTCAGCGGTCCAAGGATATAGTAAGCTTTTTTCCTGAAGTTTACAGGATAACAGGAGGCCAACAAAAGAGGGTAGTGCAAGGAGTTCCCATTCATGGATATGGTGACTGCTTTACACTTTTAAGGAACATTCAGATTTGAGAGAGCAAAATGAAAGTAAGTATTTTTTTCTTTTAGTATACTGTAAGAGCAAACTATGATGTTCTTTTACTGCTATTATCTACTAAGATGTCAGGCAAAAGCATAAAAATGTTAACTGTTTAACTGAAACTACAAAAAAAATCATGCACTGGGAACTTTGCCTTTTACTGTGTTGTGTGACATCAGTAGTCAGTTAGTGGATGGTTGTCTTCTTTCCTACAGTACACTACATAGACAAAAATGCCTTTATGGATAGTAATAGACCATATCACCACAGTTCAACAAGTGTTTCATCAAAATTTTCATCCCACTATCCAGGTATCGTGAGGACAAACTGCTCACTGGAACTTTTCTAATGGGTATTTTTTCTCATAATGTACTCAAAGAAAAGGCACTATATGTATATAATGCCACAATATTAACCATTGGGCAGATACTAAGTATACCAACCAGAACACTTCCTACCACATCTCAGCAAGCGAAATATCAAAAGCCAAAAGTCAGCTCGTATTTCAGAAATATCATTATAATTAGATTTCATCTCAGAAATAAATCTTCACAATGGAACACACAGTTAATCTGTAGTTTTCCACTTTGATTACAGAAACATGCTAGTGTCCTTTTCAAAATCTAGTTATGTCTATATTAGCTATTACATCAGTTATTTCTACAATTTAATATAATGGCAATGGATCAGCAGATCAAAGCAGTTGATCCTCATGACACTCCATTTAGAATATATGTGGGTTTGAGTTTTTAGGACTATATAGCATCTTACATATTCTACCAAACACCCCCACCATACATGTACCTCATATCTTCCAGAAGGACCCCATACTTTTTGTGCCCACCTGAAATGGAGCTTCAGATCAAAAAGGCATCTGGTTTATGTGCTCCAAAACCAGCTTGTGACTGTAGCAATGAATAGTAACTGGGAACTACTATTTATTTCAAACTCACATCTATTGCTCTGAACCAAAATTCAAATGTATACCCAGCCTATTTAATTCCACATTCCAATTATTTGTGGAGTTAGTTAAATACTATATGCTCAGATTTACAGTTTGGTATAAGAACAAAAGAAATACATATTTAACTGCAGAGGTGTGGACCAGTAATAATCTAGAACTAGATTATATGCTACACATCTAATAGTGTGTGTGTGTGTATATAAAAACACACACTAAATTCTAAACCCTCTGAAAATATAATACTAGACATGAACAAAATACTTAAAGCACAAAACCTAATCATTATGACCTTGTAGAGCTTTATACTATAACCTCAGGGCCTGGAGAGATTTGTACATTGAAATTCCAGGAAAAAGAAAAAAGGTGGAAAATGAATTTGCACATATGCATAAATAGACACATCTGCATACATATATAGACAACAACTTCAAAGGCATCCTATTACTAGTAAATAACTTCCTTTTATTCCTCAAGCTCTGCTCAGTGTGGGAGCTTTTGTGCAATGTTTCAAACTACTTGAAGACAGGCCAAAACTCTGCATCTGTTTTGGCCATCTCAGCATCAGCATAATGCAAAAATGTGAATAAGGTCCAGATGGCTTGGTGTTGTCTAGGATCAAAATGTGTTTTAGTCTGGTATCAAGACAGACCTAAGTTTGATCAGTTATAGCGACTCAATTTGCTAGACTATTGGAAAACTACTACAGAAGCACTTATCCAGTCTGGCAATTCCTGAAGTGATATTCCTGAAGCTTATGGAGGGCTTGTTAAAACACAATTAACCCTTTCTGAGGCAGAGCAATGACACTAAAACATACCCATAGACAGATTNATGGGTTTGGATCTGGTTTTAGAAAAAAAATGTTGGAATGCCTTTGTCTGTACATGTTATATGTCCTCTTACCATCAAATGTGTTATATGGAGGCACAAAGCTCTGAAAAGAACATGGCAATGCTAATCATCTGTCTTGAACAGAGGTCGGTCATAACTACAACAGAAATCTTGGAAGAGTGCAAAAGAAGATAGTATGGAAATACTACTATTTCTGGAGGATCAGTCACCAGTGACTGAATTTACACTCATCTCCTTGCAGACGTCATGGCCACCAGAAGGGCTAGTTTCATTGACTGGCTAAGAAATGAACAGGTTAATGTAGGTCCCATCATGGATGGTACCATAAGAACTAGATTTTAGTGCTCTTCAATAAAGGAGGAATGATCACCTAGTCCTTTAGAAAGCTTCATAACTGGAATGAAAGAAGACTTTCCATTTACAGCCACACTGGAGTAATAGATAACCAGTATTTTCTGATTCCAGGGATAATCAAAGATATGGAAGTTTTATCAGGGATATGCTGATATCCTTATGCTGAGCAAAAGACCAAAAGACCAAGAACCTTACTCAGATTATGCCTGAGGGAATCTCTCCTACCATTGCTGAGCTTTATTTAAAGTGAGAGAGACCCAGGCCCACATGAAGAATCATCTGAATCCTATTCCTTATGGTAAAGAGAATTCGGGCACAGTGATATTCCTGAAGCTTATGGAGGGCTTGTTAAAACACAATTAACCCTTTCTGAGGCAGAGCAATGACACTAAAACATACCCATAGACAGATTTCAGTGCTAGTCTTAGAACAACCTAGCTGAGCATTTTGTATGGAGACAGAACTACTTAGGGCCAGTTCATTCCTTGTGGGTCAATCTAGGCTGCTGGATTCCACCAGCAATAAATTTGCAAGGCAGGAGCCCAAGCCAACAAGTAGGAAGAAACTAACAAAGACCCCAAACTGAATAAAGTAGGTCATGGAATTGCCCTGATTTGATACAGAGGTGCCATGTATAAGATTTCTTGGATAGTATGTGTGATAAAAATGTGATGTCTCCTGTTAGTGGTGGAGCCATTGCAAAGATTCACAGCAATTGCATACAGTAAATTAAGCCAGGCTGCAGTTCATACAGAAATCCAGGGAAAAAATTAGAAAATCTCCTATTTTGTCAGGCAGATAATAAGAATGTTTGTGTTATATAGTAGCCCAAATTGAGGAACTAGGCAATTTTCCATAGTATAGGATTCAGCTTTAAAATTGTTTTAACTTGACTAAATCCCGAAAGCAAATCTTCTCTCCTACATGACTATTCAACATGGCATAAATCTAGGAACTACAAATAAGGACAATCATGTATTTCAGGATTTCAAGGAACGAACATTACAAGAGACATTTCAAAAGAGCAGATGGAAAACTGAATAATAGAATCAGTAGGTAGCTGCACTGGATGCACAGAGAGAACAGTTGCACTAAACTATCTGAATTTGCTCTTTTGAATTTGTTTTGTTTCCCACACACTTAAACCTGAATAACCATTGTTCTGAGTAGGATTGTAAATATGTATCTGCAACTGTCTCACTGAAAGCACTTGAAGCTATAACTGGACCAGTCTTGGATGTGGCAGCTATTTCAGGATTGTGTTTGGAATTAATTACCAGTGAAGTGCATTCCAGTGGCAGCAGGGGGTCTGCTTAGTTGTTTCTGCATCTTCCATGAGAGTTGGCCATGACTATTATGAACTTTTTATTTCCCCTAATCACCCACCTGCACAAATAGACTTTGGAACTGCTTCAAGCTTGCATAACCCTTGTAATACCAGGCAACTGTCTGGAAAAACATCTCTCATTAAGTACTAATGAGAGATGATGGGTGATTTCCACCATTTCCTGAGTAACCTTTTGAGACTGCCTCTGCAAGCTGTTGATGTCTAATTGAGCATTCAAAAACAATGCTACACAGTTGCCATACACTTATTTTTTGTGTGTGAAATGGTTTTTTTGTTGGCTCTTCCATGTTTAAAAGGTTTGTAGTGAAATGACTGCACTTGCCTGTGACAGATATTTCATAGATTTCTACATTTGCCTTGTCTCAGCATGTAGTCATCATGCTTCTGGAAGTTCAATGAAAAGCACAGGGTGTAGTTACAGGTGCCAAAATATTTTTGTTTATTTCAGTCATTCACTAAAAACTGGAATGCCTAGTAGTCTTGTAAAAAAAAAAAAAAATCCTCCAAAAAAGAATTATACATATTGGGGATGTCTGTGCTCATTTTTAAATTTAGCTCATCAGTGAGAAGCCACTGAAAGCTATCATATGCATGCCTTAGTATTTCATTCCTATAATCCAAAGAGAATAACCAAACTGTGCTGTGCAGAGAAAGTATTCTACTATTGCAAATGCAATAGATGATTAATGACTTAGGCTACATTTTCATATTATCTCAGAATATAAACTGAAAAAGGTGATGAGAGTAAGTGCTGTCAAATCATTTAAATAATACTGATAATAGCCATACTCCCCAGGGATCAAGATCAGTTAATAAATAATTCAAGCAGTCTTGAATATAAACCTTCCAATATGCATCTATATTTAGTTGCAATGAAATGCAATTTATGGATAAAACTATATTTTCAGGAGCTTCAGTTCTTCCGAAGTATCAGTTAGTTAATAAAGCTCTTTATCCAAACACTGAAGTCAAAAGCTAACCAAAATGTTTTAAAGTCAGAGAGCTAGAAATGATGGTTTAAAATCTTTCAATATCCAGTTATTTAAAGTATCTAAATTTTTGAGCTACTTCAGTGAACTAAACTCTCACTCTGAAAATTTACATGTTTGTATTGAATATATATCTACATGGAAAAAAAGTATTTTGTTCCAAACTCAAAATGTGTATTGTATCCAGTGTAACAGTATACTCATTAAGCATAAAGAATTTGTCCAGCAGACAGTGTGCACTACTACACAATCAGGATTCAGGGACTCTTAAATGTGTTTGCTGTTCATTTTGAAAGCAATATGGAAACATCTGTACCAGATTGGACCAGCTATCTAGTCCAATACGTTGCCCTGATAATGTCCAAATGATTTGAGAAAGATAAAGGAAATACTGTAGATACTTTTGGAATAACACGATCCAGTTTCCAACCATTAACAGTTAATTTGTGGCACTACAGCATTAGAGTTCTTAGTAACTGAAAAAACCCAAACACTTGATTGTACTTTTTAATTTCCAAATTATTTTTTTTATGATTAACATGCCAAAACAATTTTGCCATATATTGCTTTTATGTATTTTTATTTATGCTTAGCATTTTCTTCTGAAAAATACTCTAATTCTACCCTTTCTATTAATATTCCTGCATGAATTTATTTTCTATCTGCTGCAATTCAGATGAAATTATATGTTATAACAGAATCACACATTTCCGCATTATTAAGCTTACCTTCTGATTGACAAAGCAGGTTTTACATAACTTCTGCTCTGAGTGTTTAGAATCTTCTGTATACTTCAGCATATTTAATTTAGTTACTGTCACAGTGTGCAGTTTGCCTCAGTGGTTTTCTCTTGTTTTGGTTTTAGGTTCTGTAAGATCCACAAGCTAACTCTGCAGATTTCTTAAAATTCCCCCTATTAAGTGTTCCCACTAATGCAACCTACTACATTTCTTATAGAGTCCACAGAGTTTGGCTAGATCTTCGGAAATTTTGAGAGCTGCAGTTAGCTATATAAAGGAATGATAAAGATAGCACAAAACTTTGCATATATTGAAGAGCTATGGTATTTGTATTTGCTATCGATAGCAAATGAATAAATCACAGTTTCTCGACTGTGCAGCTTCGGCCTGTTTGTTTGACAGAGCCAAATCAGTATATTCAGACAAGAAGGCATATTCCAACACAGTGGGTCAGAAACTAAGTAGCTGATCCCATCCAAACACTAATATCAAAAGAGGGATCATAATTAAGTGAAAGTATGCTTTTTTTGCCAAGTTTTATGGAGAAAAATATGGCTTAAAACTAGTCAACATTCCTTAACTTCAAGTCTTAAACTACACCAAAGAATTACAATTAAATTATACTGGAATACAGGTAAGTATTTAGCCAAAACAAAAGGCAGAATTCACAGAATTCCTGTCACTCTTACTGCCAGAACTCCTAACCACCACCAACTTTGTACTGCAAATGTCCTTATTCCATTAGAATATGAGTCACAAATTAATTCCATATTGTGTTTATCAGGCTGATATCTAGCAACTGGACAAGCAATTTATAAAATGTATTGCTTTTGTTTACAATGGCTTCACAAGGCATTTAACACTTTTGTTAAATTTATCAGTAGCAAATCCTTGTTCACGTTATTACAGGTTAGATGAGAAAAACTCTGAAAGACCTATATAATTGATTGGAAATGACGTATTTTTTGCAAATTTTACTTACACAATTTTAACAGAAAGTTTTGATATTTTTTCATTATAATGTAGGACAGCCATGGATGTCAAAATAATGGAAATGCTCTCTGAGAAAAAATTAGCTTTAATTTTACTATATTATTTAATTATATTCCAGCAGGAAGGGAATGATCCATGAAAGAAAAAGGACATGGAGTGAACAGCTGGAGCTAGAGTAGAAGGAATATTTTTTCTAACAGCTGTTTTAATATCCTCATCCAGAACAGATACTATTGCACACAATGATATATTGTATTATAGAAAGAATAATACACCCTGCCCTGGAGAAAAAAATATAAGCCCTTCTGAAGACTTTTCCTGCTTTCTCAAACAATAAAGCAACTGAGAGTGAAAATATTCTTTCATATGGGTTCTTCCAAATACGCCATATCAGAAAAAAAGGAAAAGACTATTTTGATATCTTCTACAGTACTGTATCTTATTACTTTATATCTTATTACATCATTAGCTGCTAGTAAAGACATGCTACATCGACATGTTTGTGGATAGGCAATTCAAACCCATTCCCATCCCATTTTGATATACAGCAAAATACTAGATCTCTCGCATGCTTCAAATTTCCTTTTGAGGTGGCACAAAAATGAACATGGTATAAAAAGAACAAAAATGAAATCTCCATAAAGTAATAGAAGGAAACTTTTTGGCAGCAAGCTACATACTGCCATCAGGACTAGCAGATGCAGAAAGGGAGACAGAAGCAAATTGAAGTAAATGAATGTTTTTTACTCAACTTAAAATAGAACAGGAGGGAAAATCTTTTTTTTTTTTTTTTTTACAGAAGCAACACTGATTACCTTCACTAGAAATCAATGTTTTTGTATTTTTTAATCATCTCTGACACTGAATAAAACAAATAAATCTGTTCATTATGTACAAAAATGGTTTATTTTAGTAATTGCTTAATATTTTCACAAATATTTTGATTTTAACAAAATTTAGCAAGCTATGCCAAGATTTCTGCTTTCCAAATGTACTAAAGTTAGTAGAAAAGTTTATTAAAAAACCCTCATAAATCATGTAATATTCTCTTGAAAAAGTGAGTTCCCAGTAGAACACAATTGAAAGTACTGAAATGTTTAATACAATAACTTAAATTTTTCACAAAATTACCACATTTAGGTTGTTACTTACTGGAGAAGTAAATGGGTATGAATCTTTTATCCTAAAAGATAGTATTTCAGATCTGATTCAGGTCAATGCTAAAATAAAATTATTAGTATGCATATTTAGTTGATCGTATAAGCTAAAAAACTTTTCTAGTTTGGCAGTGGGTAGAGGGAGGAGAAATTGCTGTGCTAGGTCTACTAGAACTGTAGAAAAGAGAGCAAGGTTACTAATTGCATTCAAATCAAAGCCAGTGATTCTTCACTACAATACTGGAAAAAGTACAGTAACTGTGTGGCAGTAAATGATCCCTACAGAGAAGAAATGACAGAAAACAGGGAGGGGAGAGCAGGCAGAGCTATGATCCAGAGACCTCAGTGTCTGTCTGTTAGCAGAGACACCAAATCAACATATGAATGCAGTGTATAGCTGGTCATCAATCTTCTGACAAATTATTTTCACCATATAAAACCTGATTAATCCAAACTGATTTTTTGGAGGAAATGTATCATTTTCAGGATATTTCAAATCAGAAATAATTCTCGGAGCAGGATGGAATTCTTTTGCAAGAAAGACTAATGGGGAAAAAAAGACAAAGACACAGGGCAGGTATCCCACAGACCTAATCTTTTGATCATGCAGTTCACAGTTGCTCCTGGAGCTCAACCCTATTCTGACAGGGCAGGGGCTGGGATTGAGTTCATATATCTTGCTCTGACATGGAGCTGGGATGCAGATAAGATGTGAAACATGGGCCCAGAGCTGAATAGCATTCTCATGTCCTGTGATGCAGATCTGGTCACTCACATTATACTCTGGAACTCAGGGTTCTCAGCTTGGTCCCCAACATCCCAGATAAGTGGCCTGATATGGGACATAGAAACAGAAGCAATTGCCCAAGCCATCCAATCTAATACCTAAATTGACAGCAATCACATAATAACTGTGCTACAAAGCACCTGTAGACTACACATCCATTCATCTACATCACAAAACACTCCCATAATAAACTGAATTAAACTTGCAACCTTTAATACAAAATATCGAAAAAAGCCTGAAAACTGCACAAGGAGCAGGAGAGTCAGTCAGGAGCATTGTTAATGTCATAACCTTCTGCAACAGCTGAGAATGTCTAGGTGATCTAAGATATGCATATTGCAGCGTCTAATGATTAATCATTCAGAATTGAGCATCTTTATTGTCTGAAATTGAGACACCAAACAGTGGAGATATTCATCTTCCACAAAAGACAGATAAGTTCTTTGTGTGATTCAAGACATATCTATATTGCATTTCCTGTTACATCTACAATGTTTTTGAAAACAAGTTTAGCTTTTTTTATAGAATCTGAACTTTATTGCATTAGAGACATATGTCAAGTGAAGCACTAACTCTTGAGCACTGGGTCTCTCAAATTTTAGGACTCAGTTTCATCTTAATGCAAAATAGGACATGTAAAGTCTCGAGTATAACAGAAAAAAAGTACGAAGCCAAGACAACTGGTTCCTCCCAACTTCTAATATGGGTAAGATTCAACCTGAAATGCTTTGTAGAAAATTCAATTTAAGGTTTGTAGAAAATTCACAGGTGCACCAGGAGACATATAATATTAGCTAAATGCCTACTGAAGATCTCCATGCAGTGCTATACCTATTACACAAGCTTATATTCCTCTGGAGTATACCCGATGCATGTAAAATGTAAATAAATTAATGGTAAGATAAAGTTTTACTATTACCACTAATATTAGCAATATGGTGGGGTTTATAGCAATATTATTCCTCATATACTTATTAAATTATTGCTACTTATAAAAGGTACTATCACTTACATCTGATCAATTATAAAACAATTTCAGGAGCATTTTGAAGCATAGGATTACTTACTACACTACATACTACAACATGGAATATATTATATATGGTCTATGTATATTTCATCCCTGACTCAGAAGTACTTGCAAAGGATCCTGCAACTAACACTCATTTTACAAAGAAAAACTGATATCCTGCTAAATAATATTTGCATATAGGCTTTAAAATGCAAAATACCTCAAAATAATTATGTTCCTTTGAATTACTGTCTTGATTTGAAAAAGGGGTTTTGTCTGACAGCATGCAGTCAAGTGTATAATGAGATCATTCTAGATGGTAATCACACCAGGATGGATGAAACTGAGTGTTGGTCAGAATGCACGCACTTTGATGAGCACTCATTTGCAGAAATTGCCCAAAACTCCCATGAAAGCTGATTTTTTTCAACTTCAATAATGAAGAATAATAGTAATAAAAAATAATGAATCATCAGAAAATGCTTAAAATATGTCAAGCAGCAGCCTTTTTCTCTCAGTTTGCAGAGAAAATGTAAGTTACTTCTTTAGAAAGTGGAATTATTTTAAGAACATAAACATATTTACTGGAACATACTGGATAGGTGGAGACCTGCATGTATTTTGATAATGAACTGGTCATGTGGTATCAGTCATTCCCATGTGCTTTAACTTCAGAAAGTACAGTATTTTTAAGAATACCATTTCATTGTTAAAGATGTTATCAGAGATGTTATCCAGAGGAGCATATGATGGGGAGCAATTATCTTAATTATATACTAAAAACCTCTTACAAGGATGATAAGGTTGTAAAGGAAAGTAGATTAGAGCTGCAATATGTAAGAATTGACGCGGCTTGTGCAGCCTCAATTCAGCCTTCTGTGCATACACATTTTTGAAGAAGTCTTTAATGATGATTATAATGCTGTTTCTCCACAAGACCTCTACTGCATCAAGGATGTAAAGGAGTGGGAGAAATGGACAATGGAACAAACCAAATTATGGCACATTACTCTCAAATATTATAAACCAATAGAGATGTGAAATATTTTCCCTAAATATCAAACAGAAACTCAGATGAAAATATGCTCTATGAAAATATACAAAAGGAATGTTCAATGAGAGTTACTAAAGCTAGAAATTTTTCATGAACAGATCTATCTAATTTGTACCCAAGAGTTTAAAAAGATCTGGCAAGAAGTTATCTCAACAAATAGTGCTGTTTCTTCTGTTTCTTAATAGCACTTGGCATATTGATAAGATTTGAGAAGACTAAAAGGAAGCTAATGCAGTAATCTTAGTAGTTATAGTCTTTCAGCCTGACATCAGGAATAATGGAATAGCTGATATAGATCACCATTAATAATAAATGAAAGGGGCATAGGTCATGTAGATTTGCATGGCTTCAGAGAAACTGGATCATATTAATTAACCTGTTTTTTAAGTGAAATTATAAATTTGTTTAATACAAGTAAGTAGAGTTAATTTGACATTCACTTTTATAATACATTTGGGTTATTAAAATTTATTAAAGTGGTCTATGTTTGCAAATGGGGTAATTAAAAAAAGTTAAAAATGAATGGTTCCAGATGTATGTGCATAAGTATCCACTGTATATATCACTCACTTGCTCTTTCCACACTACCCAAATGGAAAAAAAAAAAAGGTAACAGTTTTACCTATCCTTATCCTACAAATAACATTGAAGGTGGGTGGAGGGTCAAAAAGCCTGTATAAACCTCATTTCTCTTAATGCTCTTTGTTGGGGTTCTGAAAACTGTCAGGTAAATGGGCAAGAATCAGTCAAGAAAGTATGACACAAGAAACAGCAATCACTGAATGCTTCCACTGCCTGCTTCTCAGTTTGTGATACTGAAGTTTTATTTTTGCTTTGCTGGATAAATTCTGCTTTTGTCAAAAAGTGAAATGAAACAAGAAAGCAGGACTTTTTTTATTCCCAACACAGTAAAGAATCAATTTTTAACACAGTGCTTTGCAGTTAGAGTCTGCCACTCAAGTGATGGCAAAATTGGAGGATTTCTATTTTCTACTTATTAATACGAGGATTTGATAACAGAAATTTGTCCAAATACAAAATTGCTCTGTTTAAAATGTAGAATAACTAAGAAAACAGCTGCATTAAGGGAACCTATGGCTTTATCTCAATGCTGCTCAGGACTGCTTAGAGTGGAAGCAGACAGTGGACGAACTATTATTGAAATCTTTTATAATTCATCTTCTCTCATTTATTCATTTGTTCTATTAATACATTTGTATTTTGAGTCACACCCTAATGAAAACGGTGCTTACTTTTCACCACAGGAGTTAAATTTTATTTTTCATCTCCCTTTGTAACTTCTATCAAGAAAGCTGATTCCCACATTGTATGAGAAATTGAAACAATAAAAAATGGATATGTTTTCTTTTTTAAACATTACATGGAGGGTATACACACTGTTGGTATAACTCTACTGACAGCAAGCTACAGCCATATCAAGAAAGAATATGGATACGTACATGAAGTGTATATGGATCACCTGGGTCTGTTCGGTGATATCAGAAACCTAGTTTACCTGAACTACCTAGGAACAAACTTCACTGTAGAAAGAATTTTCAGGCTGTCCCACCCACCTCCTGAAACCTACCCACAGATAATTAAAATGGGTCATAGCTTTCACATGCTGTCAGAATGTGATTTTAAGGAGGTAGCTAACTGGGCAAAAATCAGAGATGCACACCGCACTGACCCACGTACAGCCACTTCCAACTACAACAGCTTTATAATAGCTTAAGAGGAAATAGTCTCACAGACAGCACCTCATTTTTCATCTTAAACTACAAGGCACACATTTTTCCTGATGTCATATCAATACTTAATTGATTAATCTCCAATTTTAATAAAGACCCTTCTTTTGGAAGAAGATATGTATGGGAAAATCTAACACAACTGAAATCAACAACAAAACATGGCCTAACATCAGTAAGGTTAGGAATAGATGCCAGCCTCTGAGACTCAGATCACTTAAAGACCTGCTGGTCAAAATCAGTAGGTTAATAATACCTGTCAACAAAATAGTAACCAAAACAGGACCAGAAATACAGGTGAACTGTGCTCCTCTAAGAGATATGGTACTAAGGAAGCTAATATAAAGCAACCTAATTGTACTTCATGAACCATGATAATCGCATCAGAAATACAGAAATAGGTATGAAAATGTCATTAGGATAAAACAGAACTCCCAGGCTGCCCGTATTTTGGGGATTTGTACTTAGAGAAAATAAAAAAAAAATATAAACTGCCATAAAATACTTAAAAATAGAAAATAAATTATAAATTTTTAATTTACATTATAGGAACAACTATATCAGCAAACACTCTCCAGGCAAAAGCATCTTTCTGAAAATTAAAACAATTGCTAGGTGTACTGAAGGAAAAAACAACAAAATGCATGATAGAAGAGCTATTGTATATTTTATTCTTCCATCAGCACTTCCTTAACCTTTATTAAAATGCCATGTGAAATTAAAAAAATCCTAACTGCAAACATAGGCTAGTGCATTACACAAAATTGCTTCTGATAAGAAGTGTGCTTTTTATACTGTTGCAGAAGGAATGACAAATACAAAATGTGTCATCACTGAAACTCAGTCAGGAGAAAGTTATCTGGTTTCAAATACACTGTGTTCTGGCAAAGATTTGTATCTTGAAGCTCTGAATGTGATCCTTACATCTTTATAAGTTAACCTGTTAAAAGAAATAAATTGAGAAATTCTGTACCATAGCCAAATTCTCTCCACATGACTCGGACACAGGTTAAAGGAAGACAAAGAAGAGCTGAGAAAAAGTATGTATAGGTCTTATAACTAAGGCTGGGCATTACATTTCACTATGAATAAGTTACTGACGGAAAAATACAGCTGAAAATTGTTTGCTGTTTTTCAATTTTCACTTTAAAGTAAATTTCACTAAAAAGCAGATAAATAAACAGCAAAACCAAACCAACATTTTCAACTGGACTAAATATAACATTTGATTGAAAAAAATGTATCTGTTTTTCAGGTCTTCTTATAATCCTTATAACTTCACTCTTCTCTTCTTACACAGAAAAAGGGAAGGATATTAGGGCACAGTATGTAGATAATATCATCCAGATTTCTACAGAGACCAGATTTCTATACCTTAAATGATGCATACATACAGAAATAGGAGAAAAATAACTTGAACATACTGTGATACAGAGTAGGCACATTTGGAAAACTTCTGTGCAACACTTTACCACTCTTTGGCATCCTCTATCCACCATGACAAGGCAGTACATATAGACATGCATAAGGGCAACAGGAGATTTTCAGAATCATTCAGAGGCTACCCAGAATTGCTTCTTGAAGAGCTACTGGAGAGCTCCAACTCAGCCAAAGACAGTGTGTTAGAGTGCCTCTGTCTTGACTTCTGTTGGCCCTGAATACACTGAGGTTGGGAATGAGAAGCTTCTTAATCACTAGCACAGAAATCAGTAGTTCTGAAACAGACTTCTATTCAGAGTAACCGGGACAAAACCCCAGCTATTTTTAAGATGTATCTTGAGAGGTTTATTAAAGGAACTACACAAAGGTTAGAACCTAGAAACCTAGAAAGTTTTCTCCCTTAAACGGGAATATCCTCATCATGTCAGGGCACTGCAAGACTCTTTTACTCATTCTTCTCATGGCCTATGAATCTTTTTCTGTGCTAAAGGTAAAGGAGGATTAGACTATATAAAACACCCTGACAACGGGGAAACTTTACTTAATAATGGGAGCATTTCTCTAAGGCCAGAAATTACTTAGAAGAGAACCCACTTGCTGCCTAAGAAAGACTTCAGCTATCAGGTTGTTATGGAAACACAAGCCTCTTTTGTCAGTTATCTACTCCACCAAATTGATGCATGGCTCACATTATGGTACACACCTATGCTTTGTGTTCCTTATTGACAAGCTCTGAGTAGCTCTTCACTTGTCACTCAACACACAGATGAATTATACTCTTTGGAGATACTGTCTCCTTGAGTGAGAGATGGAAGAATAAGGGACAATGATTATCATTCATACATCATGTCAGGCCCTCAGGCACTAATAAGGTCTAATGGCCCTGACCAGCCTTCTGAGGTTCTCCATTCACAACCCCCTTCACGGAGACACCATTTCCGCTCAGCCTGGGGCCTTTAGCTCCTGCCTGAGCTATGCTGAAGGAGTGCCTGTCTTGTGCTTATGCCTGTGCCCTGTGCATCCAGACCCCAACTCATGGGCTGACTTGCCAGCTTGACCTTGGACCTGGTCTTGTCATCATGAACCTTCCTGGCCATCACCGGACCTGATTCTGACCTGCATATTGACCTTCTAGCTTGACTTTAGATCCACCTCATCAGCACAAACTTGCTTGATGATCTAGGGTCTTGGCTGAACCTGGCCATGATCTCCAGGTCTGCCCTGCTCACAGGTGGTGAGATAGGGTCCTGACTGGTAAGGCCCCTGCCCTATCAGCTGTAGTAGTCCTGTTTGTTCCTGCCTCCTCATCCCTGAAGGAGCAGCTGGCCCTTGCTGCTCCCTGACACATCAGGTCTGAGACTTAGTACTTAAATTCAGCACTCATGGCAGGTAGGTAGTAATGATTTTGAATATGAATCACAATACCAAAAGCTTTCATGGACAATCAGTTGCTTCAGAAACATTGGTGTCAAATTAGGCTAAATTTTATAGATTCTAGCTATTTTCAGATGGTTCTAGACAAACTGTTATATATTGCAGTTACTCTGCTTGATAACAGTAACTCTTCTTATGTTCTCTCTACATGGCTAAGATGATCTTTCTTGATCACTAGAAGTATTTAATCATGAGGAGTTAGACTGTAGGTCATGTGTTTAAGTGCACTATATCTTGCTATCTCTGGTTTAAAAAGCGTGCTTAAATGAAATACAGCTCTACTAGCAGTCCTTTTGTTTGAAGCAATTTGGGTGAGTGAACTTCAGAAAGGTTAGTGCATGATCCTTCAGATGAATTACAGTTTCAAAAATGATGAAGCATGGGTGACTAAGGCTACCCTCTTGAATTTCCATTCATACAGTCAATTTTGTATATCTGGTAGTGTGATGGTTCCTTCTCGTGGCCACTTAGCACTGGTTTGCTTATAGCTCAAAAATAACTGCACAAAAGTGACGGTATAAATTCATTATACAGGAAAAGGTGCCCTTGCTTAGTCTCTATCTGGAGAATTGAAATGCCCAAATGCTCAGGATAGGTGCTGTGAAGATTTGTTACTGAAGTCAATCAGAAACTGATGACCTGACAAATAGCACTTTACTTATCAAGCCAAGTATTTTGATTTTGGAAACTATGTAGAAGATTCATACTTTAATTTTTTTTTAAATGTTATCACAGCCAGGCTATTTTTCAATTCAGGTTTCTAAAGAACTGTTTCCTAAATATCTGTATGAGACTGCTGACACAGTATTATACAGTAGACACAAGAATGCAAGCAGAGGTGAGCTGACACACTGGCTACAAATTTTCAGGTTCATTTTCTCTTTGATGACAGGAGAGGGATGCCAGGCTGAGAAAGCAAAAACCCCCTAATGTTGCAGTAGATAGGCCAGCTTGGGGACAGTTTGATATTTTGTAATAATTCAGTGACAAGCATTCTTTGTTAGTTTCCCTGCTGTGATTATGAGGCTGTTAGAAAAAGGTATCATTAATTACAGATTTATTATCTTGCATGGTCCTCCTTACAAGTTACTGGCATTTAAGTGCAAATTAAGTAATTTTTCTAAAAAACAAAAAAATCATGACTGACAACAGCAAGATTTCTCTAAAGTACATTTAGCTGGGTAGATGATCAGAATAGCTGCTAAGATAACTCTTCCTTCATGTTTCAACTCCTTGCCTTGTGTGTGCCTGCTACAGGCTAGTGGCAACACACCACATATACCTAAGATCATTTTTATCCCGTTGACAGAAGCTGTATTTTACATGTAACTGGGTAGAGTAGTTGTACCAGAGCTATCTTTAAAATTGCTGACTTGGGAATTGCTGACTGTGCAGTGGCTGAGAGCTCAGCGTAAGTGAAGCCCCTAAGTATTTACTTTATTTCTCTGTTGGATTTTGCAGCGCACACTGAGTTCTGCATTGCTACAGCTGAGCTGTTTGCAGAGTTGAAGATGGCTCACTAAGGTCTCCTTGACCTGCAGCCCCAGTAAAGTAACATAACTGGAAAATATAGGTCCTTGAACTAGAATTCTCTTATCCAAGGACAATTTTTATGCAGTTTATGGACAGCAATGTCTCTTCCTGTTATTGAGATGCTGTATTAAAACCTTCATTAATCTGCACAGACAGATCAACTTTCCCAAAGGAGGATTTTTTTTTTTTTCACCAAGTTATTCACAAAAAAAAGAGTTTGAAAAGTCCTCTCTAATTCCCAATGATACTCAATAAGACCTAAAAATATTTTAAGTAGCACTAGGCATTGTGCACTATTATTATAAACTTAGCATGTAGACTGCCACCTGGTCTTACTCCAAGGGAGTTTCTGCAGTAGAAACTACAGAGGCAGACTGAAAGATACGATCTCTCTGCTGGCTATGGACACACACTTAACTCCAATGGAAAAAATATATTTACTAACATTTCTTCTGTAATGTAGCTCAGCTTTCATTCAGTATTTCTGCTAAATAAAGTGTATGACATTATGAGGTGCAAGGATGGAGTATGGTACAAAATGTACAAGCTAACAAGGATGCAAGTTAAGTCTGTAAGGGTTTTCAACAGTACAGGCCCAAATGCAGCATGGTGCTGCACCTAAACTTCTGCTACCAGTATTCTGGACGCTAGATAACTGATCAAAACCACGTCACAAACAACGTCATGAAGATACTTGACAATGCCTACTTTAGTAGTAGAATTATCCAATGCCTTGAGCTTTAGCCATTTATTAAAAATTTACACATTTTACAAGATGATTTGTTGTTGTAGTTCACAAAATTTAATTAAATCCTTAAGATCAAAAGACAATACTAATGTGTGCCTTATGAACTAACAAAATTTAGTGTTTATTTTTCAAGGTTAAATATGTCACATGATTTTATTTTTTAATGGAAGTGGAGTCTAAAAATTAAAATTACTAGTAGAAATGTCTAGTTTAAGGAATGAGGATACTGTTCTGGAATAGTCCAACAGAAAGATTAGTAAAATTGATTCACTTATCAATTCATTTATGAACTTAATTTTATTAGATTGATTTCTGAAATTTTAAATCCAAATTTCTATTTTAGTTGGCAGAAAATTTTCTCAAGGAGTGTAGTATTTCAGAATATTCCTATCAACTTTTCACTGTTAGTTTAAAAGCAGAGATACTGAGACAGAGTTGCTAACACACTCTGCCAAGCTTGTCCTATCAATCTACTGCAGAAAAAAGAAGAGCTTAACTTGAACTCACACACACATCCAGATCTTTTTACTCTTAGATCAGTCCTAATTTGAAGCAATTGCTTTAATTGCCAGCATAAACCAAAAATGTAACTGTTGTTCTTCCTATATAAAATTCACACAACACAGGATTTCAGAAGTGGAAGTAACAAACTTTTTTTTAACTAATTTATTTCCTTTCCATTCAGTTTTTCTCCCTTATAGCTAACAATCCTTTACCATTTGGTGCATGGAGTTCCCATCCTCTGGTATTCCCTACCAGTTCAGCAATAAGATTCAGGAAATTAAAAATGATATGGAGACCTATACAGTAGTCTGTTTTTTCCCTCAGTAGATCAGAGAATGATGACTGGCAAGGTGACTATTCCCAACCTGTTAGGAGTTTACTGGCAGGGCAGATAATAGTACAACATGCAGCTCTACAGCTTGAAAGGCCAGCCGGAATGACCTTTCCTCTCAATATAGGAAAAGAGAATTTTCAATCATTGAGTGCAGTCAGTCTCACTTTTACTGCCAAGAGGTAGTAATGCCCTGGACAGAGGGGAGAGTTGATCAGAGTGTCCTAACGTCTAGGGAAAGGAGACTGACAGATGCAATTTTATGTTCAAAGTGCTGCCTCATGCTCTGAAATGAATTCTACACATGATGTAGTACAGCAATTTGAAACAGTATTCCCAAAGTCAGCATGTCTCAGTGATACAAAACCAGGGAAATTCAGGAAAAAAGGCATGCAAATTATATATTTGTTTTAAATGAATGAACTCTGTAATCATACATAACTTACTCAAGCAATAAATCTGTATGAACTGAAGTGGCAGGCTGGCATTGACACACAATTATGCATAGTGTTAAGTACCTTATAACTGCAAGTGACATGGTTGATTTCATTCAGGCCATTTGTAGTATAACAGCCAACATGATTACAGATATGGCTTACAAGATAGGCCAGTTAGATAGCTACTACATTTATAGCTTAAAATAAAACCACATTTTGGAATCTGCTTATCTATACAGCCAAATGTTCTTTCCAATAAAATGCCAAGGAAAATACTATAGTGATATATGGAAAACTAAGACAGAAGGAATCACAGTATTGTCAACTCATTGACCACGTTAGTTCTTATTAAGATGATGGGTGCCATCATCAATGTCCTACACCTTCCTTGGTTATTCTCTGGGCCTCTAATTCACACCATATTTAACTATACACAAAACATACTTCCAGATTAAGACCTAAAAATATCCTTTTTCAGATCTGTTTTTCATACTGATCTCAATCGACTTACTATGCCTACAAAAAGTGTGCAGACAGCACACTTTCAAAGCCTGGTATTTTAACTAGCGAAAAGTCTATCTTTTTTTAATACTAATTACAATGAAAAGCTTTGCAGTTGATCCCCATTACTATAGAGGCAGATAATGAACTGCCTCGGCCAATTTATGGGGTAGAGTTATGGCAGTCTTCCCATTGCAATAAGTATGTTTATGGTGATTAATCAAGTAGAAGCCTGAAAAACAAAGATAATTTGGCATTTTCTTCCTTCACTTAACGGCAACCCATAATATTGTCCTGCACAGTCTGTTAATTTTTTAGATTATCAGAGCCAAAACACCACCAACAAAGTAAACCTTCAGTTACACAAGTAGTCATGCTGATGTTTGAGTCAGATTTTGGTTCACCCTGTGCAACTATGCTATAAAGATGATATCCTATTTTGTGCCACCTCTTAGATAACTGTTCATAATACAGGTTCCCTCAAGTCTTCTTTAACCCAAATTTTATGGAGAGGTGGGAATTATGATCCACTCCACCACGCCTTTCAGACTCTAAAGCTCTAACCCTTATATACTACACCTGATACACCTCTGGCACTCCTCCAATACTAGTTCAGCTGTGAAACCAAGAAAGTGCTTCCCCTTACACAGACTAGATTGTTGACTATCATGTTACCTATCATCTGTCATTTTTTTATATTTCCCAAATCATGATTCATAATCAAGATAGCACAGGTTGAAAAGTCAATTGTTCATTTCAGATAGGTCTGTGCTGCTGCAAACTGTCATTTGTCAAAGCAGACTCTCAGTCCGATTACTTATAGCAAAATAATTATATTCTCAAATTCCTGTACCAGATGCTGACTAATGAAGAGTTCAAACAAGGGTAACGGAAGAGAGCATATAATTTTGGAGAACATAAACAGAGTCCTTACAGATAATATCACTCATCTGACTCAGCATAATTCTATTGTTTTTTAACTATTGTAACTCATTGCTCTTCAAACCTGTATAATATAAACAGCAGTCTGCCACACTGTCATTTAATATTTCTATCAATTCTCATTCACGGTTTCATTTTCAAAAACAGAGCAGATCTTCTTTTATGTAACATGGAAATACAGAGTACTTTAAATTTTGGATTAGTTGTATAATGTTGTTGCTAAGTACTTCATTAAAAAACAGAAACAGGTTGGTAAATAGATTACTGCAAAAAGCTGGACTTAAAGAAATTTAATTTCTAATTTGGCTTTTTGCAATCTTCTTATATTTATCTAGGAAATTATTTAAACCTCTGCTTTGTTTTCCCTTCTACAGAATTTCGCTATTAATCTTTATTCTGTTAGATAACGGAAGACTATAATCATGCTGTGGTAAGTAAAGAGAGTTCTGTATTCTTAAAAATATAAACCTATACCTTCTATATATAATTCTATAGAAAAAAGAAGTTTTGCTTTACACCAAAGACTATGTAAAGGATTATTAGGTGATTTACCTGGTCTTGAGGAAGGAACTCTTGCTATCTCTAGGGAACAAGGTTTTTTGGTCACTGCTATGTCTATTGAATCACAAAGACTGCTGTCATTTTCTGAAGGAACTACGTCCAGAGGTACAGAAGGTATTGCTTCCAATGTATAACCTCTCTTCTTTGAGTAAGATTCCTGAAATGCAAAAATTTAAGTGAGATATTACTCAGATGACACAGGAAAAAAACGAGGTTCAATAACTCTGGCTAGCAGGGTTTAAATTTCAGCAAATTAAATACCACATTCTGCTGAAATCCAAATTGTAACAGACTGGAAGAATTACTTGCATGCTAGAAGATAACATTTCTCGTTTCTTTAAGTTTTTGTGTAAATAATTCTTGTTTAGTTACAGAAATGTCTTTATTAATCAAACTTTGTATAAAGCAAAAGCTCCAACATAACTGGTCTTGCCATACCTGCTTTGCTAGGTTCTAATTCAAGGGATGTCTCTTATTAATTTTTTTTAATTACATCTCATGACATCCCTTGACAATCTCATGACAATCTCATAACAATTACATTAACCATTGCAATTACTTCCTCTTTGGGGATGGTTTTACAATATGTTTATATTATGTATAAGAAAGCTAAAGATATGCCATCTGCATTTTGATGGCAGGATCCTAGGTTGTGAGTGAAAATGAGTTATTGCTGTGTATTTGAGTGAAGAGCAATAATGATGCATGGTCCCTTAACAATGATACAAATAATGAATTCCCCTCATTAGCAAATGTAGAAAGAGGGGAAAAAAGAAGTTTTGCTGGTACACTAAACTGTCCAATCAAGCAGACTGTCTCTGCTTTAGAACATCAATAAGAAGATACCATATAGTTTCACCAGAGCTTCTTGATTTGTGATTTTTTTTGTTTAATCCCGGCAGAAAGCAATTGCATGAGCAAAGACATATTTCCACATCTTTCTTACATTGGACATATGGATGCTTGGGAAAGTCAAGCACCGCACATAAATCAAATACGGTATAACAAAACACTAAGGGTCAGAAAGCACCCTGACATTCAGATATTATCATAGCACTACTCAGAAAATGATTGAAGAATGTGATGACCACAACAGGATGTGGAATAACAATTTCTTCAACAAGAAGAATTCATATTGCCTAAAGGTAAACTGTGGCTGTTGAAAACAGTCCCTTTTTTAGGTAAATGATTTATACTGTTAGCAGATCATTACACTACCAAACTTTTTGCAGTTTTTCCTGCTCAATGTGTTGTGACCTGATTTTTATGAGAATTCATAATCTGGTAATAATTCAAGGCCTCTCAAAGAACAAGGTTGAGATGGCAGCAACAGGAGCTCCACTTCAAAATTCTACTTGATGACTTCAGTAGAACTGAATTTTAAATCCTCAGTTAAACCACCACTGAATAAAGAACTTAAATATTGGAAACAGTTAACAGGGGAAAAAAATCATACAAAATAAAATAGAATACTAAGAAGCATTTGTAATAAAAAATTAGTATATACTAGCAAACAACACAAGATTAGGGGTCAGTGTTAAAAAAAGAGGAATGCAATTGTGTCTGTACCTCTTTTACACTTTTGTGTTTATGTATAGTCAGAGTATGAGCTCTCTGCATTAGCAATCTTACTGATGTATACTAATAGTAACTAGTTTCAGCTAGTGGACTCTAAATACATAACAAGGAATTGGAAAAGTTTGTAAGCGGGCTTCATGCAGCTCCAAATACAACTTTTTAAACTTAAGCCATTTCATTCTTTAAATGAAGTTAATAGAAAATTATTCCTGCAGCCCACATCCTGTAGAAAACAAAACAAAACAAAACACAACAAAACACCACAACAACCAACCTTCTTTTTAAAATGCTGCAAATAACACTTGCATAAAATGAAGCATGGATATTAGGAAGAATACAACTGAAATTATGAAGTTTACAAATACACAGTTTTATTACTGGAATAAATGTGCATGAGTTGAAACTCGAAACCTTAGGTTTAAATTAGAGAAGACTTTAAAAACCTTTTAATTTATGAATAACAGCACTGTTAACTGTTTATTATATTCATGCCTTTTTATTGCAATAACTATAGAAAATATTTCTCTGCGTTGTGTAACGTGGAGTCATCGAAGCGGCTGAAGTACAACTGAAGGCAAGAGGAGGATTCCTTTCTACCTTGTCCATTTAAGTCTGCTGTTAAGACAGAGGCAAAAATTTATTTACCAAAGCAACAACTGAAACAGCAGACTTCAATTTAATCCTTGTACATGCAAGTTTCTGTAAGAGTAGGTCAGAATGCTAAAACCCTAGTAATAGTAAATCTGTCTAGAGAAGCCCATGAAGAAATACTGCGCCCTTAAAATTGTCACCAAACACTGAAGTGAAAGCCTGCTCAGCTCCTGAATTCAGCTACCAAAAATAAAAAAAACCACAACCAAACCCCACTATTAAATATTGATACACAAAACATAAGAATAGACATTAGATCATAACTTTACGTCTGTGTCACCCAATATTCTGTCTACAAAGGCAGCAACAGTGCTGACCTAGAGAACAGTGAGAACAGAACAGGATGAGGACATGCACGTATTAGTAGTTCTCCTACAGCCATTTGATAATCAAAAGGTGCTGACTTTGTTTTGCACATCCACCAATCAAACTTTCTAAAATTATCCTCTCAAGTTGCCTTTAGAGCATATGTTACTTTTTACAGTTTGCATGCACCCCATTTTGTTTTATCTGTCTTACGAAGTTTGATATTGCTAATTCTTGTACTTTAGAAGGCAACAAATGGTTGTTCTTTACTTATCCTCTCCTTGTGATTTCACAGACCTCTATCACGCTTCCCTTGTCCTCTCCTTTAGGGAATGGGAAATTCTAGTCTACTCACCTAGCTGTTCCAGGCTTTTGATCATCCCTGTCACCCCTCACCCTCTCAGTCTTCAGTGATGTGACGGATCAGATTTTCACATGGCATTCAAGATGAGGGCTCACCAAGTACTCATACTGACATAATGGTCCCTCTTTTGTACTCTACTCCCTTCCTAATTGCTCTTAACTTTCAATTTGATTTTCTGAATGTTATTCAACATTCTGTAATTAACATTGCAAGAATATAAATGTCAAAGAAGAATAAATAAAAATGATGGGGTTACTGAGAAAATGGTTGGAATGTAAATTACTGACAAGTAAATTCTTCCTAAATCTCTCCCCAATAAAGCAAATATGATAATAGTATGCCAAGCAGAACTTAAATAAGTTAAAGTAAAAAAAAAGAATTGTTAATGTTTTAAAAAGTCTGGGATTCTATCAATTGATTAAGTGAAGATGATAAGCCTTATTTAAAAAGTGCATATGTAGCAAAAAAAAGGCAAACTTCTCATTGCTGGAGAAAAGCAATGTAGTCTTCTGGTTGCTTCAATGTGTTCTCCATTATGCAGGTACCGAGCATACTCTAGAAGTTTTAAAGTTCTAAACTGATTCAAGTTAGATGTTAGTAAATGACATAAAATTGTCTTCAAGTATCAGGCATCAAGTAATGTGATTCCATTTTTTTTCTAAGATTAAAAGCTCTTCAACATTCTTCTTAATAATATCAGTTCTGCTGTATCACCTCTCTCACTGCAATGAGCAGCAACTCTATAGTAATCCTGCATGTCCTAGATATTTTCATCTACATAATAAAACCTTCTAAAGAAATACTCCTCCATTATCCTGAAATCAAAATAATCTAATTTTTTTTAAAATTAGAGATTATTCACAATCGAATTTCTGTAAACTGTTCCAAAAAGTTGAAGATGGCATATGTAACTGACTACCACTATCAAGTCAGAATTGGTTTTTATTTGAAATTGGAACTTTGTAAAAGTCATGTGCTGGGCTGTCAGTATATTAAAATAAGTATTTTTGTGGAAAGGATAAAAATACATGCACAATAGAAGTAAAAGAAAAAGAGAAGAGTGAGAGTAGGTGAGTCACTGGGAAAGCACTGGAGAACAGTTTCCCATTTTGATAAAATATAAATCAGATTTTTGCCTTGTAGAAAGAAACAGCAACGTAGACTTAAATTGCAGAGCACATGCCAGGGACACACCATGGCCCTTACTCAGAGGCCTCCAGCCAGCTGGGTCTCTTCTGAGCATATGCTTGAGGGTATAATAACTATCATATGTAATCTGAAGCTTAAACAGGACTAGAAAATAGAAAGTGGGGTGGGGAGGAGGAGGGAGAATGTGATTGTTTATCAGTGGGAATTAATTTGCTTCTAAAGTATCTAGATGGCAATTGCAAATGGTTATATGTAAATGTGAAACAGTATTCCGTAACATGAGTAAACCTTCAAAAACCACATGATGTTGAGTTAGGCCTTTTTTCCATGTTTCTGCCAAGCTTCTAGCTACTCTTGCTTCTGCCTTCTAGATGCTCTTGTATTTCTTATAAGAATCAATCTTATGCATGAATGTATGCTCAAGGACTGAGATATTAGCCGTACATAAAAATTTGTGCTTGTATGACCTAAGAATAAAATTATAGAGGCATAGTAGGCATCTAATCTGAAATGACATTCTGACAAGAAGATGGAATTTGTATTTAACTGAAAATTTTTCATACCATCCATCTCCTTTCCTATATAAATCAGGTCAGTTGAAGTTTTATTGCTTCCCTGGAACATGGGACAACATATTAGTCAGGCATGATTGCCAGATGAGCAACAGCAGAGAAACTGTTCTTTAAAGATGTACTGTTACATCTCATTCATCACATTCATCACAGTGATAATTCATGTAGGTATGTTGTGTCTCATCAGGCAATTATTAACTTATAACTTAAAAATTCTAAATTTATGAACAGTTTTCTTGACCTCCTGAAGTCTAGGCTATTCACAGATGAAGGCCACACCATATCCTGTTATTTGAAAACTTACTAGATCTGGATTTGCTTAAGTGACTCTCTTGATATATGACTTCCTTGTCATTAAACACTAGCAGTCCTCACAATTTATGTAAGACAACTAATAAGAAATACAAGGGTTAGAAGAAATAGCTATTTTAGCCCTAAGGCACTTTCTTAGAAAGTATGGGGAGCAAGAATGCCCCTATGCATATTTATACATAAAAAAATCTAACTTAAGGACATTGGTTTAGAAAGAGAGTGATTAGAGGGCAGTTTCAATGGCCTTAAATTATATTTTCAGACAATTCAGACTTTTAAAGAAAATTATTGATTATCTGCAAGTATATAATGACAAGAAGTGGAAGTGAGATACACAGGGTTTCTTTTCTTCTGAATAATAAACCTGAAAGGAGAAATAATCTCATAAAGGAAGAATGCTATATATTTGCCATCTTTAGAAAATTTCTTTGATGTTTATATAGATAATGAAGATCTGCTATTAAATTCTACCCCTTGACATGCACCAGAGTTTCATATCTTCTCCCTGGGTTGCTGCACACCAGAAGACCAGCATAAGGAATCCAAGTGCCTCTTCTTTCATCACACTGGGATAAGTTCTGCCTAGTTGCTCTTTAGGAGACTGCCATGATACTGCTATTAATAAAACTTTAGGGAGTTATTGATCCTAAACACTCCATCAACCCAAAGTCAACGATTACCATGAGAGTGAGCAATGACAATTGCATTTATCCCATCTATGTCACAGAATCACAGAAATATGGAATAGTTTGGGTTGGAAGGGACCTTAAAAGGTCCTTTAATCCAACTCCCCTGCAATAAGCAGGGACATCTTCAACTAGACTAGGTTGCTCGGAGCCCCGTCCAATCTGGCCTTGAATGTTTCCAATGATGGGGCACCTCTCTGGGCAACCTGTTCCAGGGTTTCACCACCCTCATTGTAAAAAAAATCATCCTTATATCTAGTCTGAATGTGTTTGCATCAAACATACTTCTTGATGTTTGTAAACAGACTGATGTATAACATTTTTGAACTGGGACACTTCACACTGAAATATTCATGATAAGCAACCAAAGATTGCTGCAAGGAATCAAGAATTCAAGCAAGAAAGAGGCCCTGACCAGTGACTGAAGATAATGAGGACAGCTTTTTGACATTTTTGGAGAATGCTCAAACCAGAAGGGTGTTGTATGAGTTTGTCACAATAATGTACTGAGGAAAAACAATTGAAAATATTTCCTATGTCATCATAACCCAAAACCACAATTGGATGGTGAAATATTTATTTTGATTGCCTCTCCATTGAAAGAAATCAGGAATATTACTATAATTTTATGGCTAGTAAAAACATTTATCTATTACTAATAATTTAACCAAAGTAATTTTTATAGTATCGTGTAATTAGAATCATTTTTCATGAGTCAAACTATGATAAATGTTCATTGTTATGACAGCTAGAAACACTTGAATATGTAATTTGTCATAGAACAGATAATAAGGTTCACTTCATGATATATTACAGAATCTGGAAAATCCCCAATAATCTCATCTAAGGGTAATGACACTGGAGGATCTACTCTGGTCTGCACAAAGTATTTATAATATAGAATTTAAAAGGGTATTCTCTTTTACCCTCTCATCAAGCATCTGAAACAGTGGGTTTGCTGTTGTAGGAATAATACATGTACAGAATTATCCGAAATAATTCTTTCTCTCCAGCACCTGAAACAGCCTTTATGAGTAAGTTTCAGTAAGCCTTCCAAAGAGATGAGAATGTTCATTTTAAAAAACACGCTAGATTTGTTGTCCTGTATGTTTATGCTGTTAGAAATGTAAAGATGGAGTGTAATTTTTCAGTAACCGCTCAAAAAAGTTAATTTGCTTTTTCAAACTTTGTGTTTGAGGAAAAATGAACATTACTTACATAGCACCCCAAATGTAGGGGTGCATATTTTCACATATCCTGTATAGAATCTAAAATTTCATATGAAAAGTCTACAGACGTCAATCCCTGAAAGCCAAAGGTTCCTACAAAGCTTTACAATACAAAACTCTCTAATGTAGCTTAAACTACAAATGTCTGAAAATATGGGTAAATTGTGAGCATAATGAATGCAGTGTTAACCTCAGCAGCAGAAACATATCACTGTATTTTATGCAGAGTTTTCATAATTCTATCTGGCAGATATTCAGAATTTTAAATGAAGTTAGATTGTTGTAGTCATGCTACATGCTTTCCCATGCATACAACATTCAGGCCATGAAAAAGAGCAGATGTTTCCTCTAATAAATAACTCACTGTGACAAAGAATATACTGCAAGTCTACATAATGTGGTTTATGCAAATGCTAATGGTTGTGTGTGGCAATGTAGCATAATGCAATAACTGGTTTAATAAATTATTCTTAGTTTAGCTGAACAAAATGCAATTACAAACTAAAAAGTAATTTCCAGGTTAAATATCCTCCCATTTTTCCACTGTTTTCATGAACAACATTAAAAAAAAAAAAAGTCTTGTTTGAGTATCAAGCTATAGGAAAATGCCTATTTAAAATAAAGGCTATTATATTAAAAAGATAAAATGAACTGAAACCTCAGCTCCATGGAAACAATACTTCTCTGCAAGTTGCTTATGCTCTAATGCCTAGGTTTTAAACACACACACACACACTCAGCACTCAGCTCAATCCATGGGGAAAATTTTCTTAAATTAAAAATTCAGGATGAAAAAATTAAGAATAGAATACCACACATTACTAAGAATGATAATAAACCACTAACTAATCTTTGTCAAAGTATCCAGGTATCATTTCATAGCCATAACTTCATACACGAAGGAGGGCCCATACAGACATTTATTTTCTGAAGGAGGGACCATACAAACATTTATCTTCATACAACACTTTCTGTAGTAAAAGATAAAATAACTCATTGGAAAGTGAGAAGTTTGGACCAGAAGATGTCTCAGAAGGTGAATGAAGAGGCTTAGTAGAGTGTCACTGTTTCAGGGGTGTCAGCTTCAAAGTTCAAATCACACAGAACAACTGGAGGAAGGCTTTTCTAGCATCTACTGTGGTCAGAAACTGCTTTCCACTTTCCCTGAGACTGCTAAATATATGTGTACTTTGTCAGACTCTGGACTTTGGTGACAGGCCAAAGATTTGAAGGTGGTTGTGAAAGGACATTTCACACAGTATCAGTTTGTTACATAATCAGACCTCTTCACTCAAAAAAGAGAGGGTTTTCTTATTTTTAAGAGAAGGATCACAACAGTTTTATAGCAAGAGTGGCAGATCTCCTGACTTACAGGGATCTCAATAGTATGTGACTAACAACTGACAAATTAATTTTGAGCATCACAAAATCTTTTTTTAAAATCACCCTTAAATCATTTTCTTCTAAGCCAATAAAATAAATATTTTCTACTTTGGGCTAAAGTTTTTCAATGTGCCTGAGAGTATGTATGAAATATTCACAGAAAGAGTGAATGAGAATCTATAGTTCTGCCTTCAGACCACAAGGTATTGAGCCATTCATGCTTCTTTTCGCCAGGTGAAAGACTCATAGGCATGTCCAGCTCTTAAACAAGCTTTGTCTCCTACTTTGCTAAAACTTACCAATCTTAGGTTTCCAATAGAAGAGCAAATATGAATTAAAAATAATCCCTCATATTATAAGGGCCAAAACCACAGAAAATGTTAGATATTGAGAAGCCCTTAAGTGGTTCTGTAAATGCAGAAAAAAATTAACACACCACTCTATGTTAAGCAGACAGGCTGAAATTTTCTCGCATTTTACAGCTTCATTCCTATCAATTACTGTGCCAGTAAATGAAAAAATATATGGGTTGCTGTGGAGGGAAGAGAGGAACTGAATACACCTGAGTAGATCTGGAAGAAAAACACGTCATCTGTGTGAATAATAATTTTCACTATTAACATAAAGCAGAAAAGAACACTAGAACTGCAAACTGACTTGATTGCAGGGAAGATAACATCACTAAAATGAGAAATTATAGAAGATACTTTCTTTTAAAAGAAAGCTTTACCATTGTGTGTTAATCCAAATAATCGGTGCGTTTTTTGAAAATATCCTGTATCTGCTCATGCATCTTGTTCTGAAGTCATGTAAACACTCACAAATTTGCACAATAGAAGCCAATTACTCAATGCCATACACAATGGATATAGAAGCTACAAATAAACATTTGCTATTTCAGGAAAGGGAATCTCCTATTTTTAAAAGTTTTGATACTGAAGAAGTAAAAAATTAATTATATTTGGTATAGAAGTGATTATTGCAACAGTGTAAGCCAAGATTCTCTTAAAAGAAACCCCTCCTACACAAGCTCCCACAGTAAAACAGAAAGAAGAAGAAAATGTTTTTCCAAATATTAAAGTTATTGAAACTCATCAAAAATGGACAACTTCACTGTGAATCATACCTTTATCTGGTACACAACTGAAGAGAAAAGGAGATACAAAATCAACAGAAGAACATTTTTTAATTTTTCTTTAAAGGTCCCAAGATGCATGCAAAGTTTGTAAAAGTTAGTACTTTCTAATTAAATAGGACCAAATAACCTCTGTCTACAGTAAGTATGGTATTTCAGCAGTATGAAAACTGAACCTAACGGTAAGAGACAATCAGAGGGAAAGTAAAGTCATACGGCAAGTTACAATCAGTATTTAAAAATTGTAAAATAAATTATTCCATTACAACAGGAGAAATATAGAAATATGCACAACAGTAGTAGACAAATGTTATTACAGTATCTCCTACATTCTTAAAGAACCCAGTAATTTCCTATTTCAAACCATAGTTTAGAACCATAGTTCTGAATGGGACTCTATGAACTGTGCCATTTCCTGGCCAAAAATGTGCCAAAACTCACTAACATTCCTAGCTTTTTGGATACAAAAAAATTCCATCATCCAGTGCTATCTTACCATACTGCCTACATACTCGGGAATTTTATGACTGACTTGGCCACGTTAAACTCAATTAGCTAAGAGTGAAATATAAGGACAATACATCAGCATAGTTATCTAATTCACTACTCATCATTGAAGAAGAAACATTCAGCTAATAAACATGCTACTTCCTTATGGCTCTTCAAATAAGGAATCCCACTGTTTTATGTCAAAGCTCTATTGCTTTAACTGTTACTATAATGATTTCTATGGTATGATAATCTACTTATTTATTGCAAATACTCAATCTTAGTTATTGCATAATGGTAACTGAGAATGTGGGGATTATATAAAATGAAGTAAGGATTATAAGGGAGCCAATGTCACATTTTCAATGAAATTTGAACTTAGAAAACTTTCCATAGGTTCACGGCAAGATTCTAGTTTCAGAATAGCTACCACAGAATCATATGTCTGGCCAGAATTTAGGAATCTTGCCCCAGATTTTCAGTCACATAAGCTGTGTGTAATACTTTTACTACAGATAGTCTCAATGCTGTGTGACCTTCCTTCATATGTGAACAAACTACATCAGTGTTTCACACAAACAAGAAGGTAAAAAGTACACAACTCTCTGCCTACTGATTCTATTGGTCTAGGTTCTGACTCCACTGTTTTCTTATATTTCAACAAATAAGTAACTCAACTTCAAAACAGCAATATAAATGCATAAAGTTAACATACACTCAAGTAATCTGCAAACTCAAGATCATTTCATAGTTTCACAATGAGGAAACAGTGTTGGGCAGAAAAAGAAACCTGCTACTCAGAAAGCCTGTATTTCATGTGGAACCACCTCAAGTCAGACAACAGGAAATACTTCCAGTGCATCTTTCTTTCTGGGTTGAAAATGAGATTCTAGCCACTTGCAATCCAATCTGTGGAGTGTCTGCAGTTCTTCTTTGGTCATACAGTCCTGATGAGAAATAATTGTCCTTAGGAGAAAGATGTTAGCTATCCTTAAGAGGCAGCTCAAAAATTGTTCATGCACTTTACAATACAACATTATTACATTCAAAAGAAACAAACAAAAAAAAAACCCCATACACTCAATATGTTCACTTTGGAAGTGGGCAGAAAGGAGCGAAGGAAAGCCTTCTGCTTTGTCAGCTGTGTGCCCTCTGTAAGTGCCCTGGTGTTTAATTTGCACACAAATTTAGCTCAAAAGCCAGGCATGTAGTCAAACAGATCCCTCTACTTCGTGTCTCATGCTGGCTGGCTTCCAGTGGCTTTCTGTTCAACATAAAAGAGCAATCAATTGAACATCTTCAGAGATGTCCACAATTTCCCATTGATAAGGGAGCACAAGCACCCAGATGAGTTTCTGAATGAACTTTCTGCTGTTAATATTTATTCATCACAATGCAAAAACAGTAACTTTATAAAACCAGTCTGAATAAGGCAAAATTTAGGCATCTGTCCATATACAAATGGATTACAACATTCTACTCAAAAAGCTTCATGTGTATATAGAATTTAAGCATCCGCTAAACATAACGGATGATTAGGGATGAAGCTAGTGCATTGTAGGTAGACAATTAGGTAGGCTAAAACACTGTCTGAGAGTTATGGACTCAATTTTGCTAAATTCAAAATTAGGTAGAATTAAATGGGACTTAACATTGTCTAAAGATTTTGTTTTTTCTCTTTTTTTTCCCATGGTATAAAATGTTATGAATCAAAAATTAGGATCCTATAAAATTATAGCACCTCCAAAAATAGTATAGTTAACTTGATACTGTCAATTTATTAATTTACCTCAATGTCTTCACACTTATATCCCTTATGTTGAAAAACTGCAAATTGTCTGGTGGACTGTTCTGGTTATACAGAAAGACATATATAACCTGTTTTTTAAAAAGTTATCTCCCTCTTTTTCTAAAGTAACACAACTATTCCCTACATTATTAGTAGTATTACTGTTATTTCTATTTATTATAGTAACATTTTATGGATTAGGACTGCTTATCGGTTCTGTAAAGTGAGTAGAGCATTTGCATTCTAAAGCAATACAAATTATTAACATCATTCTAGGTAGAAAAGTATAAAACAGGATGTTCCTCATTTCCTAGCTGAATTGCCTTTCTGAGAGGTCTTAAAGTGAAAAGATGTATTTGACTAGAATTGGCAGATCACATTTTCTATCAATAAACAAATCCAAAATGCCTCATCATGAAAACATGCAACAATGTAGTCTTACATATTTCCCTTTGATATCTCCAATATGGACACTCCTTAACTTCAGTCTTATTTTATTTGACTTCCAATTCATAGAATCATAGAATGGTTTGGGTTGGAAGGGACCTCAAAGATCATCTAGTTACAACCCCCCTGCCATGGGCAGGGACACCCTCCACTAAACCACGCTGCCCAAAGCCTTATCCAACCTGGCCTTAAACACTTCCAGGGATGGGGCCTAATTCATGAGTTTATCTTAATTCTGAATTATCAATAGTGGAAAAACCATAACAGTTTCAGGTTTTAAGAAACTGTTAGCCCTAGACTGGGTTTGGATTTTTGGGAACACTTAAGTGTCCTCTGACAAAGTTCTGTATGTATGGAAGCCCAAATGGGATTAAGCACATTAATGCTTCTGCTTAAGTAGGCTTAAGCAATTTGTTGAGTCAGGGTTTATCTCATTTTCAGACTCAGGATAATGGGTACTGGTAATAAAAGTTTTCAGTGAAATACAACAGCCAGACATGACATTAAACTCAAGGCATGCAATTTCTTTTGTACAGCAAGAGAGGATTCACAGTAACAGACTACAAAGTTGTTCTTTTTAAATGTTGTCAGGCAGGTCTTTTCTTCAGAAAGAAATCAGGTTCTATCAATTTTATAGACTCCTCCAGAGACTTAGTCTATGAAACCATGAATTTCGCTAGTACTAAAAAAAAAAAAAAAAAAATCCCTCAGTTTCCAGTATTAGCTTGTCAGTAGTATATTTGTACCACCATCAAAAAAACCCTTCAAAAAATTGCTGGGCTCAGAAAAAGTTCCAAAATGTCAAGTGCCTTTAAACAGCCCTTCATAGGACTACAGCCTCACCACAGCATGACTTAATGGCTAATCTGTGTAGTAATCACAGTGCCCAGATATCAACACCCAACTGATCTCTTAACACCAGATACCTCAAATGCCAGCCCTTTTGTCCATAAACTCTTTTCATCCTGTTACTATCACAGAAACATCAATTACAAAGTATCTATGATGGCTTTTTCCCCTGCAAAATGTAATACTGAACAGTAAACCCCATTTGGTCAGAGTAACCAGGAACTTCCACATGCGTTTTCAAGTTTCAGCATACTGCTTTAATATTTCTGTTATGAAGCAGCTGAAGTTCAATCATTAATTTTTAATACAAAGTTGAACTTCTTTCATGTACAAAACTATTTGTTATGCATTATTGCTATCAATCCGCTGTGAAATTCAAATTGGTTTGTTTTTCTTTTTTTTTTTTTTTACTCCCCTTTTTGTTAGGCAGTACTGAAAGCAAAAACATTCCCTGAAATCGCGTCTTCTGGTTACCACTAAATTGCAAACCACAGAATAACAAAATGTAACATATTTATACTATTTAAGTTCTTCCCAGTTGATCATTGTGCCATATTTCAGTTAGGAATGTGACAGTGGTCAATTCAACATTAATTTCTACATGAATTTGAGTATCTTTAATAGTAGCTATAGTCCATCTTGAAATTAGTATGGTCATCAATACTTCAGATGATTTCTGACATAGATGAACAATTCCAGTGTTGTTTGACATCCCTCTTCTTTCTCTATCTCATCCCATTTACTTTTGCTGTTTCATGACCACACTAAGATACAACACGGACCAGCAGTGCCCCGATTTACACAGTGCTGGACAGAGATAGTCATACTTTCACAAACAGTAATTTACAAATTGAAAAAAAAATTGAGTCAGTCCTGAATTTTTAAAGTAATTAGCTCATCTGAGGTTATATATCTAGAATTTTACAGACAATTATAGAAAGTAGATGTTTATAATTATATGAAAGAGATATCTGGAAGTCATTTCACTCAAACTTTCAGTCAAAGTAGAGCTATCTTAACACTTAGGTTGCTCTGGGTCTTGTCCAGTCAATTCTGAAAATACCCAAAGATAAACAGATTACATCACTTCTGGTTACATTACATACCTGTGTAGTGGTGTCTAGGTTGTACAACCAGTACAGTAAAAATGCATTTGCCACAAGACTTCTGAAGTCATGGGTTACTGGAAATTTACATTGGAAATTAAGAAGCTACACACTATATGCAAAACCAAAATGCTCAGCTTCATTCCTTAAAACACAATCAGAAAAATGTAGCATAGCACTAAAATAAGCCACAATTTTTTTCAATATACTTATTCCCCATCACTGTTCAGCAGGGTATAATCATCACCTGCTGTTTCTTTCTAGGCAGAATACATATTGCACTTTTCAGTAGCTGCTTCAGTGTGTGGGTGGCATGTTCCTGAAATTACCAATAAAACTTCAACTTACTGCAGAAAAGACAACAGTGCAAATTAAGAGTTTAACAGAAATATTTTTTTATGGGTAATATAGCTCTCTATGTCAATCCCCTTTAAATGAACTCATCATTTAATCTACTAAATTAAGAAAAGAAAAAAGACAACCATATTTTTCACTGAAGGTTAGAAACTATAGGAAAATATTATGGATAATATAACAATCTTACTCCAGCTATTCATGTTATGCCAAAGTTTTCCTGGCTAACGGTGGTCCTCCCTGGAAAATAATTCTGTCTCTACCATGTCTGTATCATCTCCTATCAAATTAGTACATCACCAAACATGAAAACAGGTTTCCTCCCCTCTAGCACACAAATTAGATAATACCACAAAGCCTTCTATTTCTAATTTTGGTGAACTTCAACACCAAGTAATATTAGCCAAATTTGTTTCTTTACCACTCTAATTTGAGATCTACTTTCACCAAATGCACTGAGAGGTAAAGTTGTTACTGAAGTAAAGGATGACACTGTTTCTTGGGTCCAAGCTGTTAAAATACTTTAGCCAATAGTGTTTAGTTAAAAATATGCTCTTTGTTTTTCTCTGTTTTTATTAAAGAGCAAAAAAGAAATACTCCTTCTTTTATACTTCTTCCTCTGCACCTCAGCTGTTCAAAAAGTTACCATAACACTCGCACCAAGCTTAATAGCTAAGAAAATTTTTATAGGAAACTGAAAATAGGAATCCAAACTGGAAGAATATGTTAAAATGAAAATAAATAATGAACAATAAATTTTCCAATATTAAAATTCTCCAGAAAGATACAACATAGAGCCATGCTGTCTCTCTCCAGAGATATCAGTACAGAGATTTTTTAGGAATAGACTTGATCTCTATGTGAAAACTGAGTTAGCTCCTTATTTAATTTCCTCATTCATCTATCATGTATCCAGAACTGTCTTTGCAATTGTAAACATAATTGCAACATAATAATTTTCAATGTCAGGCTTTTCATAGAATAACCTTAACCCACTTCTACAATACAAACACAATACAAAATTCCTTCCCATTAAAAATTACTTTTTAAAATTGTATAAAAAGAAGTACAGACAGACCTGATGATCTTCTGGAAGTCAGCCATGAAACACATAACCCTATTAACTGATGCATCAAACTGCAAACATTCCTATCACAGCCTATACTAATAAAGAAATAGTATTATATACAGTTTAACTCCTAAAAATGTAGCCAGGAGTCCACTTTCTCTTCCCTCCCTCAATAAAGGACATTTTGGGGGGCAATTTCTCTTCCACAGGAGAACCTGTGACAAAGTTGCTAGAGTTCCTACCTCTAGGAATCCTGGAGTTGTATAAGCAGAATATTTACTGTCTTAAAAGTAAATGTGAAGGTCTCCCAGAAGTTCATTGCTTCTAAAAAGATGGAAATCTGACATGAATCTAAAAATATAGTGCTTCTTTAAATATTTAAGTAAACTTTCCGTATCTGTCTATATTTTTGTAAATAACCATGCTTCCTGGCAACTGGCAACATGAAGACTTACACTTATGGCTTTTAAATGGAAGTTCAGTTTTTCCATAGCAACTGCAGTTCTCTTAACAGATATCACTTTCATTTTGTAATAGTTAGACAAATGTGGTGTTCCTGGTTGGCTATCATATCAAACATAGGGAATAACTGTCAGAATTTTTAAGTTAACCATACAACACTTACTTCAAGAGACAGTGCAGTCAAGCTGATCCAGCAGCTTCCTAAATGAGACACATCTAAACCTACTTTATCTCACAATTACTTTGTATCACAATTAAGACAATATGCTGGCATGGCTGTCAAGATTAAGGTGTGCAGACTGCTTGCTTTAAACTAATACTGCTATGATCACACAGGACTCCGCACCACCCATCTGTCTGACATTGCTGACAGCCCTCTCTACAGATCAGGCCCTGTTTGCTCAAAAATATTTTTTAAGAATCATATCTCAGTTTTCTTTCCAGTACTTACCTACAGCATAGCAAGACCTCTCCAGCTAAATATTATACTTCATCACATAATTTCTATTTTTGTGGCTCCTCTGAAAGAAAACTATATATGAAATACCATATTCTTTTATTCCAGCTCTTGGTCAGGAAGAATGTTCATTAGTATCATAATTTGATGATGGCCAGAAATGCGACCATTAAAGCATTAAAAATCTCGATAGTTACTGTTTTACAAGAACTGGAGATCCATGGAAGAGTGTCTAGTACTATCAAATCATCTCTAAGAGCTTTGTCTCAGTGTAGCTGACACGTGACTGCAGAGTAAACTGTTTCCAATGAAGCCTGCAATGCTAGAATTTGAGACTTCTGTAGAAGCGCTTCTGGGGTTTTACATCTTTGAAAGTTTTCAAAACTGTTTTTACTGCACTGATATTTAAGATTATTAGAAATTCTGGAATCTGTAGAAGATATTCAGTTATGCAGGTGAAAAAAAGGATTTTATTTTGTACTGACTGACAGTCAGAAAAATATAGAATCTGAAATTGCCTAAGAAAGGTTTCTTCAGCTATAAAATACGCATTGGTGGAAGTAAACACTTTTCATAAAAATGTGCCTCAGTTTTATGAAGGATGGAATTTCTGCCCAAAAAGAAAGATTAGTTTCGGAAAAAAAGCAATAGCCTCACATTAACCTTAAATCATAACCTACAAATGAAATTCACTCTCTGCTAAAATAAGAGGAGGCATTTAACTTTCAGTCTCTCAAAATCCAGCTGGATATCCTTGCTCTCTGGCTTTTTTTCATTTTGGGCGTGAATGAAGCTTATTGTTAGCTCCATACTGATGTAGAATTGGGCACTTTCTAAAACCCTGGAATTTTTACAATACACATAAAGATTTTCCATCAAGCTATTCCAGGACATCACTAATTGTAAAAGACTGTAAAAGATAGTTGTTTATTTTGAGAATAACTGTATTACTGCTATGTTAGGTTTTACATGATATCTGCAGAACAATTACACAGAACTTTCTATAAAAGGCCTTTCTAAAATGACACTTCCCAGCACAGTATAGACAGAAATGACACACTGCATGTCAGAAGTACCTCCAGCCAAGCTTTTTTCCACAACTGCAATAAAGAAGTGAAGTTTGTCGAGGAGATAACTGCTCTTTTCTTTGGTATATTGAAAACTTAGCTCATTAAGTCACAGATGGACACTGTCATAATCTCTCCTATAATTCACTTTCATTTTACAATTGTACTGTGTATATAAACCAAGAATCAATCTTTATGTTTGTTCTCTTTTGATGTGTAAACACAGTGTATTTATATAGTTGTAAAATTTATTTTTAACTAGAACTGGAAACATGAACTTCTCGCTTGTATTCAAGAGTAATGGATAGACCCTTTTCCTTATTTTGGGATCTTTAGTAGAGTATAGATTTTACAACATATCAAATACCCTTATCTCATTGTTTTTTCAAGATGAAGTCTGCATTTTCTGTTATGTTAGTGGACTGACATGAGTATCAAAAACACATTTTTATACTTTTTACCTAAAACATGCTGTTGCAGATTATATCTATTGTAATTTGCTAAACCAATTCAATATATTGGTCAAAATCTAAAAACTGAAATAAATAATTTGTGTTCTTGATCCCTTAGAACAAGATGTTCTCTGCTGCATTCTGAAGTAAATATGAAAGATCCAACAGATTAGCTAACAGCTTGCAAGATTGCATACAGTGATGGCAACAATTTATACACTGCATTCACTGGTTTGTAATTTGGAGATTTTTTTCACTATTCAACTTCTTTCCTTTCTTCCATAAAAAGAAAAACAACAAAACCCCAAAACTATCTCTGTCTTCCATTTTTATGGAGAGAAACAATCTAAAAAGGCAAACTGTCATTTCAAGAATGAACATAACATAAATATACTCTTATTTGTACCCATAATTAAAAGTCTTATTGGTTCTCGGAGTAAGAAAGATGAGATATTGTAAGGTTGAGTTTAAAACTTAAGTACAATGAATAGAACTAATTCGACTCACTATCTTAAAATTTACATCATTCTTGAAATGAATCTGTCTTTATATAGAGATACCAACCAACAAAGCTAACTTTATTCTATTTTTAAGTGCATTCCTCAATTTTATAACACACCTTACATATACCTTACATCAAAAAGAAACAAGGAAAACAAAAGTGTTTTTTAAAACTAGGAAATCACTCCGAAATGGCATAGATATTCATCATAGGAAAGTTTAACAATAATTAAACCATAGGTGATGCATATTTAAATATGAAAAGCTCCATTTAAGAAATATTTCTTGAAACAAATTCTTAAATATGAGGAATTAGTAACTATGGCACTCCTATTGTAAATCACGATAATTCCGACAGCTCTGCACCTTGCCAAATGTCTAAAATGATAGATAGTATGAAGTAGAAAACAGCTACTGAAAGGGGAAAGGAATATAAAAGCTCCTTATAAAAAGACAGGGCAGTGCTCATTGTTATTCAAGTACATTAGTTGCCATATCCTGTTTCCATTGACTGCAGTGGAAGCTTTAGCATTGACTTCAAACAGGTGCAAGTCCCATGAGACTAAAGGGAATAAAACGTACAGTCACAGTATGAAAGCAACAGTGTATAAAGTGTGGTGAGACAGGATATGTAATTCCAATCTGGTACACAAGAATCTGACAAAGCTATTTAAATGCAGTGCCAAGTAAGGATGCAACTGAAAAACCAGACATTTCTAAACAGCAATTTGGCAGGCCTCCATTCAACGCTACAAGAAAAGCGCAGGAAAAATGTTACAGAAATGAGAGTGCTAAACTATAGTGCAGGGAGAGAACAAGGAAGACCCAGAAGCAGCAATAAGCATCATCCTGTTCTGTAGCAATACAATATCACTTGTTCAGGGACACAGCTGTTGGCATGCCTTGGTGGATACTGCAGACTGGTCTGCTCTGAGAACTGTTGGGTCTTAGACCCAAGTATATTACCCATTTTTATTTATTCTCCTCTGTAGTATCATGAGCATTTGAAAAATGTTTGGGGACTTTTTAGCTTACATAATCTTCAAAGAGAAATCTTATGCTATATTCTTGTATCAGTTGAGTTATGCATGATGTCCTCAATTAATTCTATAAACAAAGTTGCTGAGATGTCATTATATTAATTAGAAGCTGGTCAAAAATAGAGTACTTATCCCAAAGGAAACTATGTGACTTCAAAATTTCTTTCCAGACTGAATCAGAAGAGAAAGCTGTGCAACACAAAACCTATCTGTCTAAAATGTGAGTAATAAACATCAAACAGTCTCAATATTAAACTCATCTGGATGAGTATTACAGTAGGATGACCAAACCTTGACACTTAATTTTAAAACCGGATTCTGAGGTCAAAATGAAGACTGAAGGTAACAATTATGAAAGGAGTAAGGCACGACTAGAAATTACTGTAAGAGATAAGACAAAGAGATTAAGCAACTCTTCTAAAGTTAATGTTTTATGATGAAAAGATAAACACATACCTGTGCAAGCATGGGAAATCCGAGGTTCCTGCATCCATTACACGGTGTCAATGCCTCCCATAAACCTGAAGGACCACAAGTATTTTCACCTGCGTCATCATCTTCTTCCTCTCTTGGTGATAAACATGTTGAAGAAGGCCTCTGTGCATAAAGAAAGAGTACTTTCAAATTAAACACAGTGAGGTATTGTAAAGAAACAATTTACTTAATGAAAAGAACTTAAAATATTCCAATTTATATATTCCAAAAGATAAACTGCTATTTTAATGCAAAGTAACTACTCAACTGTCAATCTGCTGTATGAAAATCACACTCTCTAAGGAAGGTGCATATTGACCTATCTGCAATTATACTTTAAATATGAGTGAACATATTCTCATACATTTAAAATATGTATTTATTTTCTTCATCATAAAGTAATTGGCAATTTCTACTTAATTTTACTTTGAAATTTGCTTTAACATCATTAAGTTCAGGATATCCCACAGAGAATAAAAACTAACATTTATCTAAAAAAAAAAAAATACTATCCACAAGAAGGAAATAATATAAGGGGATCTTGCTTCAATAGTCATCTGTTGTGTTCAGAAAAGTACAGGTGTATTGCATTTGCCTGAATGAGTCCAAGTTTTTTTGCAGAAAGAAGATAAATTCAGTCAAAAAATGAGGTTTCAATTTTTTTTTATATTTACCAATAATGAACATGTTAGATTATTTTGTAGGCAAAAAATTTACTCAAAAATCATCTGTCTTATTTTGTTTCATGAGCCAGAAGGAAAGAAAGGTACAGGAAAAAGTCATTAGGTTGTGAGCATTAAGGCTGCCATATTGGTCTCAGTGATAAGGGAATAATGCTGACTTTTGCTTAAACCAGTATCCTTTTTTTCATGACAGCCACAAACAGGGAGAGTGGACACTTCCCATTTATTTATGTTATTTTGCTACACAGGATAATCTCCCTCAACTGAATGAATTGCAGTGGCAACTTCTATTGATTTCAGAAGAAGGAGGAGGAAAGCTAAGCCGGTAATGAATGATTTCTAAAATTTCATGTTAAAAAAAATTATGACAACAACAAAAAAGTAAATTTTACTCAGATCTTAATTCTTTGCCCGTATTTAAATTGGAATATGTGACAGCTATTCTAGTCTGCTTGACATTTGTTTGTGCAGCCTACCCGATATTCACATAGTAAATGCTGTCCTTAGGAATGCTTGTTTATCTTAAACAATCTTTTAGAAGTGGCTGGATTTTTGCCTGACCGACATAATGCTGTATGAGACAATAGCTGACCACATCTATTAATCTGGTGGTAACATTAGCTGTAAAGCACTGCTATGAGGTGAAGGAAAAGTAGGGGGGAAAGAAGTGCAGAAACAGCAGCAGTTCTGAAGATAAACACAAGCTGATGGAAACTGTAAGAGAAGCAAAGGCACCACACAGACAGTTACTAAGTCAAATTGTGTAACATCTCAGAATCATTTAACCTTCGACTCTTACGCTAACTTCTTATACACAGATGTGGTTTGTATGCCATTAATTTAAGCAGAAAAAATATTTCTAAACCCTATTTCAGCTCACTCACCAAAGAAGAGAAACACGATATATCCATCGCTAATAGTCTGATATTCCTCAGTTCGAAAATGGTTGTGCCCTTGTTGCAGACTTCATGAAGCTAGTCATATCTTCTAAAGTTAGGTGGATTTATTTACTTTTTATTTTAAAAGTCATTCTTAGCATGATATTTCATGAGGTTATTTTGACAGTCAAGTGGTACCACAGAATGTGTTGCCATAGCAACCAATATTCTTACACAGATTATTAAAAGGGTTGGGTTAACTCTGCAGAGTGTGGGTCGTGAAGGACTATTATTGCTATGCATTTGCATAGACAAAGGAAGCAGACTACAGGTCTTTCCCTTCTATTTATGACGCTATCTTCCATGGTGGTTGCCCTACGTTTATGTTTTGAATCTCAGAATTGTTGTACCAGGGAATAAAGTGCTTCTTGCCCCCTGGAGCAAAAAGCAAAGAACTGCAGCAGTGCTAGGTACCGGAAAGCAGGTAACACACATTAGCTGTGATCTTACAAGCCAATGAAAGTGAATTAAGACAAAAGTCACACACAAAAAAATATAGTCAATGCACCTTCTAAAGGTAAAAAATACACACATAATATGAGAAGATTTTTTAACACAACTAAAGGAAGATGAATAATGACATTCAATGCATTTAAATCATTCAAGGGAGAGAACATGTAAGTATTTAGCCATTACAGGAACAGAGTAGAAAAAAATCATAGCAAAAATATTATTGAACAATAAAAAAATACACAAGCTGAATGAGAAAGAGTGGTATTATTTACATTAGATTTATTTTATATTAATAGCCTAAGATAGAGTGAGGATCACACAAATTTAAATTAATGTTGTCAATATGAAGGAGAAGTGGGGAATATTATATAGGCAGATCTCCTGATCATTCAAAAAAGGACCAGTCGATGTCAGGTTCATTAGACACACTATTGGAATAGACTAGTACTCCTCTGCAATCCAGGTATGAATTACATGATACAGGCTAATTTGCAGACTACTGCAGAGTAGTGTTGGGTCTTTTTGTTCTTAATGACTGATTTCTGTCTTCTTGCCCCAATTTCTGCTGCTGATAAAGCACTAAAAAGGAACCATTAGGAGAAATGTATGAGAAGTCTCAAGAAACAGTTATCGCTATCACCTTTCTCACCCATCCCTGCTGCCATAAGCCCAGTTCTTCCCAGACAACAGGTGCAAAGGGGTAAGTGGGAGCTGCTGCAGGGAGCATTTGCAAAGAGCAGCGAAGGAGTTAATAGTTGTGTGAGAGAAACAGGAGTCAGAAGTCCCCCAAATAGGGTAGAATGGGTTTGCATATCCTGGGGAGAGGGATGCACCTGGAGGAGACAGGTGTGCTACAGAAAGATCTACAATCAATCCACAGACTTCAGACTGTCACACAAGCCCATAAAACTCCCAACCCAGACCACCCAGTTTCCTGCTATTCTCTCCCAGCCTTAATTCCTTTCCCAGAACTCCCTCATTTTTCTGTTCTGTTGCATAATTGAATTTTGCCTCCTCAGAGATTCTTTGGACATGAAAATCTAATTCTGTGTGTGCTGCTGGGAAGCCTTGAAATAGCCCTGTGGGGAGAGTTTTAGTGAAACCAAAGTTATTTATGCCCACTTCTCAGAAAAAAAGAAATAAATAGAGAGGGATTTCTGTCACCTAAAGAAAAACAGACACAGCCTGTTTTGACTCCAAAAAGAAAAAGTAGAAAGTAGGTAGGAAATGCCACCTAGATCATAGTTGCTCAATTAATTGAATTTGACATTACGAAATGGTGAAGTCAACATAAACTGTAATATTAAGCTTCAAAAAGGCCAACTCTGCCTAAGCGAGAAGAGACATGAGTATAAGCATCATATATCCTCATACAAAACAGACAGAAAACCTTAAAAGATATTAGATATAATATACATAAAGGAAAAAATGGTAGGGAAACCACAAGACTGATATAGAACAAAAGATTTAATAAAAGTTTTGGGTTTTAATGGAATATTGAATTAAGTACTAAAAGTTGCTTACAGCAGTAAGAGACTAACAATATAGTTTATCTATACATAAAAGAGAGAATAATATAGCAGCAAGGGAGCAGTAAGATCTAGCATAAGGACAGTGGATCATTGCAATTAGTGGCAAGTTTTCCTCAGACTCTACTGGGCCTGACACCTCACCTCTGATTTTCATATCTGGTGAGGATTTAGATTATGCCTTTGAAAATATAGGTATGGAAGCCTTCCTCTTCATGTCTCCATCTACACAAAAGGCAAAATTTGTCCAGCAAGATATGTTAGATTGAAGGATACCTTATTCTGTAAACAGGCCATTTGTTCTCCTGGTATATGTACATCAGATTGGCTATCACAATAACTTGACGTCTCTCTCCTGATCTAAAAGAACAAGCCAATGTTTAGCAACAGACAGAATGATGAGTACAGACCAAAAAAAGCAGACAAAGTCTGTTGTACTCTTGAAAGTCAACAGGAAAAGAAAAAGAGAGCACCTTTAATCTTAACTGTTACTTAAAGCTACCAAGTTCACAGCTCAAGAAGCTTTACATCATGTATAAAACGTACATAAAGTTTTGGCCTTCCTTTTTACAGATGTCAATGATTTCCTGACTACCATATGAACTCATTATCTCAACAAGTTTTCTCTATGAATACAGGAAGTCATACAAAACCTCTGATTTCCTTTTAATCTCTCTTTTTCTCAGTTTTTAATGAAAATTGGTCCACTTTCTGCCTTGACATTTGTAAACAGCCACTGCTAGGAAGAATATGATTTAACTCCCTCATTTAAGGATACAGGGGAGACTTTCCTGTAGTAGTCCAGTGAAATCTAAAACCAAAAATAAAAATCTTTCTTCACTGCCTGTGTCTCTATTTTTTGCATAATTATCATCCATTTGCAGAAGTATTGCAAATACCCTTTCAGACAGTATCTACTAGAGCAAGATAGCACTAGCAAAACTGTGAAAGATATAAAATAGGAACTTTACTGTTTGCCAGTGCATCACAGTTCTAGACACTAATATTAACTATTCATTTATCTTGCAGCATATCACATATTAAGAAAATAAGCTTTTTGAAATCGAGCAGAAAGATGAAATCCAGAAGGCAATCTCCTTCTGCTTATGGAAGGTAGAAAGCAACCAGGCATTTGATAAGCTAAATGCTGCCACTCAGTCTGGAACAATGAAGTCAGTAGGAGGTTTCTTCTGAAGAAACAGCTTGACAGACATAGGACCATGCAAATATTTCATATGATCCTAACTGGTGGATTAGAGACATGCGTCTACCCCTCCTTTGCCTGACCCAAAGGATATGCAGTTATGTCATGAAATACAAGTGAAAAAAAATACACTTCTATAGTTTAATACTCTAATTTTACGTTATACTAAGTACTCACAAAGAGGGAAACTGTTCCTGAATATCCTCTATAAATTAAGGTGAGCAGGTTGTTCTCTGGCGCTGCTGTTCCCAGCAGCTGTGGCAGCTAAGGCAGGGACAGCAGAGCCGGGATAGTGTTCCTGTGCTCTCAGTGCTCCCCCTGCTGCTGCCCAGGCTGCTCCCAGAGGAAAACACCTGATGGATGCGGAAGACAAAAAAGCAGCATTTGGGCATGAAATGTACCATCCATTACTATTTTTCCATAGCAGGATCCCTACATTAACCAAATGTCTGAATCTTCTTGGATTCGGTAAAGATCCTGACAAAAAGTGCATTGTTTACAATACGCGTTATTTCTTACAGATGAATGAAAGTGAAATGTTTTGGTGGCCTGGGCACACCTTTCCCACATCCCCTAAGGTGGCCTTCTCCCTGCTTGGCGTTTTTACATTTCCCATCCTCATTATCTTGTTCTCCACCTTACACTCTACGTCTGCAGCCGTTCTTTCACAAATATGTGCCTAGTTTTCATTTCTTTCATAATTTAATTTGCTATGAGTCTGGTTAGAGTCTGTTTGCACACATGTATTCAGCTAGAGAATACCAGGAGGACAAGAATGGTTTGTACCTAAAGCAGCTGAATGTTGGACAAGTGTACTCTATACCTGCCTGTGCCATAATCCCTGTGGGATGCTGGACACATCATTTAAACTTCTCCAAGATGGTCACTAAGTTCATGTTCCTTATTTCCTGGCTGTATTGAAATTGTGAAGGCAAGCTTGCAGCAGTGCCGGGTTACATCAGGAACCATCATGAGATATTCTGTGACCATTTTCAATGGTATGTGAGATTAAAGTGCTCTGAAAATCCAAACTCTAGCAGTCCCAGACAGGGAGAATCTTGACCTCTACACCACTGCACATCAACCAAGCTGCATGACAGTATTTTCTTACTGGGCCTCCATTAAAAAAACCAAATACCTTTGTCTGAAGTAGTCAAACACTTTGAATTCAAGCACAGTAATGTCTGAACCTGGAAAGGAAATACTGTAACTTGAAGACACCAGATCAGCAGAGTCATGGTAACTCTGACTATATGTAACAACAGAAAAATGTATTAACTTTAGGTAAATATGATTAATTCACATATGTGATGAAACATACATGAATGTGTAGTTACTGCCCCTCAGTGGGCAAGTGCTATTGACATCTATCATGATGAGCCCCCCAGAAAACAATTATTCTGTCTTTACAACAGGATTTGACAGTATGCAGTAAATACACCCTGGAACTAGATGGCAAGTACAATGTACACTGAATAAGGCCAAAATTACAAGTAAAAATGAGATTATAAAATGAGTGAGTATATCTGAATGTATATTCAAAGCAGGGCCATATATTTCAATTTTTTAATTCATCCTTGCATGTAACACAAATAATGACAATTAAAATTCTGAATCTTTGCACTACTCTCATAAAAGAATGCATGCATACATAGAGTACGACAAAGTTTTAGGATTTAAAAACCTAATATTAATTAATCAGGAAATACCAGGCATAAACTGAAAAAGATACCTTATCTGCCATCGAAAAAGAAATTAGTATTTTTCAAGACTTAAGATAGCTTTTCATTTGCTAAAAATAACCATAAAAGAAAAAATGGCCAATCAGAGTGTCACGTATTAATAAAAGGGTTGATCTTGGCTAATTTATTTTTCACTAAATATAAAAGTTTTTGAACTGACTGTGGTAAACTTCATATGAAGAATATTTCATCTATATATAAAAACCACTATTGGGATGCTCATATTTAGTCATCTGATATTCTGTGTGTATATCTTAAGTGCAAAGCAAAAGACACCTCAATGTGTTTCAGTAAGAATCTTCACTCTTTTCTAACTCCTGCTTAATTTTGCCATGTAGGTGGAGATTTTCAAATGACAGAAAATTAAAGAATTCAATAAATCGAAAAATTGCAGAGTGTGGAACACTAAGTGCTTTTAGTAATTATAATTTAACCATAATAAGAAGATATTTGTAAAGAACGATGTAGTAGATGGAGCCTACAGAATCTTCATTTTGAAGTATCTTGGAAAGCATAAGCTGCATTTGTTTTTCAGTGTGACATTAATGGGATGAAGTATTAGCTGCTTGAAGCTGCAATACGCACTGTCCTGATACAAAAAAGCACTTACAACATCATTCTTTTGAACTGGTTTAAACTGTTTGAAAGCTAAGCCTTTAATCTGATCTATTTGTTCAATCTATGGATTCAACTAATTTCTGGATTGTTTAATCTATGGGCTAAACTAGTTGTCTTTAAGATATGGAAATACAGGCACTTCCACAACTTATTTACTCCATTCTAATGTCTGCATTTGGGACAGGATTGAATTACCTTCCAAATTAATTTCTTCCTCTTAACACTAGGTAAAATAAAGTGAACCTGACTTTTAAACACTTGACTACTTTTGAGCATGCACCTAATATTCATATATCAGACTATTTGCACACTTAATATCAATTTCAAATACCTAACATCAAAGCATTTCAAGTGCTTTGGTTAACCAAGGAAAAAATAACTTAGCACATTGAGGGATAAAGCCCCAAGACAGAACTCAACCCAGCCAGCCATATAGACTGCAAGGACACTCTATGCTATAGAAATATATTTCTGTAGTGCGGCATTCCATCCCCAGGCATAGTAGATTTGACCTATGTTCGTATGTAGGAAAGGTATATACAAATGTAAGCTGTGCAAAAATGCAGGAATTTGGTAACTTTTTTGATTCTTGAAGTTTAAGCACATGAATAATTTCAATTAAGTTAATGGGATTTCTCATGTTAATGGCAGGCTTATGTGTCTCCCTGAATCAATATGCACATGACTCATTCTGAAATGTGACTCACTGAAAAACCTCATGTACCCGTTGAAAAAGAAGAGACTGATAATGAAGGGTATAGGAGCCTTTAGAAAAGCCAAATCAAGTGCTAACATTTTTAGAAATATTAAATAGAATTAAAAGCTTAAACATATTACCTTTGCATAAAGGAAAAAATATAATTCAAGGTAAAGACCAGTATTTTTGGCTTTAAATGTCACAGAAGGAAAATACTGCTTGGAGAATAACTACAGAGGCATCTCTGTATTTAACATCTCTATACTATCTGAATGTTATCATATAACATTTGAAAAACTCAGTGCAATGTAATTGCAAAGCAAATCAGCTGTAAAACATGTATTTTTCTTTTTTTAAAGTTGTGAAAGAGAGGGTGGGTAAGTGGGTGGCAGAATGATGAAACTTATAGAAAATACATTATTTGTCATGAAATAGAGCAGAAGGAACAGAAATTAAAGTAGGGGGAAAATCAGGTGGTAAGTGAGTAGGCAGAAGTCATCACTTTATTACTCCTCCAGTGCACAGTTTTTTATTTAGCATACATATTCTCAGTAAAAGTGTGTTACTGAAAATGCAGTTATTATTCCATTAAGTTGCTGTTGGCTTAATGAAAGAAAAATCATACCTGAATAGACAAAGCCAATCTAAGGAGGAACTATATACAGCACTGAGTTAGTCATCTGAAGATGAATGCTGGTTAAGAGTGGATAATCAAAAAAGCCTTGAAGAATGTTTGTGCTAGATTATCTACAGATCCATCACTAGTAGTTTGCCATATTGTCACCTAAGTACTAAATATAATATAAAAACAAAGCAGCAGAATAGCTGACAATCAGTTGAAATGTCTTGAGAGGCAAGTTGAAGGCCTATCTGGAAAAGATCAGTCAAATAGTAATCTACCTTTTGATCTCAGCAGAACAGACTCCTCGAGAGGTGTTAGAAAAAAAGGATCACAAAATATGCAGAATACTATCAACTGGGCAACAGCTCTGAATGCAGCCTGATTTGCATCAGGTGGAGTAGAATTCAAAATCATCTTCACCAGGAAGGCAAAGGCTTTTCTCTGGCTAGTAGGAAAACCTGCCAGGGTGAAGCTCACACACTGCAAGCTGCTGCTTTTTCCTGTCTTATATAATTAAAACAGTGATTTCACTGCAGTCATCTCAATAACCAGTACTGCCAGAAGATATAGGACAGTGGTTGTTCTTCCTGTGCTAGCTCATCTGTACTGGCTTTTTTGCCTGTGGTAGATTCAACATAGTATGTATAGATCTACCGCAATACAAGCACACCTTTATGTTTTCCAGTCATACTCCTAGGTAGCTGAAGAGCTAATGCTTAAATTCTTTCTTCAGCCAGTCATCATATAGTGTCTTAAAGGTCCTGTAAAATACAGATAAACAAGTGAATCAGTACCGTGCCTTTATCTATAACTTCTGTGTAACACTATACTTCTTATGAAGTATCTATGGCTAAATAAGTGATCTGTTAAAATTTTTGAAATTCCATAAAGGAAACACCATTTTGGAGAGAGACAAGGACAAAGTAGTAAATACTCCAATACCCATAAGGAATCAACCACTAATAATTAAAAGACAGACCAGCATAGAAATAAAACATTTTTACGTTTTAATATTATTTTTGTCTAAGATTGACAGGCAGTGCTGAGGCTGCTTCTTTGCAGGCTGTGAACAGTTCATATTCCAAAGATATTGGGCAGAGCACCAATATCAACAGAAATAATAGCAGTAGTATTAATAGAAACTGCTCAATCTCAAATAACTACTGAAGGAAATAAAACTGGAGAGCCTCTTCTGAGATTTTCCCTCATGGCACTAAACTGAAACTTATTATAAGTTTAGGAAGGACAGATGCCAGGAGAAAGAAAACATAGGATCAAAAATGGTGTAAACCATTCAACTCTTACATCCCTCCGGAAAAGTACAGAAACTGGTGTAAAAACAGATGCATGCATGGTCAAGTAATGCTGATTTCTGCTTCTAATCTCAGTTTAAAAACTTACACCACTGAAGATTAGCCAAGAGTTTCAGTATATACTGAAGTTACAGGAAAGCTAAGGGGTTCATTTATAGTACACTGTTGATCTGTATTAATTCCATGGGCAAACATTTCTAATGCATATTAAAGATTAGGCACTTGCCCCTTAACAGTGAATTACTCCTGATCTTATATTTTATAGAGGTATAAGAATCTGGTCCAATATATTTTTCTGCTATTCATTTTCTACTTGCTGAGCTTATTCACAGGGACTGAAAAAAATCTGTTAACAGAATGCAATGAAACTCAGTGTCATGAGTGGTCAACTACTTCAAGACAAAAATAGTTATCTTTATATGTCAATTATAAAATAAATTCACTTGCTGCCATTAGGATAGAATAAAAATGAAATTAAGCAAGTAGTCCAAAAAGAGCTGCCTAAAGTTCTTATTTCAGCTACCGAAATTTTTTTAAAGAAACCTTTCTTTTGTCTTAGCTTATCATGGGTGGTCATTTTGCCCTGTGAAATATGCAGAATATTTACCATTAGCATTACTTGTTTACCTCTAACTAAGAAGAAGCGAAGGGACACTGGGACTGCTGCTGCTAAGACAGTACCTATTCATTCAACTTCAAAAGAATCATAGAACCCAATACAGTGAAACCCTACATTTACGCTTATCCCCACCCCTGAATGGATCCTGTAGTGCTTCACATAGCTCTGATGAATTAGCTGGCTTCTGTTTACACCATAGGGATAAAACTATGCTCTTCCCCTCACTACAGCAAACAGCTGAGAGACATACCCATATGGTTCTCACTCTTCTCATGCATTTCCTATCAGATGGTGATCATCAGGCTTTACTGTCAGTTTCAAGCTTAATGACTTTATTCTTATACTAATAGAGTAGACATTAAATCGGTGTTGACTTTAGGTATATAAAAAGGATATTTAAATTTTTTTTCCCTCTACTCTTTGTATCCTGTTGGCTAGATGGAACACTTATTTACTCTAAGGTCACTATGTATTAAAAACCACAATGAAACCTGTATTGGCCTGCAACAACAGTGATAGAGTTCTAGAAATATTACAGAAATACCCCCCTCTGTAACATGCAGAAACATCAAAAACTAAAAAGTTTTAGAACTATGTATTCCTTGTTTAAGATTGCAGGACAGAAAAGAGTACTTTTTAAAGCATTCTTTCTCCTTCTTTTCTTATTAACTCAGTTATCTTTCCCCTAGGGTAAATATCTACATATGACTGTGAAAAATAAGTCTCCCACATAATCAAGCTCAGGCTTTGTACAAACTATCAAAACTAATTTTTCAAGTAAGCAAAAATATGTTTTCAGAAATTAAAATCTAGTCATACCGCAACGTTAGAGAAGTCCTTCATATTCCTTATAGAGCTCGTACATTGTTACATAAGCTATTGCTCAAATGCAATAAACCAAACAGATTACTAAAATTACATAAACATTTCTCAATCTTTAATGTTAACACTGCCAACCTATTGGGAGGGACATTTAGATCTTGATTAAGCTGCCTCTACACTGAGGTCCAAGGTCTATCTTTAGGCAGCCCATCTACCCTCTACCTGCCACTCCAGAGCACTATGACTTTCCAAGTTCCTTGTCACATTTGCCAGCCCCACACAGATGTCTCAGCTGCTGACCAGAACAGCAGTAGATGCCTATGTTTATGCAATTAACTTGAGGGCTTATGGTGGGATTCAGCTGCCAAGCACAGGCATCCAGTGTCATTTTAGATGCTGCAGGGTAGCTGCTTGCCCTTAATCACTCTCCTGAAAGCATGACTGAGCTCACGTTAGCCTCATGCAAAAGGCACCTTGTGCATTCACAGTGGCATGAGATACTTGTTAAGGCAGCTGGATCCCACCCTTGGAATTTCAGCACCCCTACTGGTGATACTCTGATCAAATAGACAGAAAAAGAATTTTAAGAGAACCAAGGAAGATCATGATGAAAAGAACTTTTGTTGTCTTGTGAGGGAGAAGTTGAAAACCTAATTCTGGCTGGAACATTGGAGAAAAGTCTGAGGAGAGAAGAAACCCAAGGGAAATGCAGGGCAGGAGTCCATGACAGATTTTTGGCAGACGTCTAGAGAAGGTCAGGGTTTGAGGGAAACCATCTCTGGTGACTGATATCCTAGTAATAGCAGAAGTCATCAGTCTTCCGGATGTAATAACATGACAAAAGAGAAAGTTGAGGTTAATATTGAAAAATCACATGGTATTATCTTCTCTTTCTGTTCTTCAGCAGTGAGTGAAATTCTCTCAGAAGATCTCAAATGAAGTTGGAGACTGTAGCTTAAAAATGGACATTGTGTTGTACGCTACTGCATACTAACAGGATGATGGACACTGAGAGTATGGAAGAAATGGAAGAGAGAAGTATTCTGCTATGGAAGCCTGGAAACAGTGTCCACAATGGCACATGCAGCTCAGGAATGTTAAAAAAAACCCACAAAAACCAAAAACCAAACAAACACAACAAAACAAAAAAAAAACACAACAAAAAAACCCAGCACAAATAGGTATGAAAAAGAAGGTTCTCTAAAGCACTGAATAATGCACAAAAAAGATATTTAATTAAAGCAAATATACTTCATATTGGGAAGATGATCTCAAGATCAGTTCTCATAAGAGTCCTCAGATCCTGGCTAAGCCTGTTGAGATATTAGCAGATTTCTTTGGTATTCATCTAAGTATAATGAAACAGAGGTTACTCTTCAAATTATGTACATGCTCAGTACTACAACATACAACAGACTCTGAACTAAAATGCTCTGTGTGAAAAAAATACAAAAATGTACTGTAGTTACTTTAATAAAACATAGCTGCCCAACAGGATTCTTGGGTAGAGAGAATAATCATTGCCAGAGCACCCCGAGTTTACGTACAGTTTTATAGCCATAAAGACAAACAGCTCTTTGATCTGAAGAGCTTATATTATAATTACTTTATATGGAAAAAATGCTACCCCCATATCTGAGTTCCTTACATAAAAGAGATTTAGCTAAGATGAAAGAGTCCACAGCAGGGCAAGTGAAGTGGTTGGTAGCATGGCAAGATTTACATACAAAATAAACTTGAAAATGCTAGGATTACTTAGTCAGGAAAAAGAAAGCTTTAAGAAACAGCAAGCCTGAAACATTGCAAGTTATGGACGGTGTGCACTATTAGCTCTTTTCTACTCTGTCAGATTTTACTGTATAAGAATAAATGGAAGCACATACTCAGCAAATAAAAGAAAATGCCTGTACATACAGCACGTTGTGCAAAACATAGTAACAGAGGGTCATTGCGGTAAACAATGCTACAGATCAGAGCAAAAGGATTAGATACATTTAGAATTCACCAGTGCAAGCTAAACACGTAACAGCATTCAGAGAGATTCATTTGTCTGTAAGCTATTTTCCTGCAAGTATCTGATAGTCAAGGAATTTGCCACACACATATATAATTGGACAGATTGGTTAAATATTCCAGAAAATCATTCTAGTGGAAAAGGAGTAGGCACTTTTTAATGCAGATTAGATAAACTGGTGGCTTGGCCAGCACCTTCCCACAGTTACACTTTACTCCATGTAGTTTAAACCATACTAAGTGTTGTCATGTTTTGGGATTTTACATTCTTAAATAAGTGCTGACTATCTCACAGGGTATGTCTATGCAGCACGCTGGAGGATTGTCTAGCAATACTTCTACCACAAATCGCAGCAGCAGGGAGCTGCAGGCTAATTTAGCTGGCTGTGAAACATGCCACCAGGCAAATTATTCTGCGTAGAGTTCCACATGGCTGCTGTTAGGATCCCTCTAACACAGAAATCTTTACAACACTGTACTGAAGCATAGTATAACCTTTTTTGTATCTATACAACATATTTTTGTATAGATACCAAAAAAAAACCCCCTATTTTAATAACTATAGAACATACGTTTGCAAAGGATACATTAAAAATGTCTGAACTTCCCTTGAATAGGTAAACTACCCAACAGAAGGGACAAAAATTTGGATGAAGTTGGTACATTTCACTCTACTGCTTTGTAATGACCAGCTCATCTTTCGACAGAATTTAGAAATCATTTTGTAAAGTAGCTTATAGCAAATATAAGATTCTACATTGACCAAGTGGTCACATTATAAATGCCTAACAAAAAAAATTACAGCAACAACAGTTCTTCTCAGTGGGAAATACCACTGTGTGCATTAGAAACTGGGACTAACAGATGGTTTTTAGTTGGGTGGTAGCTTTTAAAAACAATTTTTTAAGTTATATAATCTTATCTTCAGAGAGTGGGTAGACTTTCGCAACAAGGGAATCTTTAAAAGTAATGTTTACATATCCTGGGAGAGATGGTCTTCATATTTTTACTTCCCACAGAAATACAAGTCAGTATACGCTTGTAAAATGAGATTCCTAACTGAACTAGGTCTAAGAGTTAAAGAGCAGCTTAATACAAAATTCTTGCAATACAAAAATTTGGAAACACATAAGTTATAGATAACTATTATAAAAGAGGAATGAAGTAAAGCAACAATATTCCAAACACTGACCCTCAGTATAATTCTCTTCTCTTTTTTTTTAACATCATAAATACATGCAAAATATAGTGAAGCTGTATTATGAAATTCACTATATGTTACTATATTAAATAATTTAAAATTTATCTGCTTCTCACCATGGAGTCCCAAATAATGATGCCTGATTGCCTTACTATTCCCTAATGAATAAGTAACCAAGATTGTTCTTGAATGTGTTTTTAATGTATTCTCATTAGTCAGCCACTGCATATACTCTTGACTTGCTCATCATTGTCCTGTGGAATTTTGCCTCACTCCCTCTAATGCCTATATGCAAGTATGTGATATTGTTAAAGGCTATGACTGATCCAAGACAATAATCATTTTACTCCAGCATAATTGGTCACTCTCAGTCATTATAATATTTCAACCCAGCCATTATTTATTGAAATGTTATGTTAAAAAGGAAATAAAATCAGTATTATTGAATAAGTTTAATGAATTGTTTACCTCAATATTCTTCAACTAATTCCAGTGATTATTACTTTGTAAAATAATAATAAAAAAAATCTTATTTCATGTGTTCATTTTATAAAAAAAGACTGTTTTTTGCCTTAGAGAAAAAATTAATAATAACAACTGACTCCTGAAGGACCATGCATAAATGTTATTCACCTCTAACACAGTAATTCTCAGCCATCTTCTTTCAAAAACACACAATTCTATCCTTTCAAATATCCCCTTAGATACAAAGCAAACATGATCATACTTTTATTGCCTTTATATACCCTCATCTTCTTGATTTTCTGACATAAGAGAATAAAAAGTGAATCTTCATATTGAATATGTACCATCACTGTTTTCAACAATGTTAATATAAGATGGTTTTAAATATTTTATTTTTTTTTACTCTCTCTTAATGTATATCCCTTTCTGGATGACAGAAGTAAGCAGAAACTGACATTTATATGCCTGTGATGAAATCCAAATCTTTTTCCTGAGACTACACAGAACATTTCTTCATGTTTAAATTTAAATTACTGCTGCCAGCCTTTATTATCTATTATATAACCACATTAAATTTAATCAGATATACTGCTGCCACTTCTGTGAAATCCCTCTGTAGCTCAGTCACTATAATTCTACATGTTTCTACTATCTTCAGTTTTATTCTGAAAAAAAAAAAATAGGGGCACCTAAGTTTCTCACTTTTTATTCCAGGTAATTAAGTAAAATCCTTAACATATACTCTGCTGTTAACAGCACAAAAGCACTTTCTGGAACTATGTCTTCTTTAATCTAAACTCATGTCACATATGCAAAGACAGCAAGATATTGCATTTGCACTTGCAAATCAATAATGTAGTTTACGTATTATTATTCTGAACAGAATAGCATAAATCTAAAAGCAAACATTGCAAGCAACCACCTACTACACAAGATTAAAGGGACTGATCTGAAGAAAACACTTCAATTTGGAGCTTCAGTTTTGTGAAGTGTATGTGACAGATTTTTATTATTTTAACTTTAGTTTTAGTTCAAAAATTCCCGTGACCTCAAAAATATAAAGAATAGGTATTGTTACTGAGTGAAAACAATGCTTTTCAAATTCATTTTTAGGTAAGGAAATATATAATAAACTTCTCAACACAGAATAAGTCGAACCTGTTTTAAGAGTATATTTTAAGAAAAATTCATTAAAATATCAAATTTATGAAAGGAAAAGATTGAGATTAATTGTATCCAATACGTACATCTTGTAAATACCTATACATGCTCATACACACACATATCGAAGTGTAAAAGTTCTTAATACTGTATTTTTTGTTTTACAATCACAAGCTGTCTAAAGCAAATAAAAAGTAATATTTCATTCTCTGGAATCCAAAGGAATTTTTTCTTACACAGACATAAAACCCATACTTCTCTCCTGATTTTTTTTTTTTTTAAATAAACACGATGAGCAAATACATTGCAATAAATACAATATATTTCTGGTTTTAATATTACATCTAGAAAAATTTCTTCTCATTTGTATACACAATAGGAACCTCAAACCTGACAAGAAACCGGTAATGATGTTAGTTAGCACTCTAAGGACAGAGTAATCTGTATTAAAGCAATTTACTTGCAAGAGCTCAGGAAGATTCCTTACAATATACACCTTGCCTTTCTTCTGTAGGTTTTCCCAACAAACTTAATTTTTCTGGATCTCTTCTCTGCAAGTTATACCCATTTAAATTTTCTTACTTGCTCTTGAATTCACACAGGTTGTTTGAATACACACTTAATGTTTAACCTCCGAGTTATAATACATCTCTAAAGTTAGCTTTGCTATTTTTGTAGTTTAAATGTATACCATGATGTTCAGTAATTTTTCCTCTTACAAGAATTACAGGCATTTGTTTAAGCAGTTTGTACTATCAACCGTGTTAAAAATGCATAATTTTAACGTAGCAATAAAAAAAGTTGGAAAGCTTTTATATAAGATGGCTGCTTTTGTTCTTGAAATTACTGAGCCAGACTGCCATCTATTGGAAAATAATTTTTTTTTAAATTATACTTTTTTTTTTGAAAACTGAAAGTACTAGAAGTTATTGTCAAAAGTTGATTTTGCTAGCAATCATAGTTAAGACAGCTTATTTTTTTTAAAAGGAAATGCCTAAGTTAACTAAACTGTGATACAATCAAGGATTTTCCTACATTTTTCCACTTCATGTATTCTGGAACATATTTTGAAGTACAGCACCTTTCCTGACTTGCTGAAAGATCAAATCCTAGTTATTTGGAGTACGAGTTTTGTATTTAGCAAACCTAGAAAAACTGTAATACGTCAGCACTGAACAATACAAAAGTATAAAGATTTCCCAGCTTGCCTGTGCAGCAGCTATCAGGGTTTTCCATGTCCTTGCATACACAGGGGAACTAAAGAGTGTATTCAAGTCACAATGAGCAAAATAAGGGGGGAAAAAAAAGGCAGAAAAGAACTGGGAGTAACAAAATCTATGAATCCACCATCAACCCCACCCAGTGTACAAGCCTTTGAGAAAAACGGGTAATTCCAACTGAAATGATGCCTAGGTGTATAAATGCCTTTTAGGAGCTCTCTCTGAAGTAGCATAATAACCCGCATTTCCAGTGGCAAAATTATGTTCAGTCTGGCCTTTAATTTTGTGGAGACAATGAACATAATGTATCTCATAATATACATGTTTTAATGACTGGTGAAGATAGACTAAGAAACATGGAATTAATATTATACATGACAGCACATCAAAAGTACATTGAAAAACAGTCAGACTTGCAAAATCAAGAACTCAAATTAAGAAGTTTCCAGTGTAGCTTTAACTTGACTCTCTTTAGTTCATTCTTTATAATGTACTCTTCAAACAAAAGATCACATTCACTTATTCTCATATGACTTTGCGCTGTTCCGCAAACAAACATTCACAGTTTTCATCCTCTTCATTAATTGCTCTCCTCATTCAGGAAGCTAACACAGTGTGCTTTTCCAGAACCCAAAAATTTTACCAGTTTTGAGCTTTTGGAAAGGAAGTGTCCTGTGGGGCATTTTTACTTATCTCCAGATCTGTTCCTATTCACATCTACACTGTGGCATCTATTCTTATTCCCCTTACTTACTGCTCCATTGTACGCTCCCCCCTCCTCGATGTTCAAGCCTTCCAGTCCTCAAGGTTCTGCCCTTCAATTTTCCTATTCAGCTCTTCCATGTTCTGAGGAAACTTACGAGTCATTACAGAGCTGACTAGTAATTTGGAATTAAGGTGACTAAACCCAGAATTTTCATCTAGAAAGCTCTTTTTCGGTTTCACCTAACCTCAGAGTTAAGCAAACTTAGCCTCCTATTTGACTTCAAAGTACTATAAACACATAAACCTCTGGTTTTCTTAATGCCTTACCTCACTTATCACACACTTGGTCAGCAGAAACATATTAAGGAATAAAATGTATAGTATTTTCAATGCAAAATTTGACAAAAAGAAGGAAGTCCATTAGTCCAAACATACCAGAACAACTTGCTGAGTGGTTGGATGACTAGTTGTCCAATAACTCAGCAAATGGAAGAATAGATTAAATTCTGTCCTTCGCCTAAGAGAGTTCCAACCCACAACTTCCTCAAAAGAAAATATAGTATTCTACAGGTGCTGTATCACTCAGCAACAAACAATGCAAGACATCTGAGACCAGAAAAGGAACAGAATTTGCTAGTGAATAGGTACTCCTGCGTCCTGCTCTCAGGATTGCACTGGTATTTTTCCAGTGGTTGTGAAATCCAGAAAGAATACTGAAGGGGATCAACAGGCTGATGTGTAGTCCTTTTATTTGGGACACTATAAATGTGGTATTAAAACTCACCCTTATGCCATAGAGAGAACTAAACTCTACTCTACCACCTTCCAGATGAAGCCTTTTACTGTCAAGTTACTGCACTGAATAGCAGGCATCCCCACCACCCTTACACTAAACAAAAAGAGCGAGCCCTGCTCTTTCACATAAAAGAGGTTGGCACTTCGATTCAGGAGAGAATTCCAGGCTGTGGATGCTCGATAGACAGACATTCCTTTCTGCAGTCCAGAATCAGTCTAAACCTTGTGTAGTCAGTGCAGTACCACAGCCAATTTGGCCCTCTTCAAAAGTGCCAGTTGTTAAAAAAAATGCTTTGAAACACACTCTGCTTCCTGAAGCTTTCTCTTTCACATGTCCATGCTAGCCTCAGGAGGTGGCTCCTGATTCTCCTTGCTCCAACTTTTTAAGTTTTTGACCCACAAGCTACTATTCCAAACAAATTCCCCAGTCTTGGCCTCCTGTTTCTCTGAACAATAGCATAATGCAAAAAAATGCAGATGTCTCCTAGCAACCAGCTCCTTTGCAGAATCTCCCCAAGGGTTATGAAGTGTCATGACTTGGATTTTGGAACCTGTTCAGATCACTGGACTACAGAAGTTGAAAAGCCTGCATCAGTCATCATCTCTAGAAACAACATTTGTCCAGGAAATTGGAATCATCTGGCACATTACCAGGGACCTGACTTCTACACCTCTTCAGAGCTGATGCTGGCACAGTCAACAATGAATAACAGAAAAGACCCCACTTATTCTAGTGAGTTTTTACAGAAGCTTACCAGGGAGGAGAAAACTGAAGTCAGAAAAGGCTGTAAGAATCTTTCTCTTCTTTAATACAGATTGAAGGAATCTATTTCTGACTCTCCATATCTATATATGCCTCCACTTCTCTTTTTCTCTCTGTATCTCCACATTCATATACATAAATATTCATTTAAGTTCCTTCAGTCATCACTCTACTGTCACACTTCTTCTACCCCCATGCTTGCTGGTCTTGCTCCCAGAGTAGTTTGGCACCATTCACCTTTGCACCCATTTTCAGAGCTAAACATAACTCTTCAGTGTAGTGGTATTTCCTGATTACTCTTTGATGGCTCCTTACAGTGTGTGTGGGTTTTCATATCGCCTATGCACTATACAGGGACTCTACACACCAAGGGAAGGCTGCACGTCCCCAAAACTAAAAGACAGCATGTCAGAACCGGGAGCACCTTCTTTTTTTTTTTTTTTTTTTCTTTTTGTGATGCAAGGCAGCCAGGTAGTAACTGAACAGACTGAGAGACCTTAAAACACTTTAAAAAATGAAATAGGTATTTTAGATCAAACAGGAAAATCCTGCATCACAGCCAAGAGTCTTCTCCATATAGGCCTGAATAGTTGGGTATACTCTACTGGAAAACGTGCTCTGCGCTGCATCCTGATTTAATGTTGGGATTAAGTAGCCATCATCCTGCTTTTAGTTTTATTTGAAAGAAAAGCTGGATGCCCTAGTAGGAGAGAGCTACAACATGCTTTAAACAGTCCTCATTTTTAGAGATTTTTTTTTCACATCTACTTCAATATACAAATAGATGCAATCTCAAAAACCGTATTTACTAATTTACCTTTGTATTTGCTTGCTACACAGAAATTACACATTTAGTGTCTGAATACTTCCTATTCACATTCTATTTCATTTAGGTCTGTAAAAATTTCAGTCTGAGTAGAGAGAATTATATGGATTACATTTTCTGCAAAACAGCAGTTGAGCAGATTTAAATAGCAGTTAGCACCTAAATACAGAGACACACTAGAAAGATGTACAAAAAAACTCTTAAATGGGATCAGTACCTTGTTCAGACTGACTTCAATATGCGTTGTATATATAATCATTCAAACATCTAGAAGGGCTTTACAAAAGCATCTACTGCATTTCAGGGTTGCTAACCATCTTTGTAAATCTCATTCTGTCTACATATATTGTAGTAAATCCTCCAGAATATAAAAGTCCTTAACTTCCCATGTTTTTCTCCATATACGAAAGCATCATTTTTCTTAACTTATGAACAACATTAATTGAAATTTAGTACTTAGCATTTTCCCTCTGTTCTGTGCTTTATTCCCTGGGCAATCCCATTTACGTACTTATTAAGGAAGATAATTCAATTTAAAAAAAAAAAAAAAAGCCTTGTTACACTGTAAAGAAAAAATGAATGCTAGAGCACTTTATTCACAGGATTAGTAGTAATGAAGTCATATTTTCAACTGTAGTTGGAAATCACTGAAGTATCACAACCACAACAATTTTCAGTATTAGAGACTCAGTCTTTAATACCATTAGGCTACTGAGAAAGCTACATAATAATAAAATGTATAAGAAGATAAGCATCTTCAGTTATGATTCTTCTTTTAGGAGGCACTTCTGATCAGATTCAGCAAGCATTTAGTCTTCGGTATAGTACTGAGCATACTGATTTTAACTGATTTCTCAGAAAACCCTTCCTTGCACTCCCCACGTCCAAAAGAACTACTGTGAACTTTTGGTCATATTAGTGGTGCCATAAAAAGCCATTCTGAGGTGTGGTAAGCAATATCTTTGTAAAACAGGGGGAACATTGAATTCTAAATCTGAAAGGAGCACATGCTATATAATTTTTTCTATTATGTTAGACTTCCACTATTCTCACTGTTGTACTACTTCTTTCTTGAATGTGCCATAAATAAAGCAGATATAACTGAATATATTGTCTTTGTATCCCATCTTACTTACTACATTAAGCTTGGTTTGGCTTCCACTGGTCATAAGTTCTTCCTCTGATACTTTACTAAAATTGTCCAGATAATGGTCTGATATTGTATGAGACAGATCTTCAAAAGAGTATTCCTTTTCTTGGCACAATTTGATTTCATCTAAGAGCTTTGATAATTCTCCAGTCACAGCTTCACCTTTAAAAACAGACACACCATTAGTCAATAATTAGAATACCAGGGGTAATTTATGCCTAAAAAGGAAATGCACATCTTTAAATTTTATTGAGTATCTGTTATATTCCATGCCTTATCATCTAAACAGTGAACAGTGATCTTCATGCACAATTCTCCCCTCAAAAATAATGGCATCTCATTCCAGAATGGAAATCACTGGAGATAATCTACATACTTCTGCATTGCCCTATACCTTGCATTTAATTAGGATGAATTAGAATACTTACCCTTTCTCTGTTTTCTAATCCTGGAAATCAGCTAGAAATAGCAACTATCCAAGAATGTAAAATTAATCCAGGAAAGGAAAGTTTCTACAAACATACAAAATTAGTGTCCCATACTCTGCACTGGGTTCATGTTTGAGGTGTGATCAATATACTGCACAGGTTTCATAAACTGTGAGTTACTGAGAATGCACATCTGTCCCATCAAAGTAACTATGTTTTATAGATAATTCTTGCTCACTTTCCCAGGATTAAATGGAATGGTGGAAGACTGTTCTCAGCAAAACCCACATGTTTAAAACATGCCTCCCTACAGTAGTCTATCAGAAATCCATGTTTAGTGCATTCTGCATTGTGTTTCATGTTTTCTCCTTAATTTATCAGATATCTTGAGTTAAGAACTCTACCAAAATAGTAAGACAATGGGCTTTATAAGTCTATCCTAACTGACGACCACTATTAGATATACTAGTAGTAGTATTAGAATCACATTGAGTGCTAACTTCTCTGCAAATAGCCCACTGGCAGCAGCAAGACCTCCATAGAGTAAAAAGCTACTTGTTATGAATAACTGTATTAGGTTCTGATAATCTATTGCATATGTGTTACATGGCTACCTTCAGTCATAGCAATGAAAATGTGAGTGAAAGCCGCATTTATCCAGGGACAAATAGGAAATTTCTCTTGACTACGTTTACAAGAGTCATATTATCAGAAACTATAGTCCTTAGACTTGATAAAATACAGAGATAATTCCATTTTACTCCATCTTTTGGAATAAAATGCTGAAAATAAAAAATGGAGGGAGTATATTAAGCTCAGCATACAGGCAACACATATATACGTTCATGTAACTTAAGAAGCCCCAGATAAGATTCTATCTGCTTGGTCTAGAGCTCTTTTTGTGCCATTTATCTTCATAGTCACTGTTTGTTATGTTAGGTAAACATAAATATTCTAAAAGTTGTTTAAATTACAACTATGGCCAGTTATGACTGAAATTTTCAGAGCCAAGAACAGAAGTTGTTAATTAAAAGCATTTAATTTCCTTTTAATATCTAACAGAAATTTTGCATTCAAAACTTGTTACTCTTACTCAATGGTAACTTTGCACAAAGCTTGTAAATTAAAGATATAATCAATTTTATTCATATTCTGCTTTTTAATTAGAAAATTGAAAATATTCCAGATTAATATTATAATAAATAAAAATTGGAAGTAAAATACCTAAATATTAAGAACCAATCTAAAATCAGGATACAGTGCCTTAAGAAGAAACAGGGCTACTATTTCCTACACAATTATGTTCATGTCCCCAATCCCATGTTCTCCCTCATATGGACTGCAATATTTCTTACTGGCAAGAATGACAAAACTGGAACTGCAAGGGTGCTGACTGACCTGTGTGTAAGCGTATGCTAACTGGCTGGCTGATTGCTGCCAGAACGAATACATAAAAGTCCAATTTTGCTTATTTCTTTCAGTGCAGGTACTAATTAAGGTCACTCTCCTCAGTCTAGCTACCTATTTTCATGAAAGCCACAGAAAGGTAATTGATACTGCTATCTCTCTTCCAAATTTGGTTTAAATTATTTGAAATTAGATTGTCAGAGAATGGCAGACAGATGGATGGGAAGCACAATCAAGTACAATTTCTTTCCTTTAGAAGCAGATTACACAATAGACAAGAAAAAGCCAGCTAGCATGCTTTACAGTATTTATACCTTGAAAGTGGAAACAAGGAATCATGACCTTGTCTTTAAGGAGTAAAACATATTTTAAAAATATTTACTGCTTAATTTCAGGACAGACATTTCTACTGCATAGCATAGTTGACTTCATGATTCTACTAATCTCAAAGGAACTATTTATCGTCATACATCATATGTCTGTTAAGTACCCCAACAGGAAACATGAATGGAACTAGAGCATTTTTTTACTATCACCATGAAGATCATAATCTGGCCTGCAGCAGAAAGTTCAATTTTCTCATGAATGAAAGCTCTCCCTGTAAAGGCGTTTAAAAAACCCTCAAAAAACCAAAAAAACATACACACAAGAAAAAAAAAAAAAAGAAAGGCTTAGTTATTTGCCAGAAGTCAATTACATTTATTTTGGATAATTGCAGAAGGCAGAAGTCAAGTTTGGTTCTACAGGAGGATGATTTTCATGGACGACACCACACTCGGGAAACGCCCTATTTCAGTGGCTGTGGTGCATAAAGGGTGAACCAGAAGATAAGATGAAATCATGGGCACACAACAGTGGTAGTCACGGTGTATGAAAGATATGTTAGAAGATGAATGGAAGACCAGTACACATATGATCTTTGAAAGAGACATCCAAATGTAACACAATTGGAAGAGGTACTCACTGGGAAAGATAAATTCAATCTTTAACTTGAATGTGAACAGTGCCTGCAGAGTATTTTGACGTATCTAGTATCATTTTGGTTTACTTGATTAAGAAATTTGTCAGGTCAGATAAATTAAAAAGATTTAAGATCAAATAATATAACTCTTTGTAATCCATCAGTGACTTGTTCTTTCACAGAATACAGTTCTTTGCTTTCCTATATGACATGGATTACAGTGTATGTAGTCAAGATAGGTAATTCATGGTGGAAAAAAGCTTCTCAATATCAATAACCTTCTTAATCTCTCTTTTTCATTTTGTATGTTTGTAAGAATGTGTTAGCAATATAATTTTAATGTTAAAGAGAACTTCAGTACAGCTTCTGTATTCATAGAGTACATGTATTTACTTTTAGCCTTTGGAGACGGAGGAACTTCTGGGGACAAAATGCAGGACTGATGTTCTGCGCATTCCAGTGGGCGTTCCTCTGAAATACTTGCATTTCCTGTTTCCATATATTCTGCAATTTAAAGATACACATACACTTAAACTCCTGAATTAAGGGGGTTTATTCCAATCAATGTATATTTGCTACTTCATTTTTCATTAAAGCCCTTCCAATTTTTCATATTACAACCTTGTAATTATTCATAAACACTGCTGCAAGGCAATCATTTATTGAAATTATTATAAAGCACTATAATGGCCAGTTCTTTTATCTGCTGAAAGCGTTACAGAAATCTCATTGTAGGAGTAATGAGTTGCAACTACCTCAGTGTTTTTCCTGTCTCTATGAAATACCGATGTAACTGTTCCATTATATTATTACTGTTGAGAGAGTCTTCTTTTGTTCTAAATTTGTTAAGAGTTTTTAGTCAAGATGTTCAGGATGTTCATAGTAAGTAGATATATTGATACTGTTAAGAAAACCAAACATTCTGCTTGCAGCATTGATAGTACATCAGAAAAAAAAAAATGCAGTATCAAAAATTTAATTAATACTAGCAGTCTAAAAAGCAGTGTTCTAAAACGTTTGTGCTTTTCCTCCTTAAAACTTCCCTTGTCCCACCTTCATGACAATGTTTATAAAAACAGAAAAATGTGGAACAAACGTGCTAAACTTCAATCTCATTACCATTATTTTTGTGTAAATATATACACTATTTTCATGTGCTTTTGTACACAGGCTAGATCAATGGTACATCAAAACCTTAATGAATGTTATTGTAGGACAAATATTAAATAAGTTAGAAATTAATTTAGGCAATAATGACACTGTTTTTCCTGCAGAGTGACTGGTTCTCAGTTATTCTGCATCTGCATTTTCTTGATTTTCTGAAGGTGCTTAAACAAGTTCTTTCTGAAACCAGATAGTAACCACAACAGTACATGTTGCAACCACACACAAAAGCAAACTACAATAACTGCTTTCATCAATATCACACTGAAGAACTAAAGAGTTTCTGGGAAGTGATATCTTCCTGATTTAATTTCTACAGTCTACAATGCACTTGTTTAGCTTGCTGTTATTCCTGATTAAATAACAAATCCCAAAACCCAAATACAATCTGTGATAAAATAGACATCTGAGAAAATGAAATTGGAAGTGGCAGAGAACAGCATGCAGTTTCACAATGCTTTGCAGGTTGTTGTTTTTTTAAAAAAAGAACGTAAGATTTGAAAATGCCATATATCAAGTTTGATTGCTGGCAATGGTCCCCTGGATAATCTGTCATACACTTCCTCATATGAAAATGGGCAATTTTTTTTTTTGTGTTGTGCTGAAAGCAAAGAGGCAAAGATGAACTGTAAGAGACCATGAGAAAACCAGCAGCATGACAAAATGCTCTGGAATGTTTTCCAGCTCTGTCAGCTATATTATTAGTCAAGTTAACATGCAAGATGGAGGAGAAATAAAATGGAAGCTAGACCCAAAGAAAAATGAAAGAAAAAAAGGAATTCATGCCTGAAACTACTTGCTGTCCAAAAGCAAACCTAAAATGAAGGTCTACGAGGTGGAAGTGTTAAAATTATTGGATCTTCAGAGATATTATTAGGAAAGGAAGTGCAGGGGAGATCGTGAAGGACCTTAACCTTGCTATCCAATATTTGTATAAGACTGTAGTTTTAAAATAATGTTCTACTTTTATTCCTTGCCAGGCCTCACTTTCTGACCAGTGCACTTACCTGCTGAAGGTTAGTTCTGAGGAGGAAATCCCAAGTTCAAGGTAAGTCTCATAAATACTTACTGAAAAAGCTGCAGAGCTCCTTCCAAAAATCCTTTACAAAAGGCTCACTCAGCACAAGGTACGGCTGCAGAGGTTTAGAACAAGCCAACAGCGTGCCATCCTTGTAAGAGTGCGACTCTTGAAACTTTGGACTTCTGTGGGACTTCTACTCCTAACTTGGTTTTCTACTATTGAAAATTCTACTGGATATGTACGAGACAAAGACATGGACTCAACTGTGAGAGTCTTAAAGCCTAGGTAAATGTATACCTACCGGTAATATTATCAAAGAAACAGGCACAAAATAGGTGATCTATGTCAAGAGCCAAAGACAAAGTACACACAAGCAGTGGATGCTTTCACCAGCAACTGCATTCTATTCACCTGCAGCTGACTAGAATTTAATCTTCAAAGCCTGCCCAAACTTATCGAAAAAGATGATACTGTTGCCATCATCTACTCTGACTACGGTGTACTTGACAGACTACTCTGGATTCTATCACTTTCCTCAAGAAAAGTAAGATAATTCAGAACAAAGCCAAGCTTAGTCAATTATACCACTTAATGACCAGAACAGTTTCCCCAGCTGTGGCCTCACAGAGTTTAGAGAAAAACCTGCCATTCTTACAACAGCGGAACATAAAGGCTGTTTGGGACACAGTAAGATTCATAAAACTTCCTTCACCAGCTTACTGTCATCCCATTCCATATTTCAATGACAGCCAGCATGACTAGCATGTAAGGGGTGAAGGAAGCATACGTTAATACTTCAGAGATGTTTCCTCACCATACTGCTTTGGGAAGAATGGAATATTTTACTTCTGTTGACTCAAACAGCAGATTACAGTTACTAAGAATCTCAAAAACTTGGGCTGCTTAGTAGCCTTCTTTTCTACAGTTCTCTGATTTTAACATAGCCCCATTCAATCCAAACAGAGCAATGTGCACAAAAAGTAACAGCATAAAAGTGGTCACACGGCAGCAGAAGTAAGAGCAATGGGAAATATGAACCCAAGAAGGTAACTGCAGGAACTGCAGTTCAAACTGCAGGAACTCCAGCTTTTGCAGTTTCTGTAACATGGGTTAGGCCAAAGCCAAGCAGAAGGGAAAGTGTTAATGCACAAGCAGGGAAACATGGCTGCCTCTCCACAGAGCAGCCAGAGTGGGGAAGCTCAGCCATGAATGTGTCCCAGCTCAGCTGGAGCTGCTGAGCTTCCAGGGGCTGTAAAAGATCAGGCTCTAGAGCACAGCTTGTTTTAACTTCAGCTCCTCTAGGTCCTAATTCCTCAGTCAGGCAAGAGGGTCAAGATTTTTGCTTTATTTATAAACTTTGGCTTTTAGAGTAATGGCTACATTAGCCTCAGAGAACCTTTTACTTTTCCTTTTAATGGAAAAAAAACACCAAACTTTTTTTTTTTCTTTAAATGAAGTATGAGCTCCTTTCCCTTTTTTTCGAGAGCTACTTCAGCTATGCCATGGGATGGATTCCACAGAGCTCCTCCCTAAAGAGACCAAAAGGCTTTTTAAACTTTAAAAAAGCCAATTTTGATTAGAATAAAAATCCAAACACTCACGTTTTCAAGGAGAAGATTCACCAAGTAACTAGATCGGAGGAATCAAACTGGTTTAGAAGCCACTCCCCTCCATAGCCCATGTCCCTGCAAGAGGATCCTTACTCCTCCTTCACTCCATGTCTTCCTGAAGGGCAGCCATCTTCAGAGCACCCCTCGCCCTCCCCAGGGCTCTGCCAGCATCTGGCTGACAATCCTGCAGCTCCATTGAGTCCTGCCCCAGCCCATGAGCTCTCTAAAAGCTCCTCCCAAAACAGCTTGCTTGCTCCCCTGGGAAAGAGGCCACCTGAGGCTTCATGACCCAATTCCTCTTCTCTTTACAGCAGCAGCAACAGCTACAGAAAACCAGCTGGTAACCGCTACCTTCAGGTGAGCTAAAGGGACAGACTTGAGCTGAGATGGAGGCTGGGCTGCCTGCAGGCTCCTAAATTTCAGAGGACAATTCTGAATGACTCAAGTCTGACTTAATCCCAAAGAAACCTGAAATTGGTAGATGTTTAAGTTGTAGGCATATAAGAAGATTTTTGTGCACGTGTTCAGGGAAGCTAAACAGAAACAAGCACTCGAGTACTGCTACGATCCTGAGATAGGTAAGGGTGCAGCTAAACTTTCAGTCCCCAAAACAACAGAAACAACAAAGTTAAATTAATTCATACACATAGTTAATTCTCTGCAGCTTTTACACAATAGCCTATAAAAGATGCTGAGAAATCCCCAGAAAACAACAAAAGGGGATTGAGATCCCAATACTTTTCATGCTGAACAGCTGTAATTAAATCCTTGACTGGAAGCTTACTCCATCGTTCCAGTGAGGCTGGCCTCCTGCACTGAAGGGTAGGGAAGGGAAGATCTACTTGTCCACAGAAAGAGAGGGAGAGAAAGAGAGAGTGGGAATACACAAAAGAAACCCTGTGCTAATGACACTAAAGCTATTTAAGCTGAGAGGAGAAGAAAGGAGTCCTGGTTCTGCAGCTGCTTATGCATTTTCCATTTATGAATAATTCGGTAACATGTACAAACAATGTCAGGCTCTTAGGCAGCTTCAGCAGAAGAGAGAGGAAACAGCTTTCCACTACATCTCCCTCCATACTGTCTATGCAGCAGAGCTTATTGTGCCTTCCCAGGGCTCGTGTCATTTTTCATCTGTTTATCTACTATTTCCTTTTTTTCATACTAACAAGAATTCTGCTTCCAGAAATAGTAAAAGAGCAAGATTCTAATAGAGAGCCTAGTGGGCTGTGGAGGAAGAGTTGAAAGATGGTATAGCATGCACCTGCGTCACGTTCACATGTGCTAAAACTAAAACACAGCTGGTCGGTTTAATTTTAGGCCTACTAGCCTTGGCAACATCCCTTTTATCTTCAATGCCTAATTATAAAGCCCTAAGTGCCAATACTGTTAACTGCTTCAGCACTGAATGCTGTTGTTTCACTACATCCATGAAATGCATCCAGTAGACTGGCCTTACTTGGCCAGTAATTCTCATTCTCTGCTCTTTGAGTACATAATGTCTAAACAGCTATTTCTTCATTACTACATAAAGAATCTAAACTGTAATGAGTATTTTTAATTGAGTTCAGTGCAACTCAGACCTGAGAAAGACACAGAAAATTATGGGACATATATGAATGACAAAGAATTAAAACTTAAACTGTCATTTCTAATAATTCCGTCTATAATAAACAGGCAGTAAAAAAAACTTCAGGTGGTCTATAGTTTACTCAGCCTTTTTCACATTGTTCTTTAAAGTGATTTTGTTATTTGTTTTCCTTCTATCACATAATGTACTAAAATCTCCAAAAAGATGGCAGACTTTGCAAACACAAACAAAACATTTTTGCAGACACTTCAATTACTATTTTCTCAGGATAGTGAGGAAAGATGTAAAGTAAAGCTCACAAAAACGCTAAGATCACTTCTAAAACCTCACTGGCAAAAGGTTTTGTTTCTTTTCAACCTATTATCTGTAAAATGTAGTTTTGTGTCTTAAAAAAATTTCTTAAACCTGCTCTTAGCCTGCAGAAAAGAAGGCTCCAGGGAGATGTAATTGAGGCTTTCCAGTATCTGAAGGGGGCCTACAGGAAAGATGGTGAGGGACTGTTTATCAGGGACTGTAGTGATAGGACAAGGGGTAATGGGTTTAAGCTGAAGGAGGGTCAATTTAGATTAGATGTTAGAAAGAAATTCTTTTACTGTGAAGGTGGTGAGGCACTGGAACAGGTTGCCCAGAGAGGCTGTGGATGCCCCCTCCCTGGAAGTGTTTAAGGCCAGGTTGCATGGGGCTTTGGGCAACCTGATGTAGTGGAAGATGTCTCTGCCCTTGGCAGTGGGGTTGGGACTGGATGAGCTTTGAGGTCCCTTCCAACCCAAACGATTCTATGATTCTATGATTCTAAAAAGGGAGAGAACACCAATAGAAACTTCTGTCCACAATTCTTAAACTCTGGAGGCCTCACTCACAGGATGCTACCAGTCCTGTAGGTTTTAGTATCAGCTGAATGGATTTAGTATTACTGACTCCATGAACTGCTTCTAAAGACATAAATTACTTTCTTCTCCTTCAAAGAAGTTTCTTATAAATATACTCAGAACCAACTCATTTTCTTTCAGAATTTTTCTTGCAACTCTGTTACCCCTCTCCATATACAACAGAATACTACCTATTAGGCCTACCAGTAATACCAGTCACATTATTTCCTTGTCTGTTTGTGCCAGTCTGTTTATATGCATCTTTTAGCCTTTGTTTTATATTTTGAAAGCTACTGTCTTGTAGCAGGGATAAATATTATGATATGTTAATACTAGAAACTGTATAGTAACACTCATAACAATGCAAGGGGGAAATCGTAAAAATGAAAATGCTAGGTGATACAATCTTACTCTATCCTGGCAACAAGGTGAAAGAATCAACTCAATGCCATTGTGTCTGCATAAAGAAAAAAATTAGGAAGAAACTTACAAAATCTGTTCAGTAATTGCATTAATTTAGTTTATTTTTTCCTATAAGCCTACATGAATGAGATATGTAACCTTCTCTAGACAATCATCTGAAGACTGGAGCTTGAACAGGAATGTATTTGGGAGCCACTATCTCTCAGCAATTGCCCTTTCTTTGCGTGGAATTCATTACCCACTGAAGTCAAACTCAATTACAGTACATTCAGGTTTCCCCAAATCCCAGTGCTTCACTGATTTTTCAGCAAAAACAGGATAAATGCCCACACTCCAGTGAAGAGTACACTCAGCTGGATTTTTAGAGGAGGGTAGGTCTACTGTAACATCAGCAGTACTAGTACTGAATCCTGCCACTCCTGATACTATTTTTCAGTTTCAGCCCGTAGTTTAAACTTTATCATTGATGATTAAAGCTTCAGTGAACTCTTTGTTGATAAAAAGAATCTCAGCGTGTTCCACAAGGGAGTTCTGAAGGGGGTCCTCAGGTTTTATGAAGACTCAAAATGGCATCTTTGTAAACATTTTTCATCCTTGCGCATCACTTCTGACTATAAGGCAGAGAGAGCAAAAATAAACAGCTGCTTATTACAAGCACCATTTCGTCATACTAATATGAGCTGAAACTACTAAGCAGTCTTCTTCATATTTTCAAGGCACACACGTAAAAAAGATCACATGTCAAAGCACCAAAGAGCATTGAAATGGATGTATTTCTTTTTTTGTGGTAAAAAATAAGGGCAGATACTGATTCATCAACATGACAGACCCTTGAGAGGGGTTTAGGTGCTCCATTTTTCATAGAGCAAGGGTACTTTGAAGAAACTTTGTTCATCAGTGGGATTGAGACAGCGAGGTTATCACATTGAGGAGAAAATGGAACAATACAGAGATATTAAAATGAAAATTATTTTTGTTGGTGATGGGACATTATAACAAATCTTAGATTAATATCTGAAGGATGATTGATTTGGATGTCTAAGAAAGTGGAAGCTCTGCTTGACCATTTTCTTGCCACTGAAGAAGTTTCAGTATGATATGAACCCTCTTTTCCTCTACAGAGTGGTATGTTCATGCTGCAGCTCAGTGAGGACATGAAGTTTCACCATACAGTCTGAGCCAAATTAGGAACTCTCTTCCGCTGATAGGGAGAAGTCCTACTTCCCTCACCCATATCTTCCTCCCTACTTTTTTGATGCAATTTCTGCCAGTTTCAGGGACAGAGCCAATTCCGGGACCCGAATGACACAGGAGGCAAGTTCATTAAAACAAAGAAATGCATCTTTATATAATTATAATCTTATTTTTTATTATTTTTACATACTATTAAATATAGGTAATATAATAAATTATATATTTTATATATTATTGTTTCATTAGCTGAATCAGATCACTTTGCAATCTCTTGTAAGCGGGGAATATGGAAGGGAACTGTGTAGCTGGAAGTAGGGGAGGAGGAGGAAGGGGGGGGAATGGAGGAAAGGGAAAAGGTAATAGGAAGAAGGGAGAGAGGGAGACCTCAAGGCAAGCTGTTAATTCAGTTCACCTATGATATGAATCTGCTTCTTAAGAGAATACATCTCCTCCAGCCTGCAAAATTTTCATTATACCTACAGGAGCTTTGTATCTTCAGTCCATCATCTCACTGGAAAACTTTACTGAATCTCGCTAACAAGTTTTGAAGTTATTCAGAAAAGAAAACCTGAAGGATGCAGTGTGGCCACATGACCTCATTTTCTCTAGGAAATGTTATTATGAAATACATTTAAGTGGGAGACTGAAGTATGAGCTGCTTCATGTGTAGAACCAACACTGAACTGATTGAAATGGCTTATTTAGAGATGGGAATAATCAATACAGATGGAGATGCAGCAATGGTACCTGCAGGGAACTACTTTGTCAAACACAGCTAATGAAAGACTAATCTGAAAATGCAGGGAAAAAATTCCATAGAGCAGAAGGAATGATGTTTAACAATGAGTTATGTACTAGCTCATGTTTCATCACTTTACTGCCATTTTCTAGAGTAAAAAATTGAAGTAAACAATGGACTTCCATCAGTCTTACACCATGAAACTAAGATAAGGAATGAGATCAAACATATGTACAACAAAATTATATTATTTCTGCTGTAATGACAAGATTTACTGCCTGGTTTAATTTTTTTTAAAATTTAAGGAAAATGAGAAAAATGTAATGAAATGTTTTGAAAAATTGTCATCATCTTTCAGTCACAGCTGTTATATATGAACGAATCAAGCATTTCAAATGTAGTTTACCATCACAATTTAATGGAACTGCAGTGAAATATTGCAATATGTTATTTTGTAATGAAGAATGTACAAAGAGTAACTAGAAGTAATATACCATGCTAATGTCTATTGTCAGAAAAAAAGAAAGGGTTTACTCTGAAATTCATATAATCCACCACTTATTTTTGTGTACCTAGAAAACAAGAATTTTGGGTTTTTGCTTCAAAAGACTACTCTCTTGTGTAATGAAGTATTTAAAGAGTAGAAATTACTATATATTTTAATATTCCTCATGCTATTCTGATTTGTCAATAACAAATGTATAACTGAATATGACTTACCTTGAAGCAGAGCTGCAATTTGGAGTGACTGCTGAGATGGATGTTCTTTAAGAATATCTAAAACCGTTCTACCCAAACTGTCCTTTATGTTGGTATCAATTCCTGAAAAAAGAAAATTATCTGTGGTGGAATTTTTAACCCCAAGTACTTCTGATTATAAATGTGGTATATTAGACTCAATTATCTGGCAAATTGAATGCAAGCGGTTTTACAACTGTAGCAGATTAACAGCTGTGTTATAGTTGAAGTACAGCATACATTTCTGTTTAAAGTTTGAGTAGCCTAAAATTCACATGCTGACATGGATTGTTTTTATGTTTCTGTAACTCATGGGGATATAAAGTAGGCTTCTTAAACCAGACTTGGGATTATTTTAACAGACCTAAGAAACAGCCATCCTGAAAATAATATTTTATAAAATCAAGAACTTCTCTGAATGTTTTTCCTACATTCCTGGATTCTAATTCTCCCCTAACAGCTCTGGTTCATTTGGGATTTTCTAGTCCTTAGTACCAGTATGTGTTCTGGGAGCAATAACGAAAAAGCTATTAACCTTAGAAGTTTTATATTTCATGGCAACATATTCGGAATTCATGCTCTAACTGAAACCCCATACATTGTATAAGGGCTGTGTGAATAGCCAGAGCATTTCCTCACAGACTGCTCAGACTGTGAATAAATTAATTGTTCAGCTCAAACTGTGAACGTAACCTTAAATAAGTTTCAGGCTTATCCTGGATAGATCTTAGAGAACTTGTGGTACGATACTGCATGACTCTCCACCTTTGTCTTGTAGGGGCTACTTTGGAAATGTTTGCCTTATGGTAGAAGCCTGAAGTTGGTTTTTAGTTTAGATATACTTTCATAAAAAGTAAAGGCATGAAAGGTCCTAACAACAGAATGAGATTCTTTTTGGGACACTGCATAGAGGAAATCAGAGGAAGCAGGATTTATAAGGACTGGAAGCATGGAAGAATTTCTCTGCTCACCAGAAAAGGCTGCAGTTCTTGTCATTTCCTGATCTGATGGAGAGTTTCCTAATTTGTTTTGTGAGAAAGACTTATTTCTTTTCTCACTGAAAACAAAGCCAAAATATTGCTGGGCTAATTAGTAGTGGCAGCTGATTTTCAGAGGCCAGAGACACCAACTTACACCTTTCCTTTGCAGTAGCTACTCTTCTGAGTCTTTTCTGAAGCAGAACTAGAGAAAAGGGGATTGTTAGATAAAAAAAGGGAGTGGTGCAGAAGTGCAGAGCATTTGGGGTTGAACAAGTTCACAGTAAAGATTCTGCTCCATTTTCTTGTACAATTGTAGTCTGGCAGAGGCTATAATATGTACCAAACTATAAGAGATATTCTTTATCTGTGGCCTAAGGGCTTCCTAGGTTTGTTTGATGTTCTCCAGTCCTTCCTCTTTTAGGTGAATTAATATAAAAAGGCCCTGCCTTTTTGAGGGCAGGTGAAGATCCCTTTCTGCCTCCTTGTTCATCCAAACAGGAAGGCATCTTGGAAGGACCTTTTTCTCTGAAAACAGATCTCAGATCAGCTATGCACTAGCTGAGATTCAGATGAGGAGCTGTGAGTAGGACATACCTTCTTTTGCAATATACAACCCCACAAGCACTGATAATAAAGATCAATGAGATCCCTCAGTGTAATGGAAGTTCACATCTCTCAGAGAAGTAATTTCTAGATATTTTCATTTTCATTGGTCTTCTCATTTATCTCAGAAGACAGTTGTTTAGATTAGTAATTTACCTGCAACAATACTGAAACTCTTATTATGTAGTAAATGGGTTTGTTGGAACTCTAAATCCCTGTTTTCCTGTCCTTTCAGGACAAATGCAATTCTCAGAGAGACAGTGCCTTCCCCTTTCTTCACAGGCACTCAAACTTTACCCAGGAAATGAAGGAGCAAGCAGGATGGTGTGTTTGTTAGGAATAGCTAAGCGACGGGTATAAATGTGAACATGAGTCTTCTGGCCTCTAGATCAAAGAATATTCTTGGCTGTCTTTCAGAATGAATAACAAAATTTTATGTAGCCATTTTGTTCTCAGAATACATTTATTCTCAGAATACAGTGGCATACACTGAGTCATATATGGAATTTCTGAGTCTTAGTGAAAACATTCCTTTTGTTCTCTGTGTATAGTAATTTCTTATCCTAAAAGAGTACTGCTTTAAGGAGGGGTACATGTGATTAGATTTGCAAAGGCTGTGAAAGAGAACAATAATTTTCATAACCAAAACTCGAGGCGGCATACACCAGATTAGGAATATTAAGGATATTTGTTCAGTGTTTCCTATAAATTAGATTTACCTGTTTCGAGCAAAATGCGTACTACCTCCACCTTTCCAAATAGGGCTGCTTCATGTAGTGCACTCCCTTTCTCTGTCTAGGAAAAAAAAATATTGTGACATTTAAAATGCAAATTAAAATACCAATGAATCCTTTTGAAAAGAATACATTTAGAAAAGAAGTATTTTTTTCCCCTCTATTTTATCTACACATAAAAAACATTGAATGAGCAAGAACAAATACTACCATGTTTTTATTATTATTATTATTCAAGATAACAACATAAATGCAGTCAGTTCTACTATAAATAATAATAACTATATAAGAAAATATAGTAGGAATACAACTCCCAGTGAACAAGCCTGCATCTGTGTAAAATTTCTAAACTCCTGTTACAGGCAGTGAAAATCTTGTCAATACCATCAGTGGAACATAGCTGTTCAGCAGAATCAACCAGTTACATGTGGACATCTACACTTAGGTGTTTTAATCTGAAACTGGATCACACCCTAGAAGGTCAATTCAGTTGCACAGTGAGAGATGCCCTAGGATATCTCACCTGGCCTCCAGCTGATATTCCAGTTGATGCTCACATTTGATCTGCATCACATCTGCCTCATACAGATGTCACCTCCAACAGTATTAGATGTCTATGTTTCAATTATTTAAATTCTACCTTAGATGTCTGTCAACCTAATTTTGCAGATTCCTATGACACAAAATTCTTTGTGAATGGACTTCAGCTTAAACAAAATTTAGGGTACTGAAAACCAAACTACCTCTCTTAACAAGCTACTTTTCTTAGTATTTTATACCGCTGTTACTGAAAAATCTGAACAGAATGCCTTTCCATACAATAGCATTAGCACTAGCGAAAGCACTACTAGATCTCACTGAATCTCTGGCTCATCTCCTTTTTTTTGATAGTAAATTATATTTTGAGTGTTTTTTATTTGTGGGCAAATGTTAAAGGTTTTACTGTTTGTTTTTTCTATATTTTATCCAAATGCACTATTCCCATGCTTGCTATGGTGGAAAGACTTAAAAGACACAAAAAAAAATTAACTCTGAAATTAAATAGGGATTTGATATTTATTAGCTGTATCAGAATGCACCAGTGTACAGCGATGCAATTACAGGATATTTAGAAGTAATCAGAGATCCTGAGGTGGGATGTGAGCACACAGTAAATGCACATATGTCCTACCAATCCATCCTGAAAACTCTTTGTTATGTCCATAATAGGAACACTCACTTTTTATCTTTTTCATACTTAGTACATGGACATAAAAAGCAGACTATGCTCAATGTCATTTACATCCAGCACATCAGGTGTACTAACATATATTACAGAGAGGAATAGGAAGTCAGTAAGAGAATATACATATGAAAGACATATCTCAAAACAATTTCTTATCTTTCCATTTTCAGAAGCAATCCAGATGAACATTTACAGACTTATTCAGAACAAGAAGACTAAATACTCAGATTTACTTAGAGATGGTTTCAGAATCCTTTACTCAATATCTACAGGAGTTTTCCAGAAACTGCAATTGACTTTAACACTAGATAACTCTGCAATGACGTAGTGCAACCACAAAGGCACATGCAGAGCTTAAGGTGCAGCTCAGAAATTTCTGGGAATGAAAACAGTTCTCAGAAAAGTCACTGATAGATATAGGTTTGATTACTGAAAAAGGCTTTGACACAGCCTATTATCCTCTTTGGTATTTGTGTGGATATGGCATTTCCTTTGGATTGGTCACTTACTGACATGAGTAAACCTCAGGTCTATTGGGTGGACCTGGTATTATTAACACAGAGTTCCCTGTCATCAAGGATGTGAAGTACAGCTTTGATTCCCAAAATATTTGACTTTGGAAAGACAGGTGGTGAAATTCAAAAGGGAGAAGTTTGGCATTGTAACCTGCCAGAGTTGAGTACCAAAATGGGGGCTCAATCACAATTGATCATTCACTGTTTTGAGAAAAGAGGAATGTCTCTTGAGAAAAGAGGAATGTCTCTCTCATATTTGAACATATTCACTATAGTTAAACATATTCTGTCTTATTTGAACATGTCCCAGCAGTGTGCCCTTGCAGCAAAAAAGCTAACGGTATCCTGGGCTGCACTAGGAGGAGTGTTGCCAGCAGGTAGAGGGAGGTGACCTTCCCTTCTATTCACCATTGGTGAGGCCGCACCTGGAGTATTCTGTCCAGTTCTGGGCACCCCAGTGCAAGATAGCTACAGAGCTACTGGAGAGAGTCACTAAGATGATTAAGAGACTGGAGAATCTCTCCTATGAGGAAAGGCTGAAAGAGCTGGGAGTGTTCAGCCTAGATATGGGAAGGCTCATGGGAGATCTCATCAATGTGTACAAATATCTGAAGCGAGTGTAAAGAAGACCAAGTCAGGTTCAGTGGTGTCCAGTGACGGAAGAGATAATGGGGAAAACCTGAAACACAGGAGGTTCTGTTTGAACATAAGGAAACATTTTTTGCTGTGTAGGTGACAGCTTTGGTACAGGTTTCCCGGGAAAGTTGCAGAGTCTCAATCCTTGGAGATATTCAGAAGCCGTCTGGACACAGTCCCAGGCAACCTATTCTAGCTGATCTTGCTTGAAGAGGGAGGTTAGACCAGCTGACCTCCAGAGTTCCTTTCCAACCTCAACCATTTTGTGATTCTGCCAGGGATAATAATTAGTGATGTATACACCAACAATGAAATCCACAGAGGTTCAAATGTTATAGGAGGCCTGAGCACTAACTTTTAGTCCTACTGAGGGTGAACTGCAGAGATGGGAAACAGCTGCACCTTGATTAAAATTGTAGAAATCATTCTGTATTAATATTAATAAGAAATCTTTTTTAATGGAAAAAATGGACATACTTTAGTGACAACAGCTATCTAGAATCCATTGCTGTGACATGATCTGAGACTGAGAAAGATTAATGTTCCAGCATGCTGAATCAACAGCTTTGAAAACAGGGAAGAGGATCTATCCTCAGACGCCTCAGTTAAGGGATGGAAAAGATCCTGATATGATAATTGTCAGAACTGGCAGCAGTCCTTTTTATTGGTCAAAATTCCCCACTGGAGGAAAGGCAGGTAATATTTTCCTTGATGAAAGCAAACATCTCATAAGAAATGGAATGAAAACTAACATGAGAAGAGGAATTTTCCTGTAGATGTCTAAGGCAAACAAATCTGTCTGGGGGAAACTTGAGAGCAAGAAGACAGTTCTGCAACAATGAACCAAAGCTCTGCTATGCATAAAGGGAGTAAAGAAACTTAATCCACCTACATACATAATTCATAGTGTTGGGAGAGGAATCCAAAGCCAAATGCTAGTTTTTTTCATTTTATACTTTCTCGCTTCTTGGTCTATTCTACCGTGATATTTCCTGTCCTATCTGCACATGATCCTGAAATGCTTTACAGACATTCTGCACTGCCCTGAATTCTGAGACAGTCTTTGCTTTACAACTGCAAGCTAGCAGACAATGCTAATGAATGCCATATCCCAGAAATGAGGTATATATTACAAACAGTCTGTTTGAAAGATGAATTTGAAAGGCACACCATAAAAAGAGTGGACTGATTTGTCCACTACACAGGTGATTTTCTGAGAAAGAGGGGAAATATTACCATGAAACTGAAAGAAAATCAGTCTGAGAATATGAAGACTGAAAGCACACTTGCAAGATGCAGATATGTAATCCTGACTTTGATGTCACAAAGATGAATGCTGACGTAAATCTTAAAAGCTCTAGGCAGGATTTCATGGTAATAGTGAATAACTAATGAGTGAATCAGATCCCTTGACCCAAAAACTGTCCAGAAGGCAGAAATGTCCTTGTTACCAGACAGTTCAGTTACCAAACTCCATTTTAACACAGGAAAAATGGTGAGCCTTCAGGATGAACAGCGCCAAGAGAAACTTGGAGGACTGGCTGAGTAGATATATATCTCTTTATAAATGTACATGTGGACTACTACTTGAAGACAGAAATAATGTTGGATTTTTTCTTCTGGTGCAATAGAGCATGTTACACAAATTGGAAGGATTAAAAATGTAGTTGCAAATAATTTCTATATATTATTTAAGTTGTGCTAGAGTTAGGTAGATCTTTTTCAAGTATAATGGTGTACCTATGCACTAATGTACTCTTGTTGTTTATACTACACCAAGCAAACTTAAAATTTATGGACAATATTTACTGCTTTACTTCCTGAAGCTTTCATTGCCTTGGATCATATTTTCCTGGCAAAATGAACACTACTATTATATTTGGAAATTCTTCCACAGTGATATTTAATGCAAAAAAATGCTGGTATTTTTTCATAAACACTGTGGGCTAAAGTCTGCTTGAGTTTGCATCAATGGATTATATATTGATTCCCTGGCATAAGTTTTCTGTATATCAAATACAGAGAACTATAGCACAAATTGTGCTAAGCGTATAATAAAACAGTCACTGCCCCAGGTAGCTTACAGCTAAATTCAGGTACAATGTCACAGCTGGACACAAGGATAAGCAAGCAAGGATAGCAGGATATTGTCAGTAGGAACACCAGGATACACAAATCAACTTGGTGTACAATTTGCAGGCTCACATAAAAGCATCAAGGGGTTTATTAATTAGAGATTTTTATTAACCATGTAAATATGCAAGAACTTGTAATTAGGTCATTTGTCTAGTCCTTATTCATAGGCAATTTTCTGTAGTTTTGATGCGGATTTCGGACATAATGTGAAGGATGGAATGGTAGCTTTGCAAATTGATTCACGGAATATTCTCCATACATATTGACAGCAAAAAGGAAGGGGCTTAGCTCTTTGCAGAACTACAGTGATAAGCAATGGAAATTGCCATCATTACTGGAACAGGTAGGGAAGGCAAACAGGGATAGATAAAAGTTGGATAAGCAGAAAGGGCCAAGTTTTTAAGGTATTTACAATTATAAAATTACTGTTTACATGAAACACACTGAACTCTGCAGTATCTTATTTTACTGAGGGCCCAAAATCTATCACTCACCCAAAACCTGTGTATTTTTCATATGTTTCAATTTAAATGAAAACTTCAAAGCAGATTTGTATTGCCCACTTCTAAATAATTTCAGATTGAAGGATATTGGATAGACCTGGGAAATGAATAAAATGTGTGATTAATTCAATCAAAAATTAAATGTTGTCTATTATTAGTCCAAATATTTGCTATGATTAAAGGTGCTCAGGGAGTACAGAAGAGAAGGATAACATGGCTAAAGTAAACTTCCCATTTAAACAAATATATATTTACAATCACAGAGTGATAGCAGATAGGCTACTTCTATAATTGTCTCTCAACATTCTAAGAGCTGTTCACTGCTGATAAGCTGAATTTATTTAACATGTATGAATGTATACATTTTTATTTATGGCATGGGATTATACTTTGTATGTTGTTCTTTCCCCATCAGTGATTCAGAGCAATTTAATTTAATATTAAAATAGCTGATTTCAGTTTTAAGGAATAGGCTGATACTGTATGCTCTGCTCAGTTTAATAAGCTGCCAGTAATCATCAACAAAGAATTTTTCAGAGGTTGTAGACATAATAAGTTAACAATATGTACAGAGCCAACTTGCCAATATGCTAAGATGCTGAATGAAAAGGAACATATTGATGGAGAATATGTATACCGGTGAGAAAATAAACAAATGATATTTCCTTCTGGCAAGTAGGACAAACACAGAAGAAACAAGATTACCCAGAGCAAAAAATAAAATAAAATAAAATAAAATAAAATAAAATAAAATAAAATAAAATAAATCCCCCCATCTGACATTAACTGAGAAAAATAAGAAAATAAATTACTTAAAACAAATTAGAATTTAAAAAAATAAAAAAGTCCTAGACTTTCAGTGTAGATGGCAAACAGATCACCATTATTGAAAGAATCTCATATTTCTTAAAAGAAGATTGTACAAAATTTGCAGCCACTATATTTTTTAAAGACCAGCGAAAAACTTTTGGTATAACTATAGATAGAAATGGCTTAGGAGAATTCACAGTAGTGCTAAAATTATCTAGATTACATAAGAGGAAGAACACATTTCATAAAACCATTGTGTAATATTCAATCCTCACGTAACCATCAGTTTGTAAGTTGCTATGACAGGGACTATTTTTCTTTAATTATTCTATGTCTTAAGTATCAATCCAGGCATCAGTTCAGTTTCTTTCTGACTTTTTCCTCATTCATTTGCTATAGATGAAGAGAAATTATACATTCAGAAACATGTATCTGAGGATTGCATTATGTGTTGCTTTAGTATTAAAATTTTCTCAATTACTGAAGATGTAGTAACACTACAGGACAGCTGAAACAAAAGAGCTGCTTGTATTAATCTTTGCAAGTGTATCACTTTCGAGTAAAGAAAATCGAAAACAAATTAAATTGTAAGCATAAAGGTAGGCAAATACACAAATAAGCAAACCAGGGGATAAAAAAGTGTTTCAGTTTGAAATAGTTTGAAGCAAGTAACAATGCTAACTCAAAAGATACTAGAGCTAGTAAAAGTAGCAAAACAATTTTACCACATTTTCATCTTGAAGGCATTTGAGAACATCCACTTTTAATCTTAGAATATGTTAATATTTTCTGGTTTGCTTTGTTGGGTTTTTTGGGGTTTTTTTGATCTCTCTCTCCTATTTCACAAAAAAGTTCAAAAACATGACCTTGATGGAAGAATCCAGAAATAACAAAAGTGCATGGAATCCAGGTGCAATCTTTCTATATAAAGGGGAAATATGTGTACAAAGGTGTTTGATTAAATGCACGTAAAGCTTTAAATGGTTATAAAACTTAGTCAAAGTTTAGGCAAAGTTCATAAGTTTTACTAAATCACCTATTGGTAAAGAATGCCTGGATGTGACTCTAAAATAGATGTAATTATGTTTGTTTGTTTGATTTATCTGAAAATAGATATAAAGCTGAAACAACCTTAATTCGAAGCATATTATTTATACTCAGGTAGCATGAACACTACTTTAAATCTGAAGATAAAATACACTTTAAACTCAAATCAGTGCCGTTAATTGAATTAAGAGAAACCATAAAACTGAGGCAAGACTTCACTCAATAACAGAATCAGGTCCTCTGTAGTTAAAAGGCTTGGACACTTTCCACTAAAAAGAACTGGGCATACCATTTACTGCTGCTGTACTTTGTATTTGTTCCCTTTTATATCTCTTTTATTTAAAGTTATGCCTTTTACACCATTATAATTTACTGTGCATAGAACTAGGTGCACCAAACAGCTAACAGGTTGGAGTCGGCAGCTGCAAGAGTGTATTCCTATAGAATTTTCTTTTAGATTTAACAACAAATGTTTTCAAAAGCAGAAGATCAAAATTATTATTACTTGGAAACTTTGGGTTTAGAATGGGATAACCCTGGGAAAACGAGTTCTCAGTCAAACATTGTTTCAGATTGCTATGGGGGCCATAGCTTTAGCAGGTCAGCTTAGTATCATTAAAGCCAATGTTGTAAAATACATACAGATATATACACACACCTACCTACATGAACGGTTGATATGATTTGTATATCTACATGTCTCAAGACAACATTAAAATATACACTCAACTTTGAAGACACATGTCTTTCTTGAGTTATCCCTTTGAACACATCATTTGGGTGGTAAAAAAGAAATCCGTATTACATATATGACCTTGCAGCATTTCTAACAAAGTAAATGCAAGTGTATTTTCAAAGAAAAAATGTAAGAAGTTATTTCATTTGAATCATATTCTAATGATAAAGTAAAGAAAGAAAGGAAGAAAGAAATTACACACTAACTTGGCAGCTGACATCCATTCCAGCCTCCAGAAGCACCTGTACAACAGCTTTGTGCCCATTACGTGCAGCAAGATGCAAAGGAGTGTGTTTTCTTGTATTACAGTTCATCAGGTTTGGATATGCTTTGATGATCATTTTTACAACACGCAGACGTCCATAAAGCGCTGCCAGATCCAGAGGTGTTTCTAGTTTGTTATTCCTTATTGTAGGGTCTGTTAGCTCTTCTAACAGAACAGCAACCACTTCTGAATGACCATATTGAGCTGCACAATGAAGTGCTGTTTCATTTTCATTGTTCTGTTAAAACAAAACAAAAGCTTCAGAAATTCATGTTTAATCACACTATAGAACTGCTCGGTTTCTGTAAATTACCTCCATGAGATCACCACACAGGCAGGATTTGCAATATAATGTATGGTAATGGATGTTAAATGCTTCAGAATAACTCCACTAAAATTTTACTAATAATACATTAATACTTGAGCTTTGTGGCTCTCAAGCAAATCAGATGTCTGTGCGTCCACACATTGTTTCCAATGCATTTTTAATAACATAACCCAAAAAGAGTCATGCCAAAATACGTAACCAAAATATGTAACCCTTCTTGATTCAACTGCTCCTGAATAGCATAGTTCCTGAAATCATAGTTGAGGCTTTCTCTTAGAAATAGTCTGACACATCTTAAGTCTTTCTTCTCAGTATAACTGGTTTTAAATCACAGCAGTTTGTTATTAGACTAGTGAAATTACAGAGAAAAAATGTGTAATGAAAATATATCAGGCACAAGGCTAGTTTTATGTATCGCTATAAAAGTTACTATCAAGACAACAATCAACGCTTGGAAGAAGGCAAAATAGCAACTGTAGATATGAGAAAGACTTAGCATATCATGTAAGCAGCTAGTCTTCTCAGGGCTCCAGGGAGACATACGTGTGCATTTTCAGGCACATGAGGATTTGTATGCTCTGGATTGAATAAGTTTTTGCTTTATAAAGCAATGCCCTCCAAGTCTTTCCCCAAACACTATTTAATAATCTTAATAATAAATAAACATTGAGAATAAGCAGTATCTCCTTTAATTGTGTTCTTCCAGTTCTGCCTGTATACTTGCAATCCCAAACAGACAAATAACTTCAGGCAGAAAGGAAGCAAATAATTTATAGAACTCTCTGAATTCTATATGCCATCTATACTATGTAGTCTCTATGAAACCTTAAAATAGACTAGACACTAAATTTTAGATGTACGTTGAATGCCTCTTCTGATATATGATTTATAAAATTTTGTGACAGTTTTGAAAATGTTGTAAAAGTAGAAATCCAATAAGCTGTGTCATATAAGGAAATAAAATAATTTAAAAAAAGTAAATTCAAAAGATAATAGAGAACGGTAGAAATGTAGTTTTTTAAAGAAAGGAGAAGAGATACATCTGAATCCATAGGCTGTATTTCTCAAGGAAATAACTGAAGAATGTTCTGGGGACAGAGAACTGAAAATAGAAAAGAAGATTTGTCTTTTGAAAGACAGAAAGGATGGGAGAATCAGAGAAATGAGGCTTTGGCCTCTTACTCAAAATCTATGTTGCACAATAATATCTAGAAAGGTGGAAAGGGGGGAAGCTTTTTTTCTTTTTGGTAACAGTGTTTCTAATTCTATAATGAAGAACTTAAATATCAGGTTTGTGGTTTTAACATCATTGCTGTCATTTTCATCTCATCTTGTAATATAAAATGACTCAGATGAACCTGTGAGGCAGAAGAGACATATCAATACATTCAGAGAAATTCATGTTGCAGATAAACTCTTCAGGTGTCTGCAACACCACACAAGATCCCAGAGACGGGAATGTGTTTCCTGCTAAACTGCCAGACAGAAGCTGGAAAGTACAAGAGCCAGGGAGAAAGTGAGAATTTTCCACTGGCAGACATGGCTTGATGATTTATAAGTATTAGAATCTTTGTGCATTATTCAGACCACCATGTGGTCTTTCTCTATTACATAGACTATAAATTCAGGTTAAAATGTGTACTATCACAGTACTACATGGCTGTAATGATCTATTAACTACCCATGATATGCTTTCTGTGCTGTAGTGACTTCTAAACGCATCCTTTATACAGGACTGGGCAAAGCAATTTTTTTATGTACAGTGGTATACCCACCAATCACAAGCATAGTTTATTAGAATTTATTTTTAGATTTTCAATATTTCATGGACAGAACTGCATAGATGAACAGTCAATTGCAGTCTAATTTTGTGTACAATTACCACAATTAAGTATGAAAATCAGATAATTGCACATAAAATGGCCAATTATGGTAATTTGTGCCTACAGTTACTGTAGGCACATATCCAATGGAAATAGTTACACAAAGAAATTAGATGTATAACTATATCCACATTGTGTGAGGTAAATAGCAAAATGCACACTTACTATACAATTGTGACAGTTACATCTATCTATCCAATATCTGCTTATGTTTGAATTTTTTTCAAGCATTTCTGGATAATATATGAAGTATCTGGAATCTTGTGCCAATAGTCTAATGTTGTAGTTTAAAAGTATTCTGATTTAATTTTCAGAGACACATAAAAATTAAATTGGCTATGGCTTTTTTCTCAAAATATGGTGACTGGCCAAAATTTCAACCACAGATATAGACACATAGAGACCAACCAGCTCAAATCACTGCTGCTGCACAGCAAACTGAAATTTTCTCCCTCTAAATAAAGAATATCTAGCTGAATTTTCATGCAAGGGCATATTTACAGAAAAGTATATTTTAAAACAGTATGGTGCATAAAAGCATCTGTAAATCTGAACAAAATGCTATTATTTTCAAATGAACATCATTAAACAATTTTGTATGGCTTGTTTCTTTGCATTTGCCAAATTAAAGCTACATTTCCGTTAATGACAAATCAAACGGATTCAAAATTAAAAAGAACTAGGTATCACTGAAATAAAATAGAACAATCCAACCTGGACAAACATGATAATTAAATTACCTAAACATATGCAGTCAGAACAGGCATTGTGTATATTATGTTATCAGAGCCAAGAGGTACTACTTAATTAAAACTTAGTAATACAACATCCTTCCCTCTTTAAAATGTAAATTAATTACTCAATTCAGGTATAAAAGACAGAATTATTTTAGCTTTCAAATAGAGAATTACAATTTGTTTAACTGCCCTCTAAATTTATCCGCTTTGACAATTTAGTACTACTTACGTAAAATAAATCACCTTGGAAGCAAGAGGTTTTGCTGAGGAGAGAGGATAGAGTTTTTAAGTAGGTTTTGACAGAGTGTGCCATCTTTAAATTTAGGAAAGGAGGGAATGCCCACCAGATAGACACAGCTGATTCAGCATTCCCAGGGATGGAGGAGGGTATAACAGTGTATTTCCTGGACTGGAAGGAACATTATCTTCCTCTTCTTACCCCTCATGGAGAGATGGACATGAATGTCTCAGTCAGTGTAATGAACTTCCTTTTTAAGCCATTTGTTTATAGAAGACATACAGTAAGAATAAAAAACCCCTCCAATATATGATGATATTTTAAGAGCTGATATTATGTGATTTCTTTGGTCCCCAAAATTTTGTTACTTCTGACTTTTTTTCACAGACAAAGCTAACCCAGGTGTAACTCTATTGATTTTAAGGTTGCGTTTGTCCTTGTATCTCTAAAATAGCTTATTATTTCAAATAAATATTTGAAAGACATGAAAAATTATTCTTGAAGAAATTAATAATAATTTAGTACTATTGCCTACATTGTAAACAGTTGTTTCTGGAGAACAGAAAGTATATGCGCTAACACTCATTGCTCTGAGCAGTTAACATTCTATGAAAATACAGATGTCTGCATGCAAGTTACCATTGTGTGATTAGATCTCCAAATCTGATATCCAAGGGCTAAATAATGCATCTAGTGCTGAAGAAACAGACTAGAATACTTTTTGAAATTTCAGATACTTCATTACATGTTAGAAACTACAAGATAGATCCTAAGACTGAATGTGTCAAGAAAAAGAAAGATCTAGAAGACAGAACCAAGAAAGATACAAAATGTAAGACAAAAAGAGAAAAGTAGACCAATATTATGCAAAAATAGTGTAAAACAGAAGTCCTTAATATTCATAATTAATATTTTTAAAAAGTAGTTATTCATATGGCCCAATGGACCTCTTTCAGAAAGAAGGAAGGCATCTTATGATTCAGCTTTTAACCTTTTGTAATTTTCTTCGTCATTATTTATTACATGGGTCTCTTCATGAGTATGGTCCTGACTTTTTCTAGCCTTTCTCTGAATCTGTTCTCTTCCATGTTTAGCCAGAAGTCAGACTTCTGTTGCTACAATCTGGATTGCACCTTCACAGCATTGCATCTGGTCAGTACTGCAGGCTGTACTACAGCATTTAGCTACTGAGCACGCATGCCACCGCAAAATCTCTAACATCTCTTAAGGTCTATTCATTAGAGGACAGATTAGCAAATATATTATAGAGACAATTATTGTAGCTTGGCAGTCTGATAGTGAGGAGGTACATGAAATATCAAGAGAATGAATGGCTCTCATAAATATTATATAGGTCCTTAAAGCCATTATTAAACAGTGGGTATATTTAGGACATTTACTGCATACTTGTGTAGTTTAAAGCTCCTAAAGTCCATGCAAGTACTGTACAAGCAATAATGTCTATCAAGTAGTGATTTTACAGACCTTTCCAAAGAACGTTCAACTCCTTTATTATCTAAGCATTTTGATGATGAACTTGAAAAGGGAGACTTCCTAAATCACTGAACTATTTCTTTGTCATATAATCCCAATGTCATAGAATCATAGAATCATTTAGGTTGGAAAAGAACCTTAAGATCATCAGCTCCAGCCCTAAACCTAGCACTGCCAAGTCCACCCACCATACCATGTCCCTAAGCACCACATCTACATGTCTTTTAAATAGCTCCTGGGATGGTGACTCAACCACTTCCCTGGGCAGCCTGTTCCAGTGCCTGACAGCCCTTTCTGTGAAGACATTTTTCCTAAGAACCAATCGAAACCTCCCCTGGTGCAACTTGAAGCCGTTTCCTCTTGTCCTGTCACTTGCTACTTGGGAGAAGAGACGAACTCGCCTCACTACAGCCTCCTTTCAGGTAGTTGTAGAGAGCAGTAAGGTCTCTCCTCAGCCTCCTTTTCTCCAGACTAAACAGCCCCAGTTCCCTCAGATGCTCCTCCTTAGACTTGTTCTGTAGACCCTTCACTAGCTTCATTGATCTTTCACATTCCCATGTGCTGAAAGACGAGCCAGAGGGAAAGAAGACTGAGCTGGCTGAACAGAGAGCTTTGACTGCAACTCAAGAAAAAAAGGAAAGTTTATGGCCTTTGGAAGAAGGACAAGAGGAAATGGCTTCAAGTTGCACTGGGGTGGGGGGGTTAGATTGGTTCTTAGGAAAAATCTCTTAATGGAAAGGGCCTTTCTTGTGAAAGAAAGAAAAAGCCCATGAATTTCCTTATCAAGTACTCTCTTAAACACAAAACCAAGCATTAGAATTTAGGCATTCCTAATATTTCCAGATATAGTTTCAAAACTATTCAAAAATCAAAGCATTTAAGACAAGACTAAATATTTTCTTTTTCATTCTGCTATGGTTGTAATTACACACAGACAAAAACCTACTCAACTTTGCTTACATTCAAAAATTTAGAAACCTTTGAGTTCCTACCTATTAGGTATTTAAAAGAGGTTGTATATTGTATCCATGGATGTGTTTCTCTAACTTTGCTGGGGTTTTTTTTAAGACCTACCTTTCATGATAGAATTTTTTCTTTAATGCTCCATTTCTATTTTTTCCTTCCCAGTGCAGCTTAAGCCTCTGTATTCTAATCCCTAATGAACATTCCAGTAATGAGTGATGTCCCCCTAGGGTCTGTATTGGGACCAATACTATTTCATATTGTCATCAATGACATAGATAGTAGGATTGAGTGCACCCTCAGCAAGTTTGTGGATGACACCAAGCTGTGTGGTGCAGTTGACACGCTGGAGGGAAGGATTGCCATCCAGAGGGACCTTTACAGGCTTGAAAGGTGGGCCCATGCAAACCTCATGAAGTTCAACAAGGCCAAGTGCAAGGTCCTGCACATGGGTCAGGGCAATCCCCAATATCAGTACAGACTCAGTAATGAAATGATTAGGAGCAGCCCTGAGGAGAAGGACTTGGAGATACTGACTGATGAAAAATTGGATACGAGCTGGCAATGCACACTTTCAGCCCAGAAAGCCAATCCTATCCTGGGCTGCATAAAAAGAAGTATGACCAGCAGGTAGAGGGAGGTGATTCTCCCTTTCTATTCTGCTCCTGTGAGACCCCACCTGGAGTACTGTGTCCAGCTCTGGGGCCCCAGTATAAGAAAGACATGGACCTGTGAGAGTGGGTCCAGAGGAGGACCATGAAAATGATCAGAGGGCTGGACACCTCTTCTATGAAGAATGACTGAGAAAGTTGGGGTTGTTCAGCCTGGAGAAGAGCAGGCTCTGGGGAGACCTTATTGCAGCCTTTCAATATATAAAGGGGGCTTGTAAGAAAGATGGAGAGAGACTTTTTACAAAGGCCTATAGTGACAGGACAAGGGGCAATGGTTTTAAACTGAAAGAGAGCAGATTTAGATTTGATATAAGAAGACATTTTTTATGATGAGGGTGTTGAGACTTTGCAACAGGTTGCCCAGAGAAGTTTTGGATGCCCCATCCCTTGAAGTGTTCAAAGTCAGGCTGGACAGGACTTTGAGCAACCTGATCTAGTGGAAGATGTCCCTGTCCATGTCAACGGAGTTGGACTGATGATCTTTGAGGGTCCCTTCTGACCCAAACGATTCTATGATTCTATGAACATATTCTAATGAATATCTTTACCATACAAGAACAATATCATGACAAATAAAGATGCCATTGTCCCATAATTTAGAGAATACTTGGATTTAGATAATAACATTTTTTCAGAGAGACAATTTGTGTAAAAGTTATTGGGAAAAGTTCTGCTGCAAATTACCCAGCGTGAATCAAAACCAAACCTACTAAATTCCCATTGAAATTCACCTTTACCTATGTGGAAACAAAAAAAAAAAAATTACTTCTGTAATTTGGTTCACTACTTTGAATAAATGTTTTCTTCAAATTTATTGCTGTAATTGGCTCAAATCAAAAAGATTGCCTCTGCACAATTTTTTTTTTCTAAAAAGTGTATAAGAGTTCCAAGGGAAATTCAGAAATTCATCCACATAGTCTTTAATTTAAGGGGAGGGAGTGAACATCAAATGCAGAACATGAAAATGATTGTTTTTGCAGGCTACTTTGGCACTGAATTGTACTTCTGGAAGTCCCTGAGGTGTCACTGAGAGAAGCATATAATGTCTATGCTTCATCTTGATGATTTGGGGAAGACAGTAAATATGTTAGATGTTAGATATTTACATATTATGAATGCATCCTGAACTTTTTTCCTTCACATTTCAGAAGTGTCAGATGGCATTAAGGAAATGTGAGTGGTTTTTATGAGAATTACAATTTGATGCACAGAAAAATTCTACAGTACATTAAATACATAAATATAAGGAAAAAGATGTGCTATGTGCAGAAAGAAAAACAGGCCGAATCACAAAACAAAGAACAACTTCACCAAGAAATTTCAGAAGTGTTCACATTTTTTCCTGTAAATTCATATTCTGTCAATATATATTAAAACTATATTTTGAACTTGATATTTATTCCTGATGTCATTCACCTTTTTTACATGTGATTTCCTGCACTAATACCAGACAGTACATATTGACCTATATGTGGCTGATATTTATTATTACTTCTTATAGATTAGGATTTCTTATCAATTATGTAACTAACAAATCTTGATCTCATACTACCTACTTGATCTTCTTTCAGTTTATAATTTACATATATTCAAGTCATCATCAGTGAAGTTTAAACACTTATATGTTTTGTAGTTTCATTATCTTTTGTAATTTAAAACGTTATGCATGTCAACTAAGACACCTGTCCTAAACAGTGATAGAATTATTCTTTCATAATTGTTATGCTGTAACCATTTTCAGTGTGTAGAGTTGCCAGTCTACATTCCACCACCCCCACAAAATAATTGTCATTTAACTGTTTGCCTCTTTACTGTTTTTTTTCCATTTTATGTAATAGGAACAGTAGGGGGCATTCAGAGCTTTAGATGCTGGATATGGCTGGATATGATCCTATGATGCTAGTTAACTGCATTTTAAATGTGTAGAATGCAATTCAATTAATTTACAGTATAACATATTAAATCCATTAATTCATGTAATAAACATTTATGCATCATGAACTTCTCATTTACTTCTTTGTTGTGCTGTTCATTACTTTCACTGAAGTTTTTAGAAGCATTTCTTTTACACAGAATTTTAATAAAACAGATGAAAAGCAAAGATGTGTTACAAATTAGTTGCATTTTTTTTAAATAATGAACAAAAGTATTTTCTTAAACTGAAAGCACATACATTCTTAATGTGATCTTTAAAAAAAAAAAAAAAACCCAAATGTGAAAAGAAGTCTGACTTGAGTATATTATTTGCTACGGTGAAAAAGTGTCAGGAAAAATGTCTATCCTTCTCCTCAGCTCTCAGAAGAAAAAAGAAGGAAGAAAAATAGTCCAGGATTTCTTATAGACTGTAGCTTCAGTTCCACAGATCTGAGAGAAACTGAGAGCTATGAGGAGCCACCTGCCTCGTACAGCCTATCAGCAAAGAAGCAAAAGCCTCAGAAAACTACAGACTCATAAGAATGTATAATAGGTATTAGAGTGAGGATGCCACTCTGGTGTTATTTGAAGGTATGTGGGTGGAGATGGCTTTATATCAACATAGTATTTCCTTCATTCCATGATGTGGATAATGTTCTCCTGTGTAGAGTGCTAATTAGCACGAGAAAGTCGGTGCCAGCAAAGTGGTCCACCTACTAAAGCTGGCCACTGTCTAGAGTGTCTAACATTTCTTGTGAGGATTGCTCACATATTTTCTATTATAAAGTTATTGGGTAAAATGAATAAACAGGAGAAGATCTAACAAGACCTTTTTTGAGTCCGTGGGGTATAGAATCAGATGCATCCCTGCTTATTTGCGCCAGCAATCAAACCAGAGAGACTGGACAGCACACCTAATCAAGCTCAAGAATATTCTAGAAGTTCGGATGTATATGTGGAATTGGGAAGAAGTAGGTTTGAATTTACATTTCTCTTTCTGATTTTACTGAAATATCTTTTTCACTATCCCTCTCTTTGAAGTTCCTGCATAGCTTCCAGTTTTCTGTCAGTAGAGCACAAGGAATCTCTTCAAGCAAATGGATAACATGCAATCAGACAGTTGCTTTTTATTTTGCTGCAGAAATAAAACAAAAAAGCCACTTCTCCTTGACAAAAGGTAGTCCTACAATTCAACTGGTTTCAACCTACATGCAACAGATAATAAGAATGAGAAACTCAGAGAAACTCCTAATCTGCAACTCAAAGCACAGAATGACAACTTTTGTTTTTTGTATTTTTTCTTGGATGAGCCAGGGTATTATAGGATTTTCCAGAAGACTGTCACATGGGCATATTTTATTACTTTATTTTCATGTATTTCCTGCACTAATACTTGATATTCGTATCGTAGTTATTGTATGGATTCCAATGGCTAAGTGTATAACTTCAAATATCAAATAGATTATTCAAGGAATGTCATCTCACACTGGTTAAGTATTTGAAATTTACATCTAACATTTCTTATTTTCTCACAGTTTGCCTTCTGGCCACACTAATGTAGACACTGAGAGAGGAATTCATTTGTCAGATTGTACTTTGTTAGATTTGTATATTTGAGGTACTGTAGAGTACCCTACCTGGAGCCCATCAGCCACTCCACAAGGACGCGGAAATGCTGAGCATCTTCTGTAATACCTACAGGCCCACGCAGATGTCTCAGTTACCGCAGGGCCTTTGTGCAGCATTTCTGTGGGCAAATGAATCCTGACTTACTTTTGGTCACCTTAATAACCCTGTTGGTTCCTGTGATTACACTGACTAGACTTCTGTGGAATATAAAGGTGTGTATAAAGGCAATGTAGACACTAAAATGTAGATCTGAATCGGAGCTAACTCCTATCTTTACTTTCCAATAACTTACTGATTACTCTGGCAGATTCAATAGCTTATGGTTACTACTCATATTTCACAGCCTACTTCCAGTCCTCAAACAGTTCAGCTGACTATAGATGGGGTCAGATTTTAATCGCCTTCTTTCTTTCTGTTTCTAAATAGTAACCCTACAAATGGACCATATAAGAATATACAGAAAGAAAACAGAAGGTGTGCCATATGTTTGACAACAGAATGCAACATATTTATCCTGCCCTTACCCACTGTAATACTCTCATCATTTTTTCCTAGTATTTAATTTTCCTTTCTGCTGCACATGTATACATGCAGTCCATCTGGTTTGTCATTTGTCTCTGCGTATCAGTTCATTTAAGGTACTCTCAAAATATACCAAGAATATTAATTTTATCTCAAAGTTTTTCAGAAATATAATATTTAATAAAGTTTAAAAGACACAGTTTATGCAAATTCACATCAATATATATAAGATGCCTAGAGTATGTCTTCATACGATTTTTCAGAAACAAACAGAAGGTTTTTCAATACTTTTTAAATCTAACATCCTTTAGGTCAGTGTCCATGCAGAAAAAAGATATCTGGTATGCTTATATTGGAAGATTTTATCACTCTTGGAGAAGAAATTACTGAAACAATGGAAAATAGGTTTATTTTTTTTAATTTGGCTATAAATTTGCCAGACCTAAAGAATATGAGCTGCTCTTGTCTGACGATGCACACAATATCTTTTGTCATCTCACCTGTTCATTCACTCTGGAATGTGATGGCCCATGATGGATGAGAATCTTCACAATGTCTACATCTCCTCTCCAAGCAGCCAAGTGGATAGGAAAGTAACCTTTATTATCTGCCACATTAGTTGATGCTTCATACTGAAGTAATTTGAGAACTATATCCCTGGGAAAAAAAACCCAAACAATTAAATCTAAAAATTGTCAGGAAGTTTATTTTATTAAGTTTTTACATGAACATACATGTTACCAAAATTGTTATCCTGAACAGAAAAAAAACCTGTATTTCAAGTGAAACTGCTGCAAAGATGAAGATCAATAATTTCTAAGAATTAAATAGATAGTAAAGCATAGCCAAAGTGTTATACCCATCAGCAATATTATCATCAGTTCTCTCAATCTGTTTCTTTCAACAGGATCACCTGGCCATGGAATCATTTTTAGAATTTTCCAGTCAAGGCCATGTGCATGTCCCTCAAGACAAACCTTTCAGGCACTAAAGGCAGAGAAGTACTCCTATCCCCGTCATTCCTGAGTTCTGGAGGCAGCAGGTAGTTTTATGGACATGGTCCTTGCAGTAACGCTAAAAAACAACAGATTTTCTTCTTCTTTAAGGCATTATCTCAGAGTTCTTTTGGAGGAAACAATTTAATGATGATCTACTTAGATATATAATATTTTCTACAGAATAACTGCTTCTATTTTCATTTTCCACACCCAGCTTCCTGAGAGCAGTGAGGAAAAAAGTGATTTTTATTATTTAATTCTTAATATATTCCTTTCAGTATTTTCGGTGTAGCTTATCATACATTAAATGAAGGATTAGTACAAGCTGGTATATTGCATCCTTGATTTTTAAGCAGTTTCCTGTACTTAACTTCGAAGGTTAAACTTAAAAATCAACTGTGTGGTATGATCATTGGTTATTAAGTATGACAAAAAGTAAATCAATTCTGTCTTATCTCTTAATTTGACTTATCATAGTTTGACATAGTCAGGCCTCATTAGTTATTAAGTTAGTAGTATCTATGATCCAGTCTAGGCAGTTCTATGCACATTTTTGCTGAATATGGAAACACTGGTTCTTACCAATTTTGCTCAAAAAATCGGGTGGGGGTGGGGAGTGGAAGGAGCTCGGTACAGCCTAGTCATGGCTATAAACAAAGGCCTTGATTACAAATTAAGACACAAGGTAAATCCCAAGGCAATTGTTCTCCCAACCTTGATGGAACCTTATTCAATTGCCTACTGAGAGAAAAATGTGGAAAGTAAGAGTGAATTTATCCAGGTCAAAAGAAACTCTCAATTGTCTCTAAAAGTGATCATAGGGATATTGAAGTCATCACATCTAAGCTTTGAAGGAGACTTTAAGCTGGATTTTGCTTACTCGTGACAAGGTCAAATAACATGAAAACAACCAAGAAAGAGCAGCTCCACTGCAGAATGACTTTTGCTACACCAAAAGTTCCAGAAAAGTGACTCTGAGATTTTTTAGTACAAATAGGGTTTGAAAGACTTCTCATGTAATAATAATTGATCTTGCAGTAGATGTTTTAATGAAGGCTAGAGATACAGAGTAGTCTGAAAGGGACACAAATCAAAGGAAACATAAATTGAAATATGTGGGAGAAAACCAGTAAAAAAACTCTCCACAACTGAAATTTATAATGATATACAGCAACTATTGGGAAGATTCTGTTGCAAGACTCAAGCTACAAAATAGAACCTAGGTCTCCTTCATCCTTCAAGAATGCCCTGACCCATCACACTTCTCTAGGGTGAGACTTTTTTAGTGCTCTGTCAGAACTTTTTCATTTTGTAGAAATAAATTTCAGAGGAGAAGACTCAGAGTCCTTAGCCCAGTAACATTACTGGGCTAAGTAAAATTACTTAGGGAGACTGAGATTCAAGTCCCTGCCCCAGATATGATTTAATTACTTATATAATGCAGAATATTTTCAAAAGGAAAGAGAACTATCCCAGAATAACCAAGGAGGAGGGAATTCATCACATACAATGATGAAGCAGGAACTTGAACACTGGCATCCAACAAGTGTCCCACGCACAAATTATTGGTTGGGTCATTAAGTCTCATGTTCTCACTTTTCCTGAAAAACCGTGAAATGTCTCAAGTTCATCCTAATGTAAAGTGTGAAAAATTAAAACCCTAAAAGTTTTCAAAGGACAATAACTTCTCCTCAGTGGGAAAAGCTCTCGTGTCAACAGACTGTACCTAATATTGATTTTGAATATCAAGTTTCAAATCTGGAACAGAGTGTAAAGCTATTTATTTGTTATTTGTGGTGACTAATGAATTTACAACCACCAGGTATCTGTCCAATTCTCTTGCTGATAGTGCTAACATTGTAGCAGGATTGGTATGACAGCTTGGATAGCAGGTCCCGAACCATCATGATTTAACATGAAATACCTCATGATGTATTTCAGTTTATTATAACAAGCTATAAATGTGAAGTCAGTAACTGCTACTTACCCTGCTGTGAGGCTAAGGGGACATAGCAGCCAGTGGCGATTATGACCTTTTCAAAAGCTGCAGTTATATCTGTTGCTGTACATAAGTCCACATCTTGAAGTTCTCTCTGACTTCAGCAGAAGTTTGGCCAAAACTGTGTTTGAAAATGCTATTTGGCTTTTGTATGTTTTGGGATTTTACAGTTTATATTGCTAGGATTTACTTGAAATCTCTCATGGAGTCAGTGTTTATCCAGCAATATTTTTACTTTGCTGGGTAACTATTGGTTTACAGTCAGTATTAAACATACTAAAACCAGTTTTCGTCTGTTTAAAACCAGCAATCATTGCAAGCTAAGGCTTGGGCTTTTCACAGTCAAAAATGTGCAATGGCACAAGAAACAATCCATAAAGTATAAACAGGTAAAAGGTGATTTTCTCCCTTTTTAAAAAAGGCTGAGTTTAATAGACCCTATTAAGGACTTAGACCTAATTCTATGGAGGTAAAAAAAAATAATGGATTATTCTGAATCTTGCTACAGAACTGAAATTTTGGAAAATTCATAATATCTAGTTTAACAGTATTTTAATTTCATTTATTTATTCAGAAACAGAATATTCTATGTTCACCAAAAGATTCATCTGGTCTATGCCGGTTTCTAGAATACAATTAAAGACACATCCTAAAGTTTTAATTTTTCCAAGGAAGAATGCAAAAATTGCAAAATGAGTAAAATAAACATATAATTAATATGGATTCATATGTTATCTTATGGACAGTCAAAAATTGCATTGAAGTTAGAGCAAATCGCTCTCAGTTTTAGTTGGTTTTTGATCTGTTCCTTATCTCCTACAGAGGAATAATCCAAAGCCTTAAGTCAAAATTGTCCTTAGTGAAAATCCGGACTGTTAACACTGTCAGTTTACAAACAGGATAGCTGTACTGCATTACTGGGCCAGTTCTTACCTTGATTACAGTGGGGTCCATCCCACTAGAACTTTATAGACCTCATTAAAATCTCTTCTGGCTTAATAGGAACATGGAGTTGGCAGCATAATAATACATACAGCGTAATACAACAGAGGTAACATACAGCAAGGGGCAACATGCGATAACAGAGGTAATGCAGAACAAACTACAAGGTGTAATAATGTAATACGTTGCAAGTTTCCATTTTTTTAGTGACAGGTCAATGCCTTAAAGAGTTCACCCCCACTGGTGTGCCTGTGCAGTACCCCTCAGTGGGGATTTTGCAGGCTTTCCCCAAGCTTGTTGAGACATGCATGTGGTAACTTGGATGGACAGCAGGGAGGGAAAAGCTACAAGGTCCTATACAAGGTAATAGCTATTTTTTTCTGCTTTCAAGTGTATAACTACTAAATATTCTTATCATGCTAATTTTACTTTTATAATGATTAATATATACTGTTCTTTTGTTCCACAATATTGTTTCCTTAAGCTCTCAACGCTCTATACCTTTGTCCATACACACACAAGTATGCTACAAAATTTTCTGTTATAATTTCCCACCAGCTAAAAAGTACAAGAGCCACCACTAGCAATAACAATAATAAACTTACTCAAAATCAAGCAATAATTTGGAAGAACCAGTAGAGAATCAACAACTTCTAAACTGCATTTCCCATTTTTTATTACTACATGTTGATATCAATGACAGTGTCAAAAATTCTTCTATTAATATATCCCATGGGAAATAAGATTATTTTAGTAAGACAAATTCTGTCAACTTTCTGTGAAAATCTCAGTGCTGTGCTACATATTTTTAAGTTACACAGGTAAATGTCATTCTACATAAAACTGAAACATGAGGCACTTACTTGTGTCCATTTAAAGCTGCATGATGTAAAGCAGTATAACCTGAACTGTCTGTGCAGTTTATATTTGGTCCTCGCCAGATGCTGCAAATAAAAACAATTGTAAAGTTATTTTTTGGCTTGGCAAGTACAGAAATGTCAGAAATTGGATGTATAAATAATCTAAAGATCACTGCAACCAGTGAGATTAAACTTCAAGAGACAAATTATCTTGAAAAGAACTTAAAATGTCATGTTGATATCAATATAATTTATTTATAAAAATAATTTTACACATTCATCTTTATAGCAGTCATGAACTTTATGTAGGGCAGTCTCAAAGACTAATAACTGTTCTGTCCTTTCAATTAGATCTGTTCTCCCAGTATTACTGTGGTAATTACACTGAGGCTATAATCTGTTTTGCACTACTTTTTTCACAAGTATATATTCATTGACTTTAGGTCAGTTAGTCTAGATTCATACAAACTTAAGATTAATGAGATCCAATCATGTACTTTAGAAAGACAGTAAATTTATTCTTTTTACTTGGTCCAATATTTTAGCTCCCATTTTAACAAATCATATATTTAAATATATAACATATATATAAAACAAAAGTTTAGTAAATGATGTTTCTTTTTTTTTTTTTTGTTACCTTTCTATATTGTACAGCACTTATTTTACAATCAGCTTCATTATATGTCCCATGTAACCAGCTTCATGATCTATTACGGAGTGTTCACAAAACAGTAAAGGAGAACTTTTTGTTTCAAAGTAGAAAAATGTGACTACTAATCTACCAAAAAAACCCCCAAAACACCAAAGCCTGTAAATTGGATGCCAGAGACATATTGAGTACCTGCAGATTTTGTGCTAACTTACTGCACTTGAAGCTGATTGTATCCTTTGTGGAGGCATTTGTCTACTTTTTTTTTTTATTATTATTCTGTAACACAGTTTTCAATCATTAGTATTACAGATTCTAGGACACAAGACCATGAGTTCTGAATTACAGTCTGTTTTTTTCAGCTTCTAGTACAGCGTTAAAGAGTCATTGGTAAGCAATATGTTCCCTTCACTTCATACCTTAGAATCAAATGCTGCAGTTTAAAAAAAATAATCTGAAGCAAATAGGTAAAAAGAGTTTTTCATACTGACATTTTTCATGATCTACATCAATAAAATGACATGTTATGCTTAACATATGCTTTTTAAGAATTCTTTACTACTGAATCTGTATTTTATTACCAATGGAATACTACTGTTGTGGCCTGGTCTCTTTTTCACTGTGTATGTTTGAACGATTAATTAGCTCGTAAATTTAAACAGTTGTTTTCCTGTAAGTAATACTACATGCATACAGAATTATTTGTGTGACACATTGTGTTCTGCAGTGAGTGTAATTCTACATAGCGCTGGATGCCTCACTTCTACCTGCAATCTAATTTCTTGGAAGAACAAGACTGAAATATTTTCTTGGGTGCAGAGAAGCAAAAAATGAAGTAATTTTTTTTTAGTCTGCTCAGAAGCCTACAGATGTTCTTTTCTACAGAAGGCAACTTCCAGCTATGAAAGTCACTCTAATCTTTCAAATTAAAAGAAATTATTTTAATTTCATGACCAATAGCTCTCCTGTAATAGACAGGTGTTATTTATATGGCAAAGACAGGCTGTCTTTATCAATTGGAAGGAAAGAAGTCCTTATATATTGATATTCTATAACCTCTTTTATACTTTTGCATAATACTTTATTAGTTATTTTCTTATTTATTGGATTCTACTTTCTTCATTTGATATGTACCAGCTTATAGGAGAACAAAGCAGAAAATTGGAAGTGGTATAGAAAGTCATATTTTAGATTTTAAAATAAATACATAAAAGACCAGAATATTAATTTACTTGATTTTGATTGCTTTCTTGCTTTGGTTTACAGTTGTTAGGGTTTGCCTGTTGGTTGTTTTTTCAAATTGCAAGGGATCCATGAGTTCATATATTATTCATGGTGCATTAGGCCTTTAAAAAAATATTTGAAGCCCCCCAAACCAACAACAAAGAACCCCAACCTAGTTGTTGTTTCCTCTAATTTTCTCCTTTAATCCATGCACTCTTTAATGCATTGTTGTCCTTCCAGACTCTGGTCTTAGGAAATATTTTTTGACTGAAACTATAATGATTTTTTCTTTTAAAACTGAAACTTTCTTAATGAGTTTATAAATGCACCTATGTGAAGCTTCTCAGGACACTCAGGTTGGAAGACAAAGGGCAAAGGAGAGCGAGTAAATCCTGATGACTCAGAGAGATGAGACAGGATGGACAGACTAATCACCGTCAGCTCCCAAACAGCACAGAAGGACATGCTCAAAATCAGAACTCGGTTATCAAACTAAAGACACAGGAGGCATGAGCAGGACTTGGCTGCAGGAGTTTATTTTCCCTTGCGCCAGTGCAGAAATCCCCTCCTAGGAGATCTTGCGTTGCTACAGTATTGCAACATGATTTCCTACCCAATGAATGCAGGTGCAGTATATACACTGGATATTTATGCTTTAATAACTGACAATCCAATTCAAATTGGACAGTCTGCAAATAGATTTTCTTACACCCTAAAACTCCGAGCTGTGGTGAATAGTTCGTCTAAAGCTCTTCTCTTGTAATCCAAATACAGCAGGGCAAAAGTATAATGGTGCATTACATGGGTAAAAAAGCATCTGATTTCATAGAAAAGTGGGGTGGAAAAAGAGAAGAAGCCTAGAGAGCCCTTCCTTCGCATCATAAGCGCATACACTATATGAGTAATTACCAACCATATTGATTTATCTGTGTATTAAAACACTTCAATAGTTACGGTGAAAGCAACACTAAGGAGAACTTGGAACAAAACAAATTACCATTCAAGCTCCAGTAAAGATTTTGAAAGAAGATTAGCAGTTCTTTAGGTTACTGTTAATATTGAATGTTGTCAAAAACATGTTTCTCATAATTCTTTGATGCAGTCAATAATCAAGCTTCTTAATTTTGCATACATTAGTAAGTTACTATTTTTTTTCCTATGTACATCAGTAAATTAGGAAAATCTATCACTTAATGAATTTTAAGAAAATAATTGAACCTACTTCTTGTGCAAAACCCCAGTTTTCAGTCAGCGATGAATTACAACATGATCATCAATTAGTTTCTTCCATTATAACTTGCCAAAGTGAGGCACAAATAAACTGAAGTCTGTGATGCTACTTACACTATTGCCAAAAGCAGAAAGACCTCCTTATTACAGTTTGCTTTCACTGTGGACAAAGAATATTGACCTTTTGAACTCATGTCAAATATATTAATTGGAAATATTCTTTGCCTGGTAAGAAAATTAACATTTTTTCTTTTTTATAAGCTGAAGATAATTACATATGAAGAGTAGCATTTCAAAAGTGATATGAAAATGACAGACTGAAGAAAAAGATGGTTAGTTGATTGATTTGTTATTTTGCTATGCTTTTTGCTATCTGCAAAAAAATTAATTTTGAAGTGGCTGTTGTTACACACATATGAACACAAAAGCAAGGAAATCAGAAGTTAATTCAGCTAATCTTCATCACACAGGCACACTCCCTATCAACAGTATAAGAACCTTGCATACCTGCACAGAATGTCCATCACAACTTTAAATGTTTCCATTGTATTTCCCCTCTGTACATATACTTTTATTTTTTCATTATTATTATATTATTATTTCATTATTATTTCATTATCCATGAACTAATATTTATGGTCTTTATATGCTAATTTTGCCAAGGCAAAAAGAATATACATTGGTAAAACAATGACAAGTGTCTTTAAAAGCCGTAGAAAGCTGCCTGATAACATCAGTGTCTGTCTGCCTATTGGTTTCACTTAGACCTTATCTGACAACCGACTGGTAACTCTCTTTGGAATTGATTTCTTATCTGAAGTGAAGTGGCAAGGAAAAAGATGCCATTGTCTGGATGGAATGAGTTCCTGCAGAGGAGATGGACAGAACATGGTGTTCATGCCTGCGCATTTTAGGGTCTAAACCCTGTTGAGGGCCGAGAGAGGCTTAGCATATGCCTTGTCCTCACCCCTCCCACTCCTCTCCCCACCTTCTTTCCCAGGTCTTCAGTATCTTTCTAAGCTCTTCCCAGAGGCCCCCCGGCTCTTCAGGACTACAGAAGTGGTGCATCTCATCTTGCCAGCTCCTTTTTAATAGCAGGAAATCCTAAGCGTCATCCTGTTGCCATTGATGTCAGTAGCAAACACCAAGCAGCTCAGATAAATCTACTTTTCTTACTGTTCCTGTGTTCCATAGAATAAATATGTATTACAGGAATTTGTGTTGTTCTGTGCCAAAATCTTCCAAAATTTCCATGTTTATTGTTGCTAATCTGACAGGAACACATTGCCTAGAGTTATTAGAGCACATAGCCAGGCTCCTATTGCTCTGCCTACATTCATACACATTTTCAGTCATGTAAACTGAGCTTATACAAAATATATGGACAATTTTACAGAGCATTTTTGAAAATGAAAACTTTTACACAATAATATGTATCATCAGTTATTCAGACACAAAATGTTACTTATTGTGAGCAGCAGCAAAATAGCTCCCATTCTCTATTTTATGCAGAAATAAATCAAATTGACAACCATGTTGCTGTAACCTGCGTAAATTAATAACATTACTTATCAAATATAGAAATGTTTCATTTTACAAATGTGATATTTTTTCTTTCTACAGATCCCTCTTTGATGGAATCCAGTGTTATATAAAATATATTATCCTGTAAAAAGAATCTATGTCTTTTTCATGTATGGTTTTACCTATTATTTAAACTACATCACTGAATTTAAGATACATTTTCAAATTACTTCAAGGAAAGTAAATGTAAATATTTGCCTTTAGTTACAGTGGGGAAAAACCTTTTTAGAAAGTCACATTTTAAAGCATAATAAATAATTCATAAATAATAATAAGGTACTCAAAAGTTGTACATGGAAAAACCTCAAAAAATGCATTCTAGGATTCTTTTTGAGCAAGTACAGCTATGGGTCTTAAATTGACAAAAGTAGATGATGTATTGAGTAAGGCTATTTTAGATCTTCTTTTCAGTATTAAAAACAGCTGTTGCATGTAGCAACTGAGAGTTAAAAAGTCAAAATGAAAATATTCGTAATAATATTTTTTCTTATTTTTTTTTAAATTTGAAAAGGAGAATGGCAGAGGGATTGTCCATTCAATTAATATTAACTGTATTTTTAATGCTTATTGTATATATAATTTCAATTGTTTATTAAATGCTTTTGTTGTGTCAGTATGAAATGTGACTCAAAAACATTTCATTTTTGAATGTGTGGAATGTACTTATTCCTGCTGTTTAGTTGTCTCAGCATTAATAATACAACAAAATTTATGGTCAACAAATTCATGGTATTGTATGAAGTTCAGGCTCTAAAGCAGTTTATTCCACTTGGTTTTTTTAACCTTGATCTGTTTACAGTCTTGGCCATAAATAGTCTAAGTCTGGAAAAGTGGGGAACTTCACTGAATTGTGATTTTATTTCCGTACTGATTCTGTTCAATCGATAAGTGATTTCTATTTAACATGAAATATTGAATATAATAAATATTATGAGTTTGATTATGTATTGTACAAGCTATTTATTACTGTACAAGTAGGTCTCAGTCCTACACTGTGGTCTGATAGTGAGGTAGAGTTAAAAACAATAAGCTACTTCCTCTTTCAATAGCTTGTGCAAAATTTTATCTATATATGTCTAGGGACTGTTACCTTGAAGTCTCCTAAGAGCTGGATATCATTAATGAATTTAATTGCAATTATGCATTGCCTGTGATCCAAACAGAGAAGATATAGGTATATATAGGTATATATATATATAAGATTATACGTATATGATCAAGTTAATCTAACAAATCTTATTTCAGAAAAAGGCCAGGGTTTTACAAGATCGTTACCTGTACAAGATCTACAGGTATGGCCTATATTCCATAAGTTTAACATTTATCATAGTAACATGAAATTACTATTGGAATGGAGTGCAGACAATAATTAAAGGTAAATCCAGCCTCCACCTTTCTTTGGCAGTGAAGATTTCCAGAGGTAAAGGCAATTCTCTCATGCAGAATATGTGTAAGATACAAAGATTATGCTCAGATATCTCCATTCTCTTCATATCAAGGAATTATGCATTTCAACTTGGAAACTTGAAGAACAAGTTGAGATATGCTAGGAAAGGAGAATACGGAGAGCTACTTGATTCCTTGTTAGGGAGATATAGTAGACATTCACAAAAATACTACTGGGATGCTTCTGGGGTGTCTGTCTGTGATTCTATGTCTTTCTAAGAGGCAGAGAAGAATTTCTTCCTCCCAGTGGTTGTAGAAGCCTCCAGTATACATATAACCCCTTTTGAATGTTAACTGGGAACAGACATGTGAAGCCAAATTAGAAAAAGAAGAGTCATTCACTCCCATCTAACCTATCTAAGGCATGAGCATCAATAGCTACCTAACAATGCTCAACTTCACAGAGCATTCCTGCTATATCTGTTGCCACTGAATTCAGGAAATGTCACTGCTAAATGAACACTGACAGATTTAACAGACTACATCTACCCAAACTAAAATCTGGAGTAGGGTGGCAGCATTTAAAAGTAAACAAACAACCTTAGTGCCAAACAGACAACCTAGTATACTTGCTCATTACCATTCTTGCTGTTACTAACTATATTTTTTGATTGGAGAAGTACAAGGCTAGTCCAGTCATTAATTCAATCTCCCTCCACAATTTCTCCAGTGGAAACAACTAAGAAAAGGCTGATTATAAATGACAGAAGTTCAGTGTGTGGCTGAGGAGAGGCCAAAGCCCAGACATAGAGACATACAAGTCTTGGATATCCAGAATACCCTTAGCCATGATGAGTCTCACAGCGTCAACGTGAACCTTGTCTCACAGAGTCAACATGGCCCCTTACAGAGTCAATGTGGCCTTATCCTTCCAATAACCTTAGGACAACTGAAGAATTGCAATTGAAGGAAATAGAAAAGGTCTTTATAAAAACTCTTTGATCGAATTAGGACTTAAGAAGCAACTCTAAAGAAACTTCTGAAGCAAGAAATTACAGAACCTGTATATGAGGACATTGTGATCATGAAGTACCCAAAGAACAGGCTAGAACAGTACTGACATAGAAACTACACAAAATTTCATACATGAGCATTAGGTTATGTGATAAACAGCTCCTGTGTATATCCACAAAAGAGCACAAACAGGCAACAGCAGGTGGGAGAATCAAGTAATACTCTGGCCCAGCTACTCTCAAGCTCATCACACAAGAGCCAGCAGTGCATCAAAGGCCCATCTCTACAAGTCCAGCAGAGCACAACAGCACAACCACAGACAGGAACCCAAATTACAGATTCAGAGGAAGGCCACCCTGTTGGGGCCCCTCCCAGGGCTGTCCTGTGAAAACCTCCACCTCATTGTCCAGGGGTGATACACATCAAGATGAGGCAATGCTGGAGCATATTTCAGACTGAGAGGGGTTACTCTCTAGGGGTATGGGACACATGGGATTGAGCAAGGCTTCCTATGGGATGTTCAGGGCAGGAACCAAAGGCAGTAAAAGGGATGGATTCAGGTGATATGGGGAGGAACAAGTGTGAGAAAATATAGTGTATATGAGGGTCCAACTGCCAGCAACTAGGTCAGATGATGGGTTACTGAGCCCATGTGTCTGTGTAGGCAGAAACTGGAGCAAATGGGGGTCTGGGTACCAGAAACTGGAGTGGGACCATGGGTCAGAGGACCCGTGTGTCCATGGAGCCTGCAACTGTAGGGAGCGTGAGTGTGCCAGACAGTGTGTGATTGCTTGTGAAGAGCAAGCTGGACCAGTCATCAAGTAGGTGAAGTAGCCTGGGAGCCAGTTGTGTGTCTGCATGTCTCTGAGGTTGAGACCATGCAAGCAGTTGGTTGTCACAGGAGACCAAGGTGAAAGTGAATTTTGCAGACCAAAAGATGAGCAGTAGGCTTCTGCAGAAGCCACAGAAACTTTTTTGGGTTTTTTAGCCAACTGTGAACATCTGTATTAAAAATATTAGAGAAATAAACCATCCTGTATGGCAGACTTAGGCCACTGTGAGGTATGTTCTAGGAATCTGCAGATTAGATAGCCTGTGCATGTCTAAGTACATGCAAATTTGGATGCGTTCATTTTGGGAAAGAATCCACTTAGAAAAACATGTTGAGGAGCACTCAGTCTCTCCAGTTAAGTACTTTGTATGGTAAAAACTAAATAAAATAAACCTGCACAAAAGTCCTGTGAACTAGTTTAACTGAACTAGAACTCAGTTTACCTGAAGTTGGAATCAATTTCATTTGAAAGTATATAATTTTATTCTGATAGACTTAACAGTTATATCAGTTTAAATGTTACAAAAAACAGGTAATATGCAAAAACGTAAAGGAGAAATACTTTGACTTTTTGATGATGTCACACAAAGAAATAGGCAATACATTAATCATGCTGTATTAAAAGAATCTATCATATGTATAAGGTCACTTTGCATTTGACCTTTATCTAACCAGCTTGGGTTCATCATTCTTTACAGACTCTTTATCTGGAAGTACGCTGGCTGGGTATACTGCATAATACTGTGGCATATTCAGAGAGCAATATGTTCCTGACTAATACTGGTTAGCTTTGCCTTATCCTTACAGTCAAGATCAATTTGCCTGGAGTGGCTAAAAGAGAGAAAGCTTTCATCAGTTATGACAGCAGGGTTCCTCTGTATTCCAGTTGTCTATAGGGACAAACTGGGGTTTTGCTTTGTTCACAGTGAACCTTAGTAACTCCAGCTTCTCCATGATGAGTCAGACAGATCCTTGGATCCACTCCAGAGTTCTGTCCTTGACAATCCAGTCATCCTGATAGGAAAAAACGTTAACTCTCATCTGGCATCACCCTGCACAACACTGTAAGAACAGCTCCTAACTAAATTATGAAAATACTCAGTCCAAAACCAGATCAGCAGGCAGTATCTTTAATAAGTAAAATCATTCATGTTTAAGCAATGCGAACCATGTTTTAAAACTGTTATAAATGATATCTCCAGGTATGATCTTATGTGATCTGAGCAATCTGCAGGGATGCCAAATGGCTAATGCTAAAGATCAGTGCATCACATTAACTGTTCCTGTGGAGGGCAACTCCATACCCCTATGGATCATGAGTTTGGGCTCCCTACATATATGAGGGTTCTACATGTTTGTTATGAATCAGACCTATAGGCTTTGTGTAAGATCTATAAATTGATTGATCAAGATCAACCAGGAACAAGGCATTAGCTAATATTAGGCCATACAACAGAGAAAGAAAAACAATCAGACATACTTGACTATACCTTTTTTCAGTGTATATATATATAATAGATATATGCATATGCATATACATATATTGAACTCCTCTTATACATAAATGCTAAGTTCTTTCAACTCTTCCCAGACAACTGCTATTTAGTGAGATTATATAAACAATAATTATGTTTGCTGTAAGCACAGCAACAGAAGTGGATTTTCTGAAGGTTTTTGAAAGCTCTTGCATATCTCATGATTGTAAGATACATTTACATGAATATACCTATGAACACTGAACTATAGTATATATCATCAGTATTTTCTTTGGAAGAACAGAACACATTCCACATTCGGAGACCACTCTGGCTTCTCTTGTAAAAATTAGATGACACTAAAGTCCAAAAAAAAAAAAAAAAAAAGCACTCTAATATTTCTCATATCAAAAACAAACTGAAGCAAAGTCCCATTTCTCTTTCTCTCAAGAATACAGATATGATGACATATTTAGTTAGGAGAGATATTCCTTTAGCTATTCTTTTTCCTAATTCAATTGACCTTGAATCTTTAGTAAGAAAAGTTATAGAGGGTTTTTCCAGAGTATATTTTTGGAGATCCAGCATAGTATTCCCATCCATCATAAATTCAAGGTGTTTGCAATTTTAAACACATTCTTATTACGGACAAGCAAAGTCAATATTTATTATAAAAGGAGATTTTGAAACATCTCAATTATTAATTATGCATCCTGGAACACTTACTGACACCTGTTTAAATGGAATAAAAATTCCTGAAGTTCTGGCACTGGAAGCAGCACTGGGAAGAGGAACAATATATATCACAAATTTTTGAAATATGGATGCTGTTAGAACTATGACCTCATTCCAGAATTAAAGATTGCTCATCCTAGAAGCCAACCTGAGATGAGACTCTTTGTTATAGCTCTAGGACACACAGAACAGAACTTGCTATCTATAGAGTCTGCAATTTAGCTGGCTTTAATACCTTGTCCTTCCTAATCTAGGTTTCCTTAAATGTAGAGTAATTCTATCAGACACCAGCAAAACAGACACCAAAAAAATTACATTATTCCATTTCTTCCTGATTCTTGAAGACTATCCCACACCTCATTCTCGGTTTATGCTGAGATGTGCAAAGGAGATTCAGAAATCAACCTATAGTAGAGTCTTAATCCCTGCATCAGTGAAATCAATCACTAGCTATTTTGACATGTGAAAACATAACAGATGTAAGAGTCTCACATCTTGTGTTTACATCCACATGGTATTACATCAACTATCCACATGATTTCCCATATTCTCAGACCAAAGCTTCCATATCTTCATCTCATAACAGCAGCAACAATGTCCAACCCCTTTGGACAACCAACCATAACTTAACCTAAACTGAGAACAGCGAAATAGTGCAGCTCTAGAAACTAACTTCCAAAATATGCATCCTGAGATATGAAAGGTCTTGAATTCTATCAGTGACCTATAACACACACACAAAATATAGGCAACATTTTTACTTTCTGGTAGAATATTTCCTCAATTACTCAGACTCCATAGTGCTAAGCAGACAATGGGCAAGGCAGAGAATATCAGAAACCTGCAACAGTACATTTTTGAAAGATATAAGGTAATTGAAAGGAACCTTGATCAAAATTAATTCAAAATAGTACTAAACCCTCTTCTTATACATAACATAAAATATTAAACAATTTGAGTCTGTTCTCTGGAGAAACGTAGTTTCAAAACAGAGGTGCACTTAATGTCTTTGCTAGAATGCTAGCACAGAGTATCTGCATGTTACCTGGCTGCATTGAAGTGCTAAATCATTCTTTCCATCAGCATTATATTAACAAGAACACAATCTAGGAAAGACATTTGAAAGATAAAGATAGATATGACAAATATGTGATAGAAATGATAGTTACTGCACAGGAAAAAACCTAGCACCTGTTCAGATTGCATCAATTCAGTATTTCTTTACTTCTTTTAACTGGATGAACACATTAAATAAGAAAGTTGATCAGTGTGAAACTAGCTATTGCAATAAATTCAACTGAGCAAAACCAATCATGTTTTCTCAGAAGCTTAAATATTATATTACAGAATGGTGGCTATATCAGACATACTGCATAACCTAAAATGGAATCTTTGCAGCATCCAATCTTTAACACATAGAGCTATCATAATATGACATGTTTAAATGTTGTTGGCATATTACAGAAAATCTGGATAAGATAGATACTGGATGAAAGTGTGTTCTCTGGTACAAAAATTACTACACCATGAAATGTTATTAACTAAGGACAGTTTGAGCATAAATCCTCTATCCTATGCTCAAGCTAATCAGAATGGTAGGACAAAAACAGGTTTACAACAATGAAAACACATAATTAATGCCTTATTTTCTCCTCTTATGTCATGTCTAAAATAAATAATTTCAAAACCGAAGTGTGCTACTACTGAGCATGCATTTCATTTGCTGTGCTTTGCCAACAGAGGTCAGAATTATCTCAGGAGCATCCAAAGCATTACTATGATCACGACTGTAATTACTTTATCAGCACAAAATTACTTTCACAAAGACAAATAACATACTTTAACTAGAGAGGCTAAAGTTTCAAACCTTGCATATTACAAAAGTCTTCCAAAGCTTTTGGGTGTGTAACAAGAATATCAGCACTTAAAATTTCACGAACACCGTTACTGACATAATTACAAAGTTCATATCCGCCACACCACTAACGAAATATTTGCTAAGATGTACTAGTAATCATTTGAATCACTCACAAAAAATAAATTCAGCTGACATGATGCCTTTAATTGAACAAAATCATTTATGACACATAGCTTAGAAGACAAAATGTAATTACAGTAAAAATATTCACTAAATCTGCAGTCTATTTATGTTAGAATTCCCTATTCAAATCCATTAGGAGTTATTGTTTCTATTCTATTTAAAAGCCTTATCAAATGTAGAAATTAAATCCAAGACAAAGAGGTTTAAATGACACTGAAGCTTCTACTATAAAGGAAGATCTGGCTGATGTAGAGCTTCAAACAGCTTAAAAAGAACAAAAAACCCCACTTATTATTAGATATGTCTAAAGTGAACACTATGTTTCTTAATTCTACAAAAACAATGAAATACTAACAAAGAAGCTAAACATTCTTTGTACCTCAAATAGTTCTACTGTGGCATGTTTTCTAGAAAATGAAACAGTCATCTACTCTACAAGTATTGCAAGTGCTCTGTTCAACTGCAGCCCCATGGATCATGAACTTTTCAGAAATCTTAAAATAAAAATGCTAAATTTGAGGGAAAATATTTCAGGAATGTTAACTGAATAATCTTGTCATCTTTCTGCTCCTTAAAATAGAACTGATAGGATATGCCACAAAATCTGTTTTGGCAGATACCTTTATGTAGAATATATTATAAAACTCAGCCATTACAGGAATAATTTAATGTTCTTTCTTAACTGCCTCCTTGGTAAGAGATATCTGGAGAATCCAAATGTGGGTGCAAATATTCCTCCCAACACAACAGATTTTGAGAAATATTGGAGAAGAGATCCCAGTTCTACAATAAGACACCATGCAAAATGATTCATAGGATCATAGAATGGTTTGGGTTGGAAGGGACCTCAAAGATCATCTAGTCCCAACCCCACTGCCAGGGGCAGAGACATCTTCCACTAGATCAGGTTGCCCAAAGCCCCATCCAACCTGGCCTTAAACACTTCCAGGGAGGGGGCATCCACAGCCTCTCTGGGCAACCTGTTCCAGTGCCTCACCACCCTCACCGTGAAGAATTTCTTCCTTATGTCTAATCTAAATCAACCCTCCTTCAGCTTAAAGCCATTACCCCTTGTCCTATCACTGCATGCCCTTGTAAACAGTCCCTCTCCACCTTTCCTGTAGGCCTCTCTAGGTACTGGAAGGCCGCCATTAGGTCTCCCTGGAACCTTCTCTTCCCCAGGCTGAAAAACCCCTACTCTCTTAGCCTGTTTTCACAGGAGAGGTGCTCCAGCCCTCTGGTCATCTTTGTGGCCCTCCTCTGGACTCTTTCCAACAGCTCCATGCCCTTCTTATGTTAGCCCCAGAGCTGGATGCAGTACTCTAGGTGGCGTCTCACAGGAACAGAGTAGAGGGGGAATCACCTTCCTCGACCTGCTGGTCACACTTCTTTTGATGCAGCCCAGGATACAGTTGGCTTTCTGGGCTGCAATTGCACATTGCTGGGTCATGCTGAGCTTCTCATCCATCAACATCCCCCAAGTCCTTCTCCTCAGGGCTGCTCTCAATCCNTGTCATCACTGATCTCCACTTCGACGTTGAGCCATTGACCACAACACTTTGAGTGAGACCATCCAGCCAATTCCTTATCCAGCGAGTGGTCCATCCATCGAATCCATGTCTCTCCAATTTAGAGACAAGGATGTCATGCGGGACAGTGTCAAAAGCTTTGCACAAGTCCAAGCAGATGACATCAGTTGCTCTTCCCTTGTCCACCAGTGCTGTAACCCAATCATATAAGGCCACCAAATTTGTCAGGCATGATTTGCCCTTAGTGAAGCCACGTTGGCTGTCACCAATCACCTTCTTATTTTCCATGTGCCAGGTATAGTTTTCAGGATGATCTGCTCCATGGTCTTGCCAGGCACAGAGGTGAGACTGATTGGCCTGTAGTACCCCAGGTGTTCCTGGTTTTCTCTTTTTAAAAATGGGGGTTATGTTTCCCTTTTTCAGTCACTGGGAACTTCACCAGACTGCCACAACTTCCAAATATGAGGGATAGTGGCTTTGCAACCAGGACTTGGGAATGTGAGGCTTTCTCCCTATAATCTACTATTAGCATCGTGGTACATGTAGGGCTCGTGAAACAATTATTATGATTTGTTCAACTGTGTTTAATGCAAATAGTGTTCGTAGCTCTTTATATAATACAGCAATAAAAGAACAATCCCTGACTAAATATCTTAGGTAATATACTAAACATAACATGTAAGGATAGACTGGCCTACACATAAAAAGGGGAAGTGATACATCAAAAAAGGTTATGAAATGCACTTGTGAAATGGCAGATTCCATCTTGTTTTCCTTTATCATATGTATAAATCATAGTTATTTTGTTGGTTTACATTAAAGGTCTTCAAACTTAGATCATTTGCAGAGAGGAAGGGATCCTTGTTTGTGAAATCTCTAGAAAGGTGTAGATTTTTAGAGAATGATGGAGATGGAAGGCCTGTGACATACATATGGGATAGATTCTCTAGAAGCTACTTAATAGTAACTATTAAAAGAATCCAGACCCAAAAAAACCCTGAAAAACAGGCCCCTGTTGAGTTTACCTTATACTTATATGTGTAGGTTGTGGAGTTTTGTGTACTTGTCTTCCATGTAATGGAGGTACAATTGTTTTAGTCCTCATCGCACATTTTGATTTACAAAATAGCAGTGGGCAATCTAGGATCAAGAGTTTTTATATACTGTTGAGACTGAAGTACAGTCTGGATCACTAAAACTATCTGGCTCTGCTTAGCTCCCAGAAGTTATGTCATAGGTTGTATGCAGGTTAGGACTCTCCATTCTGCTAGACTCTGAATGACAAGTCAGTTCCCTTGTCACTTCCAGTCTGAACCATCTAGGAGCTGAGGCTGCATCAGCAATAGTAAATTAAACATGTTTGGAACTATTTTCTGGCATTGAGGTCACACCGGCTCCACACTGACACTACTCAAATCTTCCAAATAGAATAGCTGCATGCCGACTATCAGGCCCTAGGCCCATACTAATTCTTCAGCTGTGCCTGGTGGCTCATTCCTTGAGAGAGGAATTCCAGTACCCAGAAATGTTCCCTGACATGTTAAAGTTAGATGTGGCCTCACATTCCTGTCATAGGATTGGCACAAGCCTGTCTCCCAACAACAGAATTTCTCAGCTGAGAGGGAACAACAGCAACACTGTCTGAGTTTGGGTCCAGATACTTTTTTTTGGGGGTCCAGATAGATCCAGATAAGGCTTTTTTAGCCCTTTGCTTGACTCCAGGATAGAGGGTAAGAGGAAGGAAAGTTTTATAGTGAATAACCCAAAATGTATACTGTTGCTGGTAAACCAACTTCTTCTTTACTTCTTTTCTTCTTCTTCAAATGCACACTCATATTGATGGAAATTCCTAACTGTGCATCCATAATTGTACAGTTTACCTGCAAGATAGTTTAGCAGTCTCATTCTGGTGTCAAACTAAGAAAGGAACCTGCAATGGACTCAGAGTGACCTTATTCCAGGAAAAGATAGTTAATGGCTTACAGAGGCACAAATGTCCTCAACTTCTTAGGAGAAAGAATACTTACAAAAAAAAAAAAAAAAAAAAAACAGCCTTTAGGAAATGGTTCAGAAAAGAGAAGGCAGGCACAGACTTAATAAATTCTCATGTGAAAAGGTACCCAAATTTAGGTTCTATAGAGCAACAGGAGTTCTTGGAAAAAACTCCCATTCAAATTGTATGGGAGGAATACAGAAGTAACTGCCTAGGAAAAAAGAATTACTCCCACCAACAGGAAACAAGTTGAAATTGAGGACAGTGAAAGCCTCTACTAAACCAACAGGTTTCTTGCTTCTCATTTCCCAGTCATCACAAATTAAGGGGAAAGAATTCCTCTTAGGTGAGAGGGACCCAATTAAACCTTGGAAATTTGGCCTATTTATCAGAGATACTATTTCCTGTAATTAATTAGATGGTCTCTCTAGAAGGAAGAACAAGTCTGCATCTTGTGAGAACAGGTCAAGGATGAAAGTGAGAGTTGGATATCCACACCCATGATGAAGGAGGTCCTGGTCACTTCCATAGTGCCAGCCTGTCATACTGTCTCTGAGAATCCCTGGAAGAAATGGAAATGAAAGGAAAGTATACATCAGGGAATACAATCTGAGAAGGAATCAATAATAGAGATCCCAATGCCTGACTGCAGTTGAAGTAGGGCAAGGGACACTTTCTATTGATCTGCGAGACAAAAAGATCAGCTTCTGGAAGTCTCAGGTCATAAGATTAAATTTTAGAAGGTTGTCCTAAATCACCTACTCACAGTTCACAAGCCTAAAATAGGTCAAATTGTCTGACAGTGTACTCAGACCTTCTAGGAATTCATAAGGCAAATCTTACACTGGATGTACCGGTCTGACAGATTAACCAGTTCCCAATACAGGAGAAAGAATTTCATATCTCCTTGTTTATGTATCACATTGTGGCAGTGCCATGTGCAAGCTCCTGTATCTTTTCCTTTGGCAAAGAAATATTTGTCATATATTTTGAACAAGATATTCGTATAGACATGAGTCTACCATGAATACCACAGTGTCTTTGCTGCAAGGCTTAGTGGTATCTCCAGGGAAGGAAAGAGACATGGGAAGGAATTTGAAATAAAAGAGCATCCTTTTAGATCCACTGAATGGGACATGCCACCATTATGGAAAATTTAAATCTTACAGGCAAAATTATGGTCTAAATAAGTCTTAAAGCACTGTTCAGTGCCACAATCAAAAATCAAGTTTATAATATCTGTGGATTCTGACAGGAAAGTTCATTAAATGACACCAGGTAATCCAGCAGAACCTGACAGAAATTTGAAGAGCTGTTGGAAGCTTCCTCATTTTTAGAAATTATGAGGAATGTAATTTTCAGGAACTCTTATAAGATTTCTGCATAGCAATTCTAGTCATCTCTACTCAACAAAGTAGAGGAGATGCAAATGAAAACTTAATACCTGTTCAAGAGAGCTACCTGTCCATACCTAATCATCATAGTGAGGATAAAAAGGCACTCCAGTCTATCTGAGAATGGGAAACTGTCACTGAGGACACTTGGAGTCATTAAAAGTCCAAACTGCAGGATTCTATAGTGGAATTGGTCATAATCAATTTTAAGTAAAAAATGTTTCCCGCAGAAAAATCACACTATGGAAAAAAGGATCTTACAAACCAAGAGATACAAACCATTCCTGTTGCTTTAACATTAAATAGCATTGTAGTTTATCATTTGAAGTCTTCAAGTGCAAGGTGGATCTCTGAGTTTTTTCAAACTTGACAGTAGCTGGTTTACTATTGGTTTCCTATGCAACGAAATGGAACTGATTTCTTGACCACTTTCACCCAAAGCTGAAAGAAAATGGGAATGGTTCTGTACAATAACGGGGCATGGAGGAGACACGTAAGCGGATGTTTTAACCAATGTCAGTGATGTCCAGTATGAAGATATGGGAATAAGCACAGTCCCCCTATTCTAAACATAACTTTGATGAATTCAGAGTGAATTATATTATTATTTCTCAGTCTTTTGATGGGGTGGGGTGGGGGGAAGGTATGACAGTTTCTTAGCATATTAGACACATAGCAGTATTTTATGCTTCAAACATTGTTGGCAGCTTGGCTATGCACAGAACCACAAGGCAATGTTATTCTGCAGTGTGCTTCCTCGTGTATCCAAACTGCCAGCAAAGTTTGGAGCACTGAACAAAGAGCGTAGAACAGTATTTTCCTGGAACAGTGAAAGAGAACCCTGACCCTATGCACTAAAGAGCTACAGTCCTTGATAGGGCATTTTCCTTCTGCTGACAATCTTTAGATTGTGAGCTTTGTAATTAATGAGACAAGTTATCATTCTTATAACCTAGGGGATCATCCATTTAATATTTAAATTCCCTGAAAAATGCCAATGTTAACATTTCTGGCATCAATAACTAGAAACTGGAAGTACTTGTACCTCTTTTTTTTGGACACAGATGACTTTGTGACAACATCATCAGTTGTGGCATTAAGAATGACTACGATAAGTCCAGGATTCTTACTGCTTTTCTCCAGTACCCTCTACATGCTGCAGCAGCTCAGAGTATCTGATAAGAGAAGATGAGATCACTGTCCTGACCACCACACACATTAGAAATGTGTTCCTAAAGATTCCTTATTTCTTCTTCCTAGGTTGTGAAGAGTTCACAAAAGTGGTGTCACTACTTGGTTTCAATGAAAGGGATCTAGCAGAGAGAAAGGGTTGAAGCTTTTACAGTTCTCCCTTCTCTTCTGATGACTGGAAGCTCTAATAAGTACATAAAGGTACAAACTAAAAAAACTTATAAAAAACTAAAAGCAATTAATACCGTGTATTAGAAATAAGCTAAATACAACACAGGAAAAAGGAAGGAAGGAAGACATCAGAAATTCAAATTATTTGAACTGAGGTCCTACTAGTTCAATCCTATAATTACAAGCATTAAAAGAACATGAAGACTTGTTAGCTCGCTGTACCATCTTCTTTAAACTTGTACATGGTGGATGCAATGAATTACAGACACTGTGGGTCACAGAGTTCTGATTTCAGCTGCATGGTCTTATGTGTGCAGAAGTAAAGTATGGAGCAAAATTTAGGAATAAAAAAATTTTCAAATGCTTAAGGGATGAGACAATGGAATAGAAGTCAAGCCCTCACAGATGGGATTGGGTGTTGTCTGTATAAGGAGAAAAGAGATAGAAAAAGGATGCTAATAAGAGAAGAATAATGATACAAAATAAGGTAAGGGAAAGAAGAGAAAAAATCACCCTGGTCCTACTCAGTTACACAGAGTACTGGTCAACCACAAGATTACAAATAATAATAACTAAAGTTAGTTATAGTATGAGTTATATTCTTTTGTTACTCTTTGTTTATACTTTCTAGTGATGTGGTTCACTGTGAATTAAAAGAAGTATATAGTTCTAAACTTAGACTCCACCCATGGATTTCAAATGAAATATAAAAGAAGAACAATATTCCATATACATACAATCCACAGTTAGAATCTACATCTCTCTTGGCACACTGTATAATGTGATCTTATTTTAAATTGAAATAATTTTAAATATAGTTATTGCTATACCAAAAACAGACATCTTCAAACACAGGATAAAATAATCTTCTAAATGCTACATACTGTGGAGGGGTTTGCAAATAAGAAGTATATGCATATAGTATGATTATTCACTTCTTCCCAAGGCCATTTCCCTTCTTTGTAAATAATTTCCATACTTAGACATTGAGCTACATCATGCAGAACTCATATTTGTAACACATATGAGGAAAAAAGTTTCATATTCTCCAAAAGACAATATGTGGATTTTATCCTTATAAAGGTGTCATTTAAAGTCTTACTGTACTGAACTCAACCTCTCAACTATACTGAACTCAACCCCAGTTTTGAATGAATAAAATATACAAAAGTCAACATAGTTATGATACAAATCATCATCAATATTTCAGCATTGCAAAGACAGCAATATAAAATTATTTTTTACTACAACATTTAGTACTATCCTATCGAACATAAATTATGCATAAAATATTTTGAAGTTGAATGAGTGAAGATGCTTAGTCAATAATTCAGGCAATACAAGAACAGTAATTCCCCATGTATCAGTGCTTCCAACAGCATTTGATTCTATTTTTATTTCTTTTTTCTTGTAGTTACAGTGAAAACATAAAATGAGCGTAAGTTATAGTTGTGTAATACATAAATAAAATAGTTATATTTTTTTCCTGATCATTCTTTTTATGTGAAGGAATAAAATTTCTTTAAATAAAGATATATTTTCAAGATAAAAGAAATTAAAAGATTTTACAAATTTCAGTCCAAACCATCAGCATAGTTACTTCCCAGTTGCTACTGAGAGAAAAAAATTTGTTTTACTTCCAAAACTAAGGGACTGGAGAATCTTTAAGATGAGTAAAAGTTGAGAGTGCTGAGACTGTTTAGGCTAGAGAAGGCTTGGGGAGGATAAGTATCTGATGGGAGGGTATAAAGAAGACAAAGCCACTCTTGTCAGTGGTGCCCAGTGACAGGAAAAGAGACAATGTGCACAAACTTCAACACATGAAATTCCATCTGAAAATACGAAAACACTTTTTTACTGTAAGGGTGGTTGAACACTAGAGTGGGATGCCCCAAGTCATGGTGAATGGAATTAAATCCAGTTGGTGGCTGGTCACAAGTGGTATTCCCCAGAGCTCAGTACTGGGGCCCGTTCTCTTTAACATCTTTATCAGTGATCTGGATGAGGGGATCAAGTGCACCCTCAGTAAGTTTGCAGACACCAAGTTGGGCAGGAGTGTTGATCTGCTTGAGGGGAGGAAGGCTCTACAGAGGCATCTGGACAGGCTGGATCAATGGGCTGAGGCCAGTTGTACGAGGTTCAACAAGGCTCAGTGCTGGGTCTTGCACTTGGGTCACAACAACCCCTTGCAGCACTACAGGCTTGGGGAAGAGTGGCTGGAAAGCTGCCCAGTGGAAAAGGACCTGGGGGTGTTGGTCAACAGGCAGCTGCATATGAGCCAGCAGTGTGCCCAGGTGGCCAAGAAGGCCAACAGCATCCTGGCTTGTATCAGAGATAGTGTGGTCAGCAGGACCAGAGAAGTGGTTGTCCCCCTGTACTTGGCACTGGTGAGGCTGCACCTCGAGTACTGCATTCAGTTTTGGGCCCCTCACTACAAGACAGATATTGAGGTGGTGGAGCATGTCCAAAGAGCAACGAAGCTGGTGAAGGGTCTAGAGAGCAAGTCTGAGGAGGAGCAGCTGAGGGAACTGGGGTGGTTTAGTCTGGAGAAAAGGAGGCTGAGGGGAGACCTTATTGCTCTCTATAACTAACTGAAAGGAGGTTGTAGTGAGGTGGATGTTGGTCTCTTCTCCCAATTAACAAGCAATATGACAACTGAACTCATATTATTATGATGGAGTAAATACACCCAGCCATTTGAAACCAGGGAATGTTTTTCCCTTCTAACACATGTAAGGCAGGTGCAGCACACGTACCATCCTACATACACTTTCTATGAAACTTGGAGCTAGGATACATGATGCATTAATAACATCTAGGCTGCTTTTGGCGGCCCTAGAGAGAAACATGGGAGATACATTGAACTGCATTCAGTATTGCCTTAAAGTCCTCCCATTAATCTCTGGGATAAGAATTATGAGACTGGTCAAATGTTGGTCAAATCACTTCTACCAAAAGTGAAACCACAATACATAACAATGTCCAAGCAAACATGCTTACTGCCCTTCTCCTGAAACTCTAAATATTTGTGGTCTGGATAGCAAGGCAATTTGAACAATTTCATCTTTTCAGAGTGTCTGTGACAATATATGTAATGGGCTGACTGGAAGAACTTAAGCTCAGCCGCACTAAAAGATAACTCTCTAATTTTCAGCAGCTGAAGGAACTTCTAGGTACCAGAACTGCTCTACTGTGAAATTTTTTGTGGCCAATGCCCCCCTAATAATGACAGACTTTGCAGCAGAAAACAAAGGGAACAGGCAATCATCTCTATCAACTCTTAATGAAGAAAGTAACAAATGAGTAAAGTTCCTCAATTAAAGCACCTTAAATAAGTGGATGAGAAACAAGACTATCAAAAAGATAGTTAAGGAGGAGAACTGAGTAACGGTAGCAAGTAGTGGACGTGATTGATTGATCATGATCAATCCTGTGCCCAAGCATGAGCACCAAAAGAATTTCACAGCTGTAGATATTGTTGCCACAAAACCAGAATGGTCATGGTCAGAAAGCACCTTTTAGAAATAACATGCACAGAATGTAACTGTGAAGACTCATAGAATATATGAAATGGACCTTTAGAATCATAGATTCAACCACTTTCTCCGAGATGGGAAAACTTCAAAGTTGGAGCTAATTTTGAGGTTAGATCAGTTTGCTTGGGAAACTGTGCAGTCAAGTTTTGAGTATCTTCAGTAATGGAGATTTCACCACCTCTCTTGCCAGTCCTTTCCAGTGCGTGATTACCCTCACTGTGATTTTTGTCCCTAATGTCTAATCATAATTTTCCTTGTTGCAGTTTGTATCTGTCCCTCTCCTCTCTTTGCTGTGCACACCTCAGAAGAGCCTGGCTCTTCTCAGCACCAGATGAAGTAGCTGAGGACACCTTAATGAGATCCTGTTTAGTTGTCTTTTCTTCAGACTGAACAAACAGTTCTTTCAAATTCTTGTATGTCAATGCTTCAACGCTCATAATGATCTTGGTGTCTCTCTCTGCTGGATTTGCTCCAGTTTGTCTGTGTCTTCTATTGTGGAGTCCAAAACTGTACATCTCTCTGAATAGAGGTGAGTATGTACTTCCCTCAACTTGCTGGCCATGTATACTGTTGGCCTTCTCTGTTGTGAAGGCATACTGCTGACTCGTGTTCTCATCACAGATGGCAGTCAGGTTAGCCAAGTACAATTTAGTCTTTGTAAATCCATGATGATTCTTTCATTCACTCTCTTGTCCTTCATGTACTTGGACATGGCCTCCTGAAGAAAATACGGATATACTGATGGGGCTGAAGATATTAAAGAAACTGATGATGATTCAAGAAAGGAATAATCATTTTACATTCTTTATACATGGTTTAATGGAAGTCCATGATTATAATGATTTGCTTTCAAATCTTGACCTTACTTCCTTATTGATAGACTGAAGCCTAGATATTGTCCTTCAATTCACTATTGCAAAGCCCTTTTATTTTCCCAGATTTCTTCTAAAAAGAAGGGCATAGCAAATTGTAAGCAAATATTAACTGGCTGAAGCCGAATGGTTTTATGGTCTGTTTTGTATTCAGGTTCCCATGACCAAAAATTTTTTTTCATTCATTTTAAAGTGCGGTTGTGCTATTTCCTAAGGCCTAGAATTATGAAAAGGCAGCACATATGAGATAGGTAACACATAGATTTTAGATATCTGTCTGCCCAGGATGAACCCTACGTTAAATACCTATGTTACCCACACATACATCACATTGTCAGAAATAGGCATCTCAGCTAACACTTAGCAGAGAATCACCTAATACTTAGTGTGCAGTTCCATCTCCTCTTCCCACAGAACTGACAAAAGCTAACTTCTTTCTCTTTAAGGTTCTCAATGATGGTGGCAAATCCTTAAAAAGGGAGATCAGAGCATTCACTTGGGAAAGAAATGTGCTAGTCTCCAGTCCTTTAACTAGGGAATGGCTCTTTATTTTGTCTTTGGGTAATTTTAGATAAAATACAGAAACAATCATAAGAACAATAGATCACTTGACACTGGCTTTGCAACAGAATATTTCAAGCATAAAGAACAGCAAGGATTTTCTCTCAGTAACTATGACTAGTGTCTATGAGAAAGCCTACATGGAATCTCTGAACGTAGGCTAATATCTTGCAGAAGATGCTGCAAATAGCTTGTGTTTTTATTGACAGCTAGTTTAATTAAAATCAGTCAAACAAAAATAACAGATATACAGTTTGTGGTAAAATATCTTTTTTTTTTTTTTTAAATATCTATGCAGTCACAGCAAAGGAAAATTAGAACATCTTAATTTTGCCTGTAGCAGCTGTCAGAAGTTATTCCCGAAATGCACCATACTTTAATGATTGACTTGTTTCTTTGATTTAAGACTGATAGATTACTACATATCAGGAAAGATAAAATAAGTATTGTCCCACACTCCATATGATCTGAAATCCAAATAACAATTCCAGGTTCTACTCCTGCTGGCCCTGCAAGCAGGAAGCAGGAAAGGATGCACATGTCTCAGAGCCAGCTCAGAAGGGAAGAGAGAATAGTCAAAGGATCCGGAATACTTCAGCATGAGGGTGCTTGCTTACCAAGTGAGTAGAAAAAGTGAATGGAGGTGAACTTTATTTAGTTGTGTAGATTTTATCTGGGAAAAGAGCAGTAGGCATCTCTCAGAAGGAAATAAGATTAAGAGAAGAGTAAGATTATGCTGTGAGACCATATGAGATAAAGATGGGAAAAGGTACAGGAGCTGTATTAACTTGAATTCTGAGTGCTGAGACTTATGGGATTAAAGAGTTAAAGCAACAGATATTCTCATTGCTGTCAGCCTGGTCTGTCAGAGTTCAAATTCACCAATTATCCTGAAGCCAGCTGTCCCTACTATTCCATTGTAAATTTAATAGTCTTGGGAAAATGTTATCTTTCTAAATTAAAATGATTTGCAAAAGACAGGGTAAACCACTGCCAAGTAAGATATCCACTTAGCCACACACATACACACTCTTTCACTATCACTCAACACACCCTCCCTGCTTTTACCATCTCACACTGTACACTTGGTCCTGAAGATCATCTACAATTTTAAAGAAGACATTTCAGTACTCTTATCCTTTCTACCTTTACTCCCTTCCTCCTAGTTTATTTCTCTCCATGATGAATCAATTTTGATAGAAGCTTCCATTTTCCAGATGCTTAGTTCTATGACTTTGGATGCCTACAGAAATATGAAATTTGTTCAGATTTAATTAAATTATTGCTTTCCTAGTTTATCTTGAATTCTGCAATTGCCAATCAACTAATACATTTTCAATTCTGTGCTCCTAAACTAATGGACAGTCTTACATTTTTGTCTTTGAAACTCACTGAAAGTGAAGTTCAGTTGAAAACACTGCCATTAAAAATGCAATTTAAGGGCAAAAGATCAAGATAAATAGAGAATCATTTCATAATAAAACCTGGTATAATATTATATTAATAATGCAAACTAGAAGACAAACATCAATAATTATTATCCTTATAGGAACTACTCAAATCTTATTAAGATGTATTCCTGAACAAAAATATTTAAATCGTTGATCTATTTATAAATAATAAATTAATTATCATTTCAAACTGTCTTCTGAATTGTGTTCAAGCCTGACAGAGAATGAAAGCTTTGTTTTACTTTGACCACGACTGCCACAAAATCACTTTAGAAGGCAAACTACATGCATGGAAGATTTTTTGGGGATGGGTAATATTAAATCGGTTTAAATTAAGCCTTAATGTATTTGATTAATCTGGTATCAATCAACTGTATGATGTTTCACTGACATTACTCCTTGTAATTTCTAATTCACTGTTGATTAGGCTTCCCATGAATTTTCAATCATACACTTCACCAAACTTATTCATAAACACCTGAATAGGAAATAATCTAATACACCTGAAATGGAATAATATAAAACAAAACTAACACAAGATGCACCCATTCCAACTGTTTAAATACAACACTCTTCTCAGAACATCAGCGCAATACTCTGAAGATGGGCTTACAATCCTGTTGGCCTCAATAGCCTTGGTAATGTAGTGAAAGTGAAACTTAGGTCTCTTGAGGTTCATAGAAGCATTTCAGTTCTCAGATGCAGCCTCAAACACCATCAGCTAAAGGTGGTTTTGTAACCTCATCGCAAATTGCATCTTCAGTGTGGAAGGACAGGGAGGACAGTTGTCACAGATCCAGTATAAAACATCAAGATCTATTTCAAAACATGGGCACCTAGATATCAAGTGTAAGTTATAAATAAACATGTTAGGAGCTGCCTATAGTCACAACTTTCACTACAGTGAAAGTCAGATTATCATTAGGTTTGATACAGCTTCTGAAAGGAAATGGCAAACCTGTTGACACAGGGCATAATTTTATCAAGCGAAAGTAGCACAGATTAGATCAGCAGTCTACTATCATGATAAAATTTTCACCAATTTGAGGATCTGCTTTAACCTCAAATTATTTAAGAAATTATTAAAAAGATGTCACAACTTATTGCTAGTGACAATATACTAGTCTTAATACTGCATTTAAGATGTTCATTATTTGAGATGTCAAGAATAGATCCTGCTATATTGTGCTAGATCAGCTACATGGCTAAATAACAGATCCTGCCCCAACTACCTGCAGGTACTGCCAGATATGAATTCCTCAGGGTGTTTCAACACAAAATGAACTAGGCAAAATGTCTCCCAGGCACCAACTGTATAAGTGACACCATTTTTATTACAGACATCAAAGAAGAGGAAAACAAATACCAATATGCAACAACTCCTATGGGGGAGCTGGGGGGAAGACTGAAAGTAGAAAAGCTAAAGTTGAAAAGAACTGAAAACTAAAATGTAGACATTCGAGGAACTCTAGACAGACTCTAAAAAGACAAGAACCACTTGTTGTTGTGGGCTGACCCTGGCTGGACACCAGGTGCCCACCAAAGCTGGTCTATCACTCCCCTACTCAGCTGGACAGGAGAGAGAAAAATATAACAAAAGGCTCGTGGGTCGAGATAAGGACAAGGATCACTCACCAATTACCATCATGGGCAAATCAAAATTGGGGAAATTTATTACCAATCAACTTAGAGTAGGGGAATGAGAAATAAAACCAAATCTTAAGAAGACCTTCCCCTCACACCTCCCTTCTTCCCAGGCTTAACTTCACTCCCAATTTCTCTATCTCCTCCCCCCGCAGCGGCACAGGGGTATGGGGAATGGGGGTCATGGTCAGTTCATCACACCTTGTCTCTGCTGCTCCTTCTTCCTCAGGGGGAGGACTCCTCACACTCTTCCCCTGCTCCAGCATGGGGTCCCTCCCATGGGAAACAGTCCTCCACAAACTTCTCCAACATCAGTCCTTCCCATGGGCTGCAGTTCTTCACCAGCTGCTCCAGCATGGGTCCTGTCCATGGGGTGCAGACCTTCAGGAACAGACTGCTCCAGTATGGGACCCCACACAGGGTCACAAGTCCTGCCAGCAAACCAGCTCCAGTGTGGGCTCCTCTCTCCACAGGTCCATAGGTTCTGCCAGGAGCCTGCTCCCGCACGGGCTTCCCATGGGGTCACAGCCTCCTTCAAGCATCCATCTGCTCTGGCGTGGGGTCCTCCATGGGCTGCAGGTGGATATCTGCTCCACCATCATCCTCCATGGGCTGCACAGGGACAGCCTGCCTCACCATGGTCTTCTCCAAGGGCTGTAGGGGAATCTCTGCTCTGGCGCGTGGAGCACCTTCTCTGCCTCCTTCTTCACTGACCTTCACTGACACACCTCTCAGCATCTGCAGAGTTGTTCCTCTCACATATTCTCACTACTCTCTCCGGCTACAACTGCTCCTGGTGGGTCTTTTTTGTCCCTTCTTAAATACTTTATCCCAGAGGTGCTACCACCATCGCTGATGGGCCCAGCCTTGGCCAGCAGCGGGTCCATCTTGGAGCTGGCCGGCATTGACTCTGTCGGACATGGGAGAAGCTTCTAGCAGCTTCTTGTGGAAGCCACCTCTGTAGCCCCCTGCTACCAAAACCTTGCCACGCAAACCCAATACACTTGTCCATATTAAAAGATGTGAAAAGAAATCACAATTCTGGCACACCTTTCTTTTGCAGTCTTGAGGAAAAATTGAGTTAAAATGTTGGGGTTTTTTCTATGAATTTGTTTTCCTGTGTTTTAGTGTTGTAAACTGTTCGGGATTGAGAGTATTCTTACTATATGTTGCCGGAGAACTCTTGAGATCTCTCAATTCTTTTGATAGTATAAACATAAGTATCTGTATAGAGTGGTTATCTAAAGTATTTGATATCAATTTCTGCATAATTGGTATTCTTTATATAATCTGTCTTTATAATTATATTTGTGTTCTTATAAATATTCTTCACCAAACTGTTTTATTGAGCTCAAGCCATTCCTGCAGATTATCAAGGTTTCACTGTAGTCTAATCCTGTCCTATAAAGTATTTTGTAATTGTTTCCCATTTTTCAGCATCTGCAATTTGACTAACGTAATTTTGGTTTCTTCCTCCAAAATGAAAATACTCAGCAGAATCAAACTGTGGCATGTCCCCAAGTGACAGCTTATTTCAAGACACTGAACAAAGGAAACAAACTGGTTGGAGAAACATGACAGCTTTCCCGACTTTCTTGAGATTAGCTTGGGAGTCAGCCACCTTTAAATACATCTTCCTTTACTGTTAGAGTAACCCTCTAGTTACTAACCTTAAAATTTGCTAGAATAAGCTATCATTTATAGCTTCTATTTTTAAAGTCTCTTATCTAGGAAAACTTTAATCCATTACATCATTCATGCTAATGCAATGTGTGGGTTTTTTCATACTAAGGTTTAAGAATCAGGTATCATTTGGTTTACTTAAGTCCAATTATATATTTAAAATTAAAATTTTGCATATTCTGAATTCCTTTAATTATCTAATTTTATAATTCTATTTTAAAATGGAACTGAGTTTTTCATAAATTATGCTTCATGAATCATTAACGCTTTCTGCCCAGGTTCTAGATAATTAATGATTTTTTTTTTCATATTCAAAGTAAAATTATAGTAAAATATTACATTAGACTTATCAAAAGCAGTATTTATCATCATATTTTTCCTTTTTTAAAACTATGAACATTTGATTTTTTCACAATTTTCTTTAAAAAATAATTCTCAGATGTGGAGTACATTTTCATGCTAATATCCTTAATAAAATAAAACATCCAGCCTATATAACAAAAAAGTACTTAGAGTATCATTTATTCTGAAATTTGCATATTTTTGTGGAGAAAATTTACAAGGTCTTCTCCCATTACTTATCAAATACTTTGAGAAGGTATATTTCATAGTCAAGACTGATTTATAAAGATGTTCAATGCAATGGCATTCTGAAGCCAGTTCTCCACTTGGAACATGTTACCAGTACAGCAGTATTAGTGTAATAGAAAGTACCTGTAACATGCCTATATGCTAGATGTGAGAAAAATAGTGCTTTTACTGGCACAAAGGACTTCTCCCATTCACTTTCCAGAGTAACTAGTTAAACCAATAAAATTAACTTCATTTACTGAGGGATTTAATTTTTCCTTTTTTATATATATATACACACATACACACACACACACACATATAAATAAATGCCTTGTCTTACCCTTTCAACCAGCACGTTTTTAATCTAGAATTTTTCATGCACTTTCATGCATGATTTTTGAAAAGTATCTTAAACCTTAATATTATTTTAGGATTTCTCAAACTATTTCCACACTACTGGATTAGAGTGCATTGCCCAGACAGGTTGTAGATGCCCCTTCCCTGGAAGTGTTCAAGGCCAGGTTGGATGGGGCTTTGTGCAACCTGGTCTAGTGGAGGGTGTCCCTTCCCATGGCAGGGGGGTTGGATCTTTGAGGTCCCTATGATTCTATGATTCCAGTATTTCCTTCATTCTACTATAATAATCAGATTGTCTTTTATAAACACTAAGTTCCTCGAGTGTACTATTCACGCACTAATGCATTCTACAAATCAGTTCATCCTACCACGCAGAATTAAATAAATCATGGTCTCCTGTACAAACCATGCTAAAAACATACTGCACATCAGATCCAGGGATGTTCTTTTTCTAGCTAACTCTTCTTCTTTATGAATAGCAAATTTAGAAAGTGCTCTAGTAACACTGCCTATTCTTAAGTATTAACTCCACTCCCCAGTGCAAAATCACATTTTACTCTGCTTGTGACTACAACTGCCTTATTTGAGTTGAAATTTCATATATCAGACATCTACTTCAGACTGAAGAGTTCTAAGAAAGGAGATCTACAGCCGTAGGAGAAAATATGGGATTTCTGAGGGCAGGCAATGTGAGTGAGCAGATGAAGGGAAATTCACAGGATATTAAAATAAAACTAAATGAGGAAACAGAACAGAGGACCAAGCTAGAACAGGCAAGACCAGAAATTTGGAGAGAGGGAGTTGAAAAGAATGAAAATAGCTGAGTAAAAATACTGGAAGCATCAGCCTCCAGGGTAAGACTAAGAGCTGTGAAAGGACCCAAAGAGGCAAAAGGTATTTGGAGAAAAGGCTAAAGCTAAGAACACAGTTGGACGGATTAGAAGAGTTGAACTTCCACTGAGTGAGCAGAAACATTTGTTAGACACTCTGCTAGAACACATTTTCCTAAACTGAATCCCATGATAACTGAGCAAATGTCAGCAACAGTTTCAGTAAAATAATAATGCACATGACCACTGGCTAGTCCAACCAAGCATTCCACTAAAGCACGTGGAGTTCCATGCAGTACATATTAAAGTGCCATTCTCTGTTATTGACCTACATCAGGTTCATCTAGTTAGTGGTTTACAAGCTTGATCAGGCCTAAAAGATGACTTCTTAGGCCACGAATATTCAGATTCTTAGCGCCATAAGCTATTACCAGCTGGTCAGCTGTGATGCAAAAATTGCACAAGTCTAATGTCTATAAGTATTGATACCATAAACATAAAGAAATTTCTAATTTATCAGTTTGGTGTTTTTTGGGTTTTTTGGTGTTTTTTGTTTGTTTGTTTTTGTTTTTTTTTTTCTAAAGGAAATTGCATAGATATATACAATTATGTCAAAATATTATAACAAGTCATGCTGAAAAGTCAAGAAATAGAAAAATAGCACAAATAAGACCAATTCCTGCTTATGTATGCATAAGCTTTGATTCCATGATCTACTAATTGCATGCATTTTTATTCCTCAGTAAACCTGCCTCAGCCTGTCTATGTAACCTACGCTAAAGGTAGGTCATGATTCTGTAGCAACAGAACCTGTTCAATGTAAAGTTAAATAGAAAGGGGAATATATTCTGAATGAACTAGAGGACTGCAAGGAGAAAAAGAAGACATTTGTATGCAGGGTAGTGCAACGTTGCCCGAGAGATGTAGACTTTTTCTACCAGAGGTTTTTTTGACAGTAGGAAAGTCTCTTAAATCCAACTTTGCAAGAATGATCATTAAGCATGTAACTTCCAGGGAGCCCAACTTCACATCCTGAGTTTTGACTGTAAAGCCATTATTTGTAGTTTCCCTGGTAGTCAGAAGAAATTGTGCTTTGCACTTTTGAATGGTATGTGATGACAAATATTCTGCAAAATCAGGTTTTAGGTGTTTTGAACTACGCATCTAAAATTACCCAATAAAGTCGACCTTCATGTCTCAGGGCTTCACAGATCCATTTGTAAAATGGAGTAATAATACCCTGTCATCAAACAAGGTTATTTTGAAAATAAATGCATTATGTTTGCAAAACTCTACTGAGAAGCATGAGGAAAATAATCCTCTTTATAGAAACATCTGCATAATGTGCAGTAAAGGCATAAGCCCACAGTAACAAAGAGGAAGTAAAATACTAAATAGTAACTAACTAAGGGAGCCCCATACATCTTGTACTATGAAAGAGGAGAGAATTTTATCTGAAGAATACCATGCGATAACATACAACATTCAGTGGTACATACAACATGCCATCAACATACAGTCCACATGCCAGAGTTCACGGACAGACTATGTGCAGACAAACATGGGTACAGAGACATAGGAACTGTCTGCATAAAGCCAGTTTGGATCTAATAGTGTGTCTTAGCCAACAACATGCAGTTATAATGTTTCCAAAGATAGCAAAGATCTGGAAGAATTGTAGTCATATTTGCATGCCACTGAATCTGAGCTAAGTCCTGCTAGACCCAAGCTTGCTCTATGTAGATTTAAGCTGGGTGTCACTCCTGTATGTGAATCTAAGCAGAGCCATATATAAGTAGCTGGCTCTGTTGACCCTAACACAGATAATGTCATCCACAAATACAGGTGTCACTTCACCGTGCTTCCCAGTGCTTCTGGGTCTGAGAGACCCTATATATGCTCTCTCCACTTCTATGGCTCTCTGCCTAGACTTAAGATTTTTCAGAAGGAGAGAGGCTTAGGAAGTGGAGTACCGAAGTACCTGACCTCAATCTTTGCAAGATAGCCTTTTTGCCCATTACATGAATTACCTCTTTCTCAAGACAATTGCAAACTGACTGTAAAGAACCTTCCGTCCATATCTTATCTTTATATCTCTTCTAAATAGAATATCCTAATCCGTACTTATGTTTTAACTAACAAAGTCATCTCTCTAGGTTTGTTATAAACCACTAAATTAGCCAGTCACTGTACTTTCCCCCACTCTTTTTCCTTTTCTATACAAATCACTACATTAATTATCTTATTCTTCAGGCTTATTCCAAAGCAGCTCCATTGTAAATCTGAAGCACTTGAGTGTTAAATTCTTTTGTTTACAACACATTAAAAAGAAAGGCATTTCTGAATGTGTGATACCCATCCAACACAATCTAGTAATATCACCAAAATCAATCAAATGCTTGTGAATCTAAAACTTTTCTCTCTTTACTGCCAGTAATCCCTACTCACACTTTTTTTTTTTCTTTTCACTTGTAGCTGTCATCTAAATTATCTCTGAAAATATATCAGACATTCTCATCTTAAGCTTTTTTCTTAAATGTCTGAAGTTCTTCATGTTCCTAGCAGGTATTTCTCCACAGGCTTTTATTCCTTCATGAACTTAAGTATAATCAGTCAAATACTGCAGGATACTTTAGGATATTTGCTATCCTTATTATGGTAAGTCTCAGTTCATAGAAAAAAGCACACAACCCAAGCTGATGTCCATATTCTAGGTAAAACACATCTTGTCCTCTATTTCACTCTTTTCCTTTTTAATGTTGAATGGCATTATGGGTGACTTGTCCTGCTTTAGTCTAACTGTATTTGTCACTGGCTCATCCTCAGGGAGGAACACCAATTTTTTTCTAAACAAAGACATTAACTTCTCTCTTTTAAAACTAGAACTTTTTGAGACTATATCCTTCCATCTAACTATTTCCAGCTCAATAAGCAAGGCTTCCTAATTTGTGTGTTGTATTATTTTGTTTCAGGTGATTCTCTTTATGATTTAAACTGGTAGAGAAAAAAGAGGGAGGCAGAGAGAGATGTGGATGGAGAGAGGGGAGAGAGAGATGGGGGTGGATGGAAAGATAGATTAATGGAGAGAGAGAGAGAGAGAGTGTGATGGGGAGTGAGAGGCAGGGAGGGGGAACAGGGAGGGAGGAGAGAGGAGGACAGAGAAGCAAAGAGAGACATACGGGGGGAAAGGGAGAGAAAGAAAAGGAAAAACTTAAGAGAGACCTCTGTGCTCTAAATTGGCACATTTCAGTAATGTAATATTTTAATGAACACATTATTCCCCAAACAGTTCATCTAGAAGTCATATATGAACAGGAATTACTTCAGCAGATGAAAATTATTGTAAAAATATAAAACTTCACCATGGACAAGAATGGGCTGATGATACCCATCTGAAAAGGGAACAGTTTTAAAATTTGTTCAGTACCTAAACAAATCAAATCTACAACTGATACATGGATAATTGTGTAGTTCTTGCTCAGTCTATAAAAATATAGTCATAATACTTTGAAAAGTTCAGAGTTCTGTAGTTCTTTTAAGTCCATGCCACAGAGAAAAGAAAACTGCAAGTCCACTTCAAACAGTGCTAACATTTCTGAAGCTACCATCAAAGCTCTAACACATTTCTTACTCATTCAAAAAAGTCATCACACAAAAATAATGGAGTTGAGAAGTGTAGTTTAGAAAGGATTCAATATAGTACAAACAGAACACTCCCTTACTTGGCAACATACTGCCTTTGCAATCCAGTAGTGTTTGATTTCCACTTTTTTGAGTTTTTGATAATTCCACTTTTCTATGTGAAACTTAAACTAAGATTTAGTCTGAAGCATTTTTGTTTGTTTGTTTGTTTGTTTCTACTTTTTGAAAAAGGAAAGAACAGAATGTGAAACTCAAGACTGCTGAAATATGATGGGAAGATTGAAGTCCCCCTTTACCATTGTTTTGTTTTCCAAGCAAGTGTCTTGACCAATAATGCTTGTAAGTTTTGTTTTTAAGTCTTTTTGAAACTACTTCAATATGTTTATGTAACTATATATAATCTTTTGACGAGGGAAAAAGTGTGTGTTGGGTAAACCAGTGGTTAGAGAACTCTCTTGGGATAATGACAGACCAGAGACTTGAACCTGAGTCTCCACATCAGAGTTGAGTGATATGGTTATCAGCTTAACCACTGTTTTGGATTCTGTTACACTCCATGTCATTTCTATGCTGAGAAAGTTACATCGCTACAAGTATCATAAAAACTAGTGCAGTTCAAGGGGAAAAAAAAATGGTATTTCTTCATTAAAGCTGGCTTTAAAAGAAATCTTTATCTACTTTAATTTTACTATCTCTTGCAGTAGGACTAGCTGCCCTTCATGGTTATGTCATACACACCTACAGACATACAGACAGACACCTCTACTTTCTTGAAAAAAGACAGAGGTGGGGGGAAAAGGACATGTACCTTCAATGTCATTGTATCCTTTGAGGAATGCATTCCTCTAGGGAAAGGAACTTGCTCTTTTCCCTGAAGCATAGATCTACAAAATGGATGCATAGCTACCTAACTGTGACTGTGCTCATTTCCAGTTTTTCAAGGTTTCCTCTATAGGCAAGACACCACTCAAATTTATTTGCAAAATTTCTTCAGTATGTTTTCTCCTACTTGTATTATTTTCTGGAGGACGGTGATACCAAGCCCTGTCTCATTAGCATTTAACTAATATCCCTAAACACAAAATGTGTGAAGATAAAGTGAACTATTATTTACATTTAAGTTTTTAAGCTCCAGTGGAAAATACTGACCTATCGAGAAATTGATAGGCTAGCTCACTATTGATTAATAGTGAAACACATAAACACAACTTAATAGTGTTTCAGTTGAAAAAGGGAATCTAATGATCAAAGCACTAACAGAATTTGAGATGTATAATATTTAGCACAAATGGGAGCAGTAACACTCAGTTACACAGTATCAGTAATATGTTCAGTATCTAGTTACAGAATACATTGCTGTTAGCCAAAATACATTTTGTTCACTTGGAATGTGAATTAATGTTTAGGTGTACCAGTCTTCAGTTGTTATGCTAAAGATAAATGATTACAGCTTAAGCCTGAGAATCAATTTTAAGGGATGCATGGCAAACTTCTCTTTGGGCACAGTAATTGCTACTCAAAGCATATGCTTACTGGCCAAAAAATCTGTTCAAAAATCAATCACTTCAATATGATGGAAAAAATCAGATACTGTATTACTTACGGCCAACTTCAGCACAGCAACACAATACCAAATTAAGAGACAGATTATGTTTCAAATGAGAAGTTAAAGTCAGGCCTTTATTTCCTTTTTTGACAATCTTTAAGGTGGGTCACAAATCACTAATCTTAGTCCAATGTGTTTGCTTAGAGATTTTTCAGCATTTTCAACTCTAGCTAAATCTTTTTGCATGATGCCCATCAAAACTAAACTGAAACCACTTTTAGAAAGAAAATAATTCTTCATAAACTAACCAAGAGTGTTCTAAATACCAACTTTAAATGAAAAACAAATATTTTAATAATTCATAGTATTGTCAAGTTCTGTATGCTTACATGTACAGCCCAAAGAGTTGCAAAGGGAATGAGATTTGTCATCAAAACTATAGCGCATCTGCTTGTGATGATCTGAACGTTAGGCCATGTGACAAAAGTTGCATACAATTAGAAGAATGCACTGAGCAATGCCAACACAGACAGGACAGCCCTCTTCGATGCTCTGATAAATCTGCACTCATTTAAATAGCTGCTGACAACTCCCTGTGTGAGTGTCAATCCAACTGCTTTGAAAGCATCTGCTTTTTAGTTACAGCAAAAATAAAGCAATCCTTTCCAGAGTTTCATATGCTTTATAGGAGGCTCATGTGATGCCCAGTAAGGGTGGTAGTGCAACAGTCTGAAATGAATCTGGTATATAGATTGCTTTCTATGGAGCGGAGAAAGGAAATCCCCAAAGACTCCAAAAGACTAACTAAAGACACTTTTCAGGAATATAATGAATTGTCAGTTTTACCAAAAGGTTCATTCTTCTCAGGAAGATCTCAGTTGTAGTCTGGACTTTTCCAAGAATCTGGGAAGACTGTAACAATGCATGCTGCATGATGGTTGCCGAAACTACTGACAATGTCACAACACCTCACAAGTCAAGTGAAACTTGGAGAGGGGTATGTATTATGAGCTGACCTTCTAGAATAATTGTTCTTAATACCTCTTTAGAGTTTATTGGGAACTTATCCAGAAATGGTGACATCTTGTGTCATTTAAGAAAGTCATATTTTCAAAGGAGATTTGAGTAATGAGCTACTAGGAATTGAAGATTAGCCAAAGTAGTATACTTCCTTCCAATGAGGTCTAGACACTCTGGCTCCATCCTTTAAAGAGTAATCCTGAGGCCTGCTGTCTCATTCTCTCCTGAGTTGTTTTTTTGTTTTTTTTTTTAACTCAAGAACACATTTAAACAGAAATACCACAAAGGGACTCAGGTCCTTCCTTCTGCCTTTTTTCAGAGATGGTGGTTTTGGTTTTGGCATTTTCCCAAGTAGCGAGGCAGATTCATTCACATATGCTACAGGTCTGTTGGGCAAAGATCAGACAACATCAAACCACTCGTATTTTCTTGTCACTCTCTAAATAAATTTATTTGCCACTTCTTAGTTTTCATCAGTCTTTGAGAAATGTTCTGAAAGTGGATCTCTTCCTTCCTCTCCAGGAAGTTATCATGGCCCACGTCCCAAATCAATCCTATATCCCTGATCTTGCCACTTTTGCCCAGCACTGTGTCTGTTCTTTCAAGCTTCCAAATTAATTTTGCCCTGACTATGTTCTACCTTTCCATGTCATTGTCAAATCTAGCACTTTCAGTATTCTCCAAAAACATTAACTTAGATCTTCATTTGTTTCCTGCTGGACTCCCTAGCCTTTGGGTGAGTATCTGCAGCAAGGTCCTCTCAAGGTTGGCATAAGGAACTTAAGGATTCTTCACTTCCTAACTTTTTTCCCCCTTTTTCCAGTTCAGTGTCACAGTGAAAGAAAGGAAGGGGAGAAAATAGTTATAGTGGGAAAAGGAGGGAGGATGAGGAGAAAAAATTCTACAAAAACAATACTTAGTTGCTGAGGGAAGGGAAAGAAAGCTCTGTTTGTCTCTTACAACTATCATAATTAGCTGCTTTATTCCCTGGAGCTTGTCTATCAAAGTAGGCCACCTAACAGGGAGGATGCTCCCTTGGCTGTTGAAAAAGCAGACATTACTTAGCAACCTCACTTGCTTTTCTCAAAACTTACTTCCTGAGTCTGTGTCCTGTTGCAACCAGGTGAGCTTTAAAGCAAGAAGAGGAGAAGCAAATGTTGCCACAGTTCATTTGGTGGCAAAAGCTATTTATGCATTGGAAACACACGACAAGGTTTCTGTTGCTGTTGCTCCTTCTCTGATATATATACCTGCATAACTCTTACATGGTTTTGGAGCACTCAAATGATTCCTGTGGCAAGGATACCTTTTCATAACTACTGCTAAGGGTCTGGGTCCTGGAGTTCTTGTTTACCCTCAAGTTTGATCAAAAGAGTGAAGAGATCATATGACTGAATGAATTTACAAGTATGTTTTGAAAACTGACAACAAAAAGCACATTTTTCCATTATACAACCCTCACCAACAGAAAATTGATTGAGTATCTAGCATTGTTAAAACAGTCACATCACAAACTGGCTCAATTTTGTTTAGCCAAAAGATGAGTACCTAGTATTTTGTGAGGAAAAGGATTAAAATATTCAACCAAATAAAACTTATTCCTAAACACTAACTGAAGAAGTCACTGGTCTAGTTTGAGTCACTGAGCAATACAAGCCAAAGATGATTCTTCTGATTGTATGAGACACATTCAACAAGGGAAAATTGGTGGGATGGTTCCTATGACTGGAGTATTGGGATGGAAGGATACAGGCTCTTTAGGAAGGACAGGTAGGGGAGACGAAGAGGAGGTGTTGTCTGCTACATCAACAACCAGCTGGAGTGCATGGAGCTCTGCCTGGGATGGATGAGGAGCCAAATGAGACCTTACGGGTCAGGATTAAAGGGAGGGCAGGGACAGGGGACACTATAGTGGGAGTCTGCTACAGGCCACCCAACCAGGAAGATGGAGCGGATGAGGTCCTCTATAGGCAGATAGGAGCAGCCTCACGTTCACAAGCCCTGGTCCTTAGGGGGGACTTCAACCACCCCGACATCTGTTGGAGGGACAACAGAGCAGAGCACAAGCAATCCAGGAAGTTCCTGGAATGCGTTGATGACAACTTTCTCCTCCAAGTGACAGAGGAGGCCACGAGGAGAGGTGCCATGCTGGACCTTGTTCTCACCAACAAGGAGGTCCTGGTAGGGGATGGGAAGCTCCAGGGCAGCCTTGGCTGCAGTGACCGTAAAATGGTGGAGTTCAATATCCTTAGGGCAGCGAGGAGGGCGCACAGCAAGCTCGTTACCCTGGACTTCAGGAGAGCAGACTTTGGCCTCTTCAGAGATCTGCTTGGTAAAGTAGCATGGGACAAAGCCCTGGAGGGAGAGGGGCCCAAGACAGCTGGTTAGTATTCAAGGATCACCCCCTCCAAGCTCAGGAGCAATGCATCCTGACACAGACGAAGTCAGGCAAAAACACCAGGAGGCCTGCATGGATGAACAAGGAGCTCCTGGACAAACTCGAACATAAAAAGGGAATAAGCAAGGGCAGCCCAGAAAGTCAACCATGTCCTGGGCTGCACCAAAAGAAGCATGACCAGCAGGTTGATGTAGGTGATTTTCCCCCTCTGCTCTTGTGAAGACTCCACCTGGAGTACTGTGCCTAGCTCTGGGTCCCCCAGCACAGCAAAGACATGGTGCTGTTGGAGTGAGTCCAGAGGAGGGTCACAAAAATTATCAGAGGGCTGGAGCACCTCTCCTGTGAAGACAGGCTGAGAGAATGAGGGTTGTTCAGCCTGGGGAGGAGAAGGCTCTGGGGAGACCTTACAGCAGTACCTACAGGGAGGTTATAAGAAAGATGGAGACAAACTTTTTAGCAGGGCCTGCTTAAGACAAGAGGTAATGGTTTAAAACTAAAAGAGAATAAATTTAGACTAGATATAGGGAAGAAATTTTTTACAATGAGGGTGGTGAAACCCTGGAACAGGTTGCCCAGAGAGGTTGTGGATGCCTCATCACTGGAAACATTCAAGGTCAGGTTGGACGGGGCTCTGGGCAACCTGATCTGATTGAAGATGTTCCTGCTCATTGCAGGGGGTTGGACTAGAAGCCCTTCAAATCCAAACTATTCCATGATCATGTCAAAATTCTTGGGCCTGCAAGTGTATAACAAACTTTTAATTTTACCTTTCTTTCACTTATTCTTGCCTGAATGACAACTACATGGAGGCTGAACACTGAAGTTTCTCTCTTTTTTTGGTTAAGCAGTACCAACATGGTAAGTACCAGTGACCAGGACTGGCTTCACCTACTGTAAAGCTTATTCCTGAAGTAATTAATGAACTCTGATTTGCCAGTTTAAGTGGGGAAATGATACACATGCCATATTATGCCTCAAACTATCTTTCTAGGGCATGACATGAAGAAACATTTCATCACTCGGGAGTGACCTTGTTCCTTCCTCAATAACTGTTTGCCACAAAAGAAGAGAGAAAAGTAACGGCCTTCCCCTACAAGCAGCTGTTTCATTTCCATCTTCACAAATTACTTTCAACACTTAAAGTTTTATTTCCTTGCCTCATCTTTGCTGTTTCAGACAATATAATGGGGATCTTGTTCAAATGCATATCATTACTTGCCAAAAAGAAAAAAAAAATATACTCCACCGACCCTAATCTCACATAATTTTTATAAGGATATGGGATACGCATCAGGAGATGTGTTTTTTGTAAATTAAGAGAGGCATCTCCAAATTCAGTATGCTCTGTTCACCACCACACAGGTAGACTATATGTACATTCTCAAAATATACTTTTCTGTTGAAAAACATATATGTATTTCTGTAGAAATGCAGAAAAGTGCATTAACAAAATTATTGAGGTTGTAAAGGCAAGGATTAAAGTGCTGGTGCTAAGTCATCCTGCTTACACATATGTACTAGCCTTAATAATTACATGATTCCATATTATTTTTCCCTGTGCAATGAATGCCGATCTTGGAACAGTTGAAGGCCTATCCTGTATAAAGAGGATGACTGAATAAGAACTCTTTTCTTTTTGAAAATCAAAGGTATTAAAAGGTATTTTTAAAAGGTTGGTATTTACTAAATCATGTATTTACTAAATCAAGTATTTACTAAAACAAGTTAAGAACAGGGACAGTAGTTTAATGCTGCACCACAGAACTGTATTCTATCCATGTCTGTACTCCAGAAACAAACCTCTGAACATCTGAACAGATCTTTATACATTTGAACGTATAAAATGCTACTTAATTTATAGAGAATGTTCTTCATACAATACTTCATTAAGATGCGAAACCCTTGCTGTGAGATGCTATGAATGCTAAAAATTTGCATTGCTTCAAAGGCCAATTGAACAAATGCATGGAAGAAAAATCCACTGGAGTTATTAAATACAAAGACAATACATCTGTCTCGGAAAGCTGCCGTAAATTGTTGGAAGCTGTGAGAGTACACTGGAGAAAATATTACTTACTATATGCTTGTTTTGCTATTACACTCTTCTAAGACCAGCTGCTTAAGCCCCAGTCACTACTGGAGAAGACCACTTGGTTAGATGGACCTTCATTGTGACTAAGAAGAGTCATTCCTACATTTTTACACTAACTGTATTAATGTTGTGAAAAATGAGCTCCTTGTAGTCACCAGTTAGAAACACCAAGTCAGTGGATACTTCTCACCATAATCTAATTGTGCTTCAGTTATCATTTGTGAACTGCGGATATTAACACCCTTACTCAGTCACAGAAGTACTGTGACAGTAAACTCATTAATGTTGTGAAGCAGTCAGATACTATAGTGACACACACCACCGAACAGCCCAAGAGAAAAATTAATCATTCTTTTTCTAGAGAAGAGTTTTATTTGTGTGCAGTAAATAAGGCTCAGGGCTAAACACTGAATAGTAAGGATAAAAAAAAAAAAATTGAGTAACTGCTTATTCAGTTAGCATTGTCTACCCTGGGCCACAACTAAGGTAAGGACCTTGTGAAAGAAAAGACCTCAAGATTGTGTCATTGAAAAAAAAAGATAATGCTTACATTCAGGGGGCTAAATAAAAACTGCACTGGCAATCTTATTTTTACCATTAATAAAAAAGCAAACTAAACCTCCTGAAATTTCACCATCAAATTGGCAAATTTCATGTCATCTTGGAAAATTTTACCAGATGATTTAGGATTTCTATATCCATCACAACAACCTCTTCCACTTAAACTAATGGAATGACCGATGGCACTTTATTAACCTCTGTCTATTTTAGCACTAAAAGAAAATGACACAGTTTGCAAATGCATTTCACAAATATTTGTTAAAGCAAGGAAATATGGAAATGTCAGGCTTTGAATTAAAACTGTATTTTAGTGGGTATACATTGTCTCTTTATTTTGCTGAATGTAACTCCTTTTGCCCCGTTCCTTGTATCTTGTCTCCTTAACTTGCTTCTTCTGCTCCTCACCAGTGCTAACCTCCATGGTCAACCAGTCTCAGTTCTTATTCCCAGTCTCAATTCTTACACTCATTTCCTTTACCAACAATTTCTAGCATTCCAGCCTTTTCAGATTTTTATATACAGCCTACTTGCCAAAACACTGCAAATACCCCTATTCAAATCTGTCTCCCTCCACCTGTCTTCTAGCCACACCTCCTCACCTAGAACACATGCCTATTCTATTCTTGTAAAGGCTTCATTTTCTGCTTATGTCATGACTCCTATCCTTCTGAAATCAAGACTTACATAGTCTACATTAAAGTAAAAATAGAGGGGATAGATTTAACTATTGTGACAGGAAAACAACAGATTTGTAACATATACATATACTATATACCATATGCTATATTTCTACATCTAGTATATTTGGTTCTCTGAAATGTTACTTGTGCACTTTATATGAGAACATCCCTGGCAGATCATTAGACCACTTGGTTATGCAAGATACTGCTCTGCAATAAATGTGCACAAAACAGGAAGCAGAGTGATTGCAAATTACTTATAAGCATAATCTGACAAATTAGCAATACAGATGACAAGGAGGATATGGAAGTGGATAAATAATTACTTGAGAAAACTGAAAACTAAAAATAAGTGTAAATTATGTTTAGGAAACCTTACCGATGACTTAAATGAGATTCTGGGGTCAAACTGCTAATATTAATGTGTTGGGGGGGTTAATCTGCAAAAATAACCTAGATACACATACTCAATACTCATATCTAGTGGCATTTAAAAATGAAAACAATGGCCCTGGCAAGTCAGCAAGTAAACATGGAAGACATTAAACTCACAGCTAACTCTCAGAACTGCCAGTAACAAATACACTAGAACATTACATCACAAAGTTTTGAAATTCAGGCAATGTATGCAGGGAAAATACCTATTACAGAAGATATTACCAAATCTAATTTATAAAACTCTTTTTTTTTTTTTTTTTTTTTTTTTTTTTTTTTTTTTTTTTTTAAATGTTCTCTAAAAGGCATCTATTTCCTGGGCACTTCTCATGCTGTGACAATATGAACATCTTACAACTTAACCTATTTCAGCACTTGTCTGGCCTATGAAGGGATATGAAAAAAATCTACACACTAATCACACGACTCTTACAGGAGAAAAAAGTTACTAATGTGTAAACTCAAAGACTAAATATGATATAGATGTTTTTGTAATGACTAATATGACAGAAAAAGAAGAAAAACACAAAATATTGTCCAGCATAAGAGCCTGTAGTGGTGCAAGAGGTTATTCACCCCAGGTGCAGGATTCACAATGGCTTTGGCTGAATTCCACAAGGCTCCAATCAGACCATTTCTCCAGCCTGTCCAGGTCCCTCCTAATAGTAATTCTTCTTATGAATTGTTTCTCCCCAATTTGGGATTATCTACAAACCTGCTATCTTAATATATTGCAATCAATATTGGCCCTTGAATCCTGAGGAAACCCCCTAGCAGACACCAATGGTTGGATTTTGTACTGTTGATCACAACCTTCACAGCCATGAAGTCCAGCCAAGTTTCCACTCATCTTATCGTCCTCTTATTCAGTCCATAGCTCACCATTTTGACTGAAAGAGACTGCTCTAAAGTAAACAGCATTCACAGTTCTCCCTTTGTCCACAGAGGCAGTTATCTCATTGTAGAAAGCAACAGAGGTTGGTCAGGCATGATTTGAGCTCGGTAAATCCATGCTGGCTGTTCTCATTCCCCTTCTTGTCCTTCACGTGCCTGGAAATTACTTCCATGAGGATATGCTCTGTAACTTTCCATAGGACTTAGATTAGAATGATGAGCCTGATGACCCCAGAATCTTCCTCTTGCCCCTTCTGAAGATGTACGTGCATTTTCCTTTTCCAGTCATCAGAAACTTCCCATGCTTGACATGACATTCCAAAATAACAGTGGCCTCCCAGTAACATTGGTCCCTTGAATTTTAAGCATTTCCTCGATCTTCCTCGACTGTGGGTAACGTTTCATCGCCACACAAATTTTGCTAGTAGGCTCAGGAACCTGTGAAGTAAAATTTTACAACCAAAAAAACAAGGCAGAAAAGGCAATGAGTGCCTTGCCTTTTCCATGTGCTTTGTCACAAGGTTTCCTGCTTTATTGAGCAGTGGGTCCGCATTTTCTTTTGCTGTCAATGCATTTACTTTTGCCCTTCCCATCCCTCACTAGTTTTAACTCCAGCTAAGGTTTTTCTAATTCAGTTCTTGCACACTTTGTGCATTTGTAACAAACCTCATGGGATACAGCATCATGCATTTCATGCGTTTTGCATGCATCTCTAACTTCAACCACCTATCACTTAATTCTGCCTCTTGACCAAATAATCATCTGGTCAGTACTACTTCTGAATTCATCCAAATTACCTATAAAATACAGAAGGATAAAAATTCTACCCAAATTTTGGTTTATACTAGCTATTTAAGCAGTCATTTATATATATTCTATATATACACCTTCAATTTGAATTGTTATTTTCCTGTTCTTCACTGAAATATTTTTACCTACAAAAATATTTAGTTTAGGGATGTGGTTCGGTTTGAAATAAAATTATTCAATGCCTACTTTGGGGTGAGCTGAATCTCCCTGTATGCTCCCTAAACTGTATTGATTAGATTGTCATTGGCTGTAATGGGAACTTAAGACACCTAGTACAGACATCAACACCTATAGAAACATAGCTACCACTGGGTGTTTTAAATTGGAACCAAACTGTGCTCAAGATGCCATTTTTAGAACTTCTTTCTTTTGAAAAGTATGTGCAAAAAATGGGAAACAGTGTAAAATGATTTTAATAAAAGCACAACCTCATGGAATTAAATCTCACAGAACCTTTCTTCTTAATATTAGATACATGTACATTATTAGAAATTCATAGATGTTAAATTAGGTACAGAAGCGTTGTGATATCACTTCTTAAATTCAGAATTAACATACTGAAAATACTGTCATCAGGAAAAAGTAATTAAAAAGTAATAAAAGTCTTCCCATAAAGGCTATCAAGTTCAAGCAAAATGTATTCCCTCCTTCCCAAAAGGATCCATGTACATGAAAATGACATATCAGTAGGCACGAATTAACATTGCTTGCTATGGCTTACACATTTAACATTAAAACTTGTCAAAATATTTTACCTTGAAGTAATAAAAAGGATTAGAATGTGTACTCTGATTGGAAGTGGCCAGCAGAAAAATTCCATGGCAGAAGGGAATTCCAGCTGCGGAACTCTTGTATATGTTACCTCCCCAGGCAAGCAGGCTAAGCTTGCTGAAGGAAAGGAGTGTAACTGCAGTCTACACTGTATTGTCCCTTAGGCATTATATACCAGTAGCATAAATTAAAGCAGTTTATAGGATACTTCAACTAGTGCCTATGTCAGGGCAATAAAAAATGGCCTAGAGCAGGTCCTTAACAGCTCATCCATGAATAACCACACAAACTGAAACAAATGAAATTTGAGGCAAATATGAAACTGAGGCAAATAACAGGATCTGCCTGTAGATTTTTAGAAGCATGGTTATGTTCTTCTTGATCACTAGTGCAGTGACTGTGAAAATGCTTATCTTAAAAGCATCTGCTCATCATAACATTTCCAACCTTGACAAGTCACAAGATAGCAGACCTTTCAGATTACATCATTCTTCATTTTATTTCATTTATTTCCCCTCTTGGTTCTGCTGTAACAATACCACTTAAAATCAGCAATGTCATATATCAATTTTAAAAATGTTTAATTCTATTGCATTACTAGCTTTAATTCTATTGAATTACCAAACTACTACAATCATCAATGTCAGACAAGAGGGAAAACAAGATGGTGATCAAAATGCATTTATATGGTCCTCTGCAGGGTTAGACACTAGCCATCTAGTAAGTAAGAATTCTAGAATTCTAAAATTATTCTTTTAAGTTACAGACACTTCAACATTCTGGGATTTTTCCTTACCTTCTCCTTACATATTTATAACATTTCTCTTATTAGTCTTCCTGACTCCATCATAAATTCCATCAGTCCTCCCAGCACGGCTACATCCCATATCTTGATCCTATCTATGGGCTGATAATATGACCTCAGTAGATTTTACACTAGATCTACAGCTCTTGCTGGTCATTTTTTACATTTGGTCTAACATTTTAGAAAATTAATAGAACGTACACTTGAACAATACTCAGTAAACAAGATCTGGAGTAAGGAGAAGTGAGAAGTTTATCCATAGAGATTAACTGCAGAGCTGTGAATCTAAGATCACACTTTGCTCCTAGGGAAGATTTATTACACTAACTTTGTGAATTGCCTTGCTCTTAACAGTGAGATTTCTACCAGATGTCCTGGATACTGCCCATATTGCTACCTTTGTATATTGTCAATGTTTCAAACTTGCAAAGAAATCTGAGGAATTCCAAGAATAAAATTTTGTTTAAACTTTGTTTGAAAGCATTTAGCATAAATAAGAATAAAAATAAGTCTAAGAAAGGTAAAAAATAATAAAATTAAGGTTAAGTTTTAAGAGAGGCTCATGCATTTTAAAGGACAAACATGCAAAATCAAGGCAGCAATCAACTATTGCTAATACCAAACAGCATAAACTAAGAGTTGTAGTGATCATTAATTTGCATTTCATACTGAAAGACAAGAGGAATAAAAATTAAATATGTCCCCAAAAGATTTAAGTTTCCTATTCTAACAGGATAAAGAAGGTAATTGAGGAATCTGGGAATGCTGGTCTCTGCTTGGGACATCAGTACAAAAACCTCATGTATTAATTAAAAGTAGTGTAACTAAAATTAGAAATAAGCATAGACTAAATGGATGCACCATTGATCTATATGTAATAACTACTTGCCATTTTATTATCTGTGCTGGTTGTCTGAAATAAATACCTTCCAACATAGAAACGAGTGACCTCAGAAGTATGTGAGCCCAGTGCCCTGCTACTGCAAGCCTCATATAGTACAATCTCTTTATAAAATCAACCTAAGTAAGTTTCTCTTACTTTAAACAATGCTATTTGTAATTAAAACCAGAACTAGTGCCTTTAATTTTGTTGATAAGGTGATTCATTTGTTACTTAAATTATCACATTAATGCAACTTTGTTAAAATTTTAACTAAGGCTTCATAAAGTATTTAAATATTTTAAATACTTTCTGCTCTACAACCCATATCTAAGTGTGATCTGATTTTGCACAGGAAGCTGAATGAATCACAGGGCTCTGCACAAAGATAGTAGATTTGTGTGGTTCTCAGCGTGCACTGAGGCCATCAGGCTAAACTGTGGCTTTGCTGTGAGCAAGACACTGCTCTGAGAAACAGATGAGGAAACAGATTGCAACTCGCAGACTGGCAATCTGCTTGCTGGGTTTCTCTATACTTTAGAGGAGAAATATCTTGGGCCAGGCCTATACATGGTGTAGCTGTGCTAAGTAAGGATAAGCAAAGAATGGAGCCATTCCCTGCCACAGTCTGCCAAGTGTAGAAGGGGAAAAAAACAGCTCCATGCAGGCTGCTCCGCCCTCCCATGCTGTGTAATGGCAGTAGCCAACAAAGAACAAGAAGGGGCCAACTCACCCTTCCCTACTACTCTGTGCCAGTTCATATTAATTCATATTCTATCCCATAGTCCTCTTAAAAATCCAAAGCTCTTTTAACATGTAATGTTTGAAAAGACTAAAAAAATAGCATTTAATCAAGAACTATCCATTTTTGTTTAGGTTGTAACATATTAGTAGGGCAAAAAGGCATGTATGTGACTGCATGAATGAAATAATGTCTCTGAGATACAGGAAAACCTTTAAAGTTGCTTTTCCTAAAACTCTTTGAAAGAAATGAAGCCTGTCTCTATGCAATAATGAAAAACTGGTTGGTCAATAAAAACATGTTCTGTATATGCAGATACTCAAATTAAGCAAATTAAAAATACCAGTTTTGTTAGAAATACTTTACTCTTTTTATGTGTTAAATCATTTAATGTACATTAAAGGATTTGGGATCCAGGGATTGAATTATACATTCTTTTAGAGTGACTGTGGGATTTCACTCTCAAGTTTTCATGTTTATACTCGAATAATACAAAAACCAGTGAAATAATTTAAAAATCTGAAAAATCTCTTTGCAATCTGTTACACACCTAAAAAAACATATTTGTTTTTTAATATGAAACATAGTTAATATACTAACGTGTGACAATCCAGGAAGTGGAATCCCAGAAGAAACAGAGAAAAGAGACTTCCCTTACAGTTCAGTCTTCTGAACTCTGAATGTTTTCCGAAGTCTCTCAAAATCTCCTCGTTACACAGTAAAAGAACAGATCTCAGCCCTGCTCTGCTGGTTTGGGTTGGAGACAGTAGCCTACACGCGTGTGTAACACATCTTTAGATGTCCTAGGGTACTCCACCTGGAATTTAGTTGCATCTCCACTGGGCATGGTTCTTTGTTAAGGTCCAGTAGCCCATGCAGATGCCTCAGAAACTCATGGGCATATAAAATGTGCTGTAAATACCCAGGTTTAAGCAACTAAATTGCTCTATGCCAGGCGTTTACTGAGGATTATACTTGCTCTCGCATGTTGCAATGCCTGATGCTAACTTTTGCATCTGAGGAATTCACCCTCAGGTATATTCACCCACAATCTTTATATTCCTGAGCAAAGTATGGAGATTGAGGTAGGGGGCCAGAAACTGACCCAGAGCCTTTCAATGCTTCTCTTGAACAGAAACAAGTTATACAGTCCACACAGTCAAACATCACGGATTTGTTGTCATTGCTTTTGATAAATCAATTTGGGCATGAGGTCTTACATAGTATCTATTATAGATATCTTGGTGCAGAAGACCTCTTAATTAAGCATATATCATTTTTATGCACTTTGCACATACTCTGCTTTAAGCATGTGTTTAAATCCTCACAGGAATTCATTCATCTATTTATACATGTGCTTAAATAGCCTTCCGGAACAGTGTTGTTTTCCTGAACTGTTGTCATAATTTAATATAATGACTTATAAGTTAGAAGTCAGCCCTTTAAAGATTAGATAATTTACTCTGCAATTAACATCAATGAACAGGTTCAGCTAGAAAACAACCATACAAAAGCTTGCCCTATTTTTCCCCAAAGCACCATAAAATACACTAAGAGTCAGAAAAAAAATGTTATAAAAATATAAAAAGGAGATCAGAGCACAGATAGTTTGTTCCTTGGTTCAGATAATTGATGCATATTTGTCAATTTATGAATATTAAATTTAATTCACAAGTTACATCATTACCACACAGCAAATTTCCACAAAAAAGGTATCAGGCCATGGAGAGTTCAGCCACATAAACTGAGTTGTCTCCAGCACTTAGAAGAAATCCAAAGGGAAAGTGTACTGCTACTTAGACCAATATATCAGGCACAGTATTAGTCCATTTGTATGCTGAAAGACTTGGCCTTTCCCAACCTAATGCTAGAACACCATTGCCAAAAGGCGAAAGAAAAAACAACACGGGACTTTCCCACCACAATGGGACAGGTACAGTTCTGGAGCATCATTTTAGGAATTGAGCAGTAATTATGATCAATTGAAACACCAGGAGTTCCTGTCAAACACAATGTCTCATAAAGATTCTATAAAAAGAAGAAAAATACGTCCCTATATATTTTCGATTGCTTTCTCTTTATTATAACTTTCAAAAGCACTTTTTAGTCTAGAAAACTGTATACAAATGATGCTAGTATAGCTCTACTAGTCATCTACTTCAATTGGTTTTCTATTAAGAAAATCTTCAGATCATCCCAACCTCAAATTCAAACTTTTACACCGTACAATTACGGCTCTTCTACAACTTTGCTATTTTCAGTAAGCACTGATTTCCTAAACAGGATCAAGATGTTAGTATGACTGCCTTTCAGTACCTTCTGTACCAAGATAGATCCAACCTTAATCTTGCATGTCATTCTGGACTTAATCCATAATTACTGGCATTGCTTAGATCATGCAACATCTCCAAAAAAAAAAAGTATGTTAAAATACCTAGCCCATATAATTCTTTCTTGAAAACACTTTCATAGGAGCTTTTACTTTGAGCATTCCTGGTGAAGTCAATGAAATTATTAAGATTTTCTCTAAAAAGCATGATGTTCAATAGTGTGTTAGATTGTGAATGTTTATGCATCAATCCACTACTGACTTCTTTTTAAATGTGTTCCCATAACTTCTTTAAAATTAGAACTATTTTGGCAGCTGTATGCTAAATTTTTACTTTTAATTTTTGAAGTTACATTTACAGAAGACACAGACATTCTTTATAACATATAGTAAGAAATATCATAAATAAAACAGTACATGTTTTACTTTGCCTTACTTCTCTTTAAGCTAAGTGCACTTCCAGGAAGAAAAAAAAAAAGACTACAGTTGCATTTGCAACCTAAAAAAATACTTAAATTCTGAGTAACAATGACTGTCATGACCCATCCGTATATACAAAACACATGGTTAATGTGTTCCGCATACAAAAAGTAAAACACTGCTGTTTAATAAAAAAAGAAAAACACAAGCAAATACAGTCCCTCTGGATATACAGAACTTAATAATATACAACGTGAAAGTAACAGTGCAAGAATACAGCACAGGCACTAGCCCTGAAGAAAGTCACTACACAAATCATGCAGTAGAACTGGATTATAAATGGCTAGTCATTGTACTGAAGTGAACTTCTGTACTTACAAAAAAGGGATATCACATCTTGAGGCTCATATTTTGAATTCAACCAGTTATCTGGCATACTCCTGGCTAAGCAGTCTATTCAAGTATAGTACAAAAGGCAATTGCACGGTGTGTTTTGATTTTGGTCAATGGGCTAGGAATTAAACAATGGTGCAATAACTAACTGAACTCGGGCACCACAGAACTTTGGTAAACTATGAATATCTGAACTGTTGTTGTTTACATCACTAAAACCAGCTTTAAAATAGCAAGAGTTTATAAGAGAGTTTAAACAGGTATAATTTGGACAGTTACACTAAATTTCCTGATAGGGAACACTGAAATAATATAAATATATTGACAAGGAGGTACTGGCAATAGAATCACAAACATTTTCATTTAAGCAATTTCCATTTCATTAGGCCTTTTCTTTCTTTCGAGAAACAAACAAAAAAACCCCCAACCAAACCAAACCCCCAATTTATTCAAGTTCTAGGTCAACTGTTTCAGTTCATTTTGTCATCTTGCTATGCCTAGTGCATTACTGAACACTAGCACTGGACTGTGCACTGCAGACCTCGTTTGAATGCTGTCAAATGTCATAAATGCTTGTGATAATGCTCCTAGTTAAGAGCATGATGAAATTTAACATCAAAGCCATGCTGTAGATTGCCTGAGATATGACTAATGACTAAAGTTAAGTCCTTTCACCCAACATGGCCAGTAACCCAGTTTCACTCCACTAAATCCAGGTACCTTGAAAGTAATGCTGCTCTTACCTAACCTGCTCCATAAGTTTTACACCTCCTCTGCCTCCATGATCTCTCATAAAAAAAGATTCCCTTTGTTTTGCAGGCTCATTACTATGGCATGCCTGATTTTTTTCTGCAAGTGAGGGTAACAACTATGGGAAAGGGTATGGGATGAAGCTATGGCTTTTTACACAGAATTCCACAATGCAATGCCTTGTCTGTGATTAACGCTTCCCTCTGTGATTAAAAGTAGCAATTTGAAGATGAAATATCAAAGGAAGGGTAATTAGTATATTGTGCATATTAGCCCAGCAATAAAAATGTAAGTTCTGCACCACAGCTAGTTGCAGAATGAACAAGTACCTTACAGACGCATCGAAGGGAAGAAATTCAGTATCACTGTATTAATAAAATGACTGCCTGTGACTTTAAACACAGGCACACTTGTACTTGGCTAGAGAGTGAACGATTTATTGTTACTATGAAGGATGCAGGAATGGAAATGAAGATGAGAGGGGCGACGATGATGATAGTGAAGCAGAGGTTAATATCCCCAGCATCTGATGGGGAACGATGTCCCTACCTCAGCAGGCTGGATAAGGGAATAGCTCCAGATCCACTGCCCAGGATCCCTCCTTTCCTCCCAGAGAGGAGTTTCTCCACCAGAGCCACATTCCCAGTGCGAGCAGCTTCCAGCAGTTCCTGGTCCTTCCCCATGGTCAGGAACCAAGCAGCCCCCACGCACCCCTCCGCGCACTAGGAGAGCTACACCCCGGGCCACAGCGGCCCCTCTCTCCACAGAACGATCTCCCCTCCCCAGACCCTGCCTCAGAGCAGAGCAGAGCAGAGATTCCTGCAGTCCCTTCCAGACCAGCAGGAGCAGCAGCAGGAGGGAGGAGGAGAATCACCTCCTCCTAGTTTCACTGGATCATTTCTGGGTGGAGTGTGGAAGAGAAG
>VXBL01002924.1:0-74265 GCA_013400195.1 Aramus guarauna
TTCTATGATTCTATGATTTGAAGCACAGATTGGTGGGTTAGTATTTGGTAGTTTCTTAATATAGTTTGCTGATGTGTAGAGTGAATCAGTTGGAACTATGTTAACCAGGATAGCCATGTGAAAAAAATGTATCACGTTTGATTCCTTTCATATATAAACTCTGGCCAGATGTTACCACCTGTTTCTAGGAGGGACCTGACTTGATCGAGTCATTCTGAGATTCATATAAAGCAACAAGCATGTTCAGGGATGTATGCATAACCAACTTTAACTTTCAAACTTGCTCCATTTCCTACACTGGGATATGTGGTGGCTGCATCCACCTGAGAGCTAGAGAAGATATTTGAAACGCGTGCTCCTTTGCCTGCTTTGCAGTGCTGTAACTCATCTCTGGCCTTGGAGAAGCTAGTACAGTTACACTACCTGTGCAGGGTAGTGTAGAGCAAGGTCAGTGCTGAATTTCTGCAGTCTCCAGCTCTGCTTTGTCATCTGATAAGATCAATGCAAAAAGGCAAACCTGCCACTCTTTGTTTATAAAGTCCTGTAACTAAAGCAGTGGGAAGTAAGAATAACTCCGCAAGACTGTAAGTATAACACTAATTACAGACATGACTCCAAACCGTTCTTTTAGTGAAAAATCAAAAGTGCTTAGCCTGTAGCTACAGAGAGGTAGGTTGACTCACTTGCTTCCAAACACACTGAGCATGTGAGTGTGAGACTTAATCCTTCTCTCTCAAATATCAGCAACTCTCCACTGTGAACACTGTGTATAGGTGTAGTGATAGGATGTATACTAAAGGTAATTTATTGTGTGGAAAATGTGAGGCCCTCAAAGTTTTTCAGCTAGAAAAAAAAAAGCTTTGATCTCATCTACAAAAACTAGGTAATTGTATTGGTGAATTACTGATATTGCCTACATGAAATTATTTTAACAGAACTGATTAAATTGGAATATATGGAAGATGTTCTTCCAAGACTGCTGTTAAGACTCTCCTCTCTATAGATTTTATTTTAAATAAAGGCTATATTTTTATACAGGTTTGTTTTTTTTTAAATGCAGGTGAACCAAGGAAATTTGACCCAAAGTTCAGAGGACCTATTCATAACAGGTAAATATCTTAACTCATTCTATTTCCTTCTTTTGGTTTTGCAGTGAACAGGGGATAAAAAAATGTTGTTAACAAAATTTGTGAATTTAATTCTGCAGTTCTTTTTAACCAGAAGGCAATCCTTACCACCCTTGAGGATGTATAGTTACTGGATAATATTTAACTGCGTGCTCTTAAGTTCTTTCAATTTGAACACCAGTTCTGTGTGCCTCATATTGTCTAGTACCTGCTGTCTGACCTTGTGCCGATGTAAGTAGGACCATTTGAGGTGGTCTTATATTCTGGGTTGCCATGGCCATGGGATACAATAGGTCTCGTTTCCATACAGCACAGGACCGGAACCTTGGCACACTATTCTTCAATTTGCAGCTGGTTTTCCTGCTCCCATAGGAAGCAGGATTTATTCAGTTCTCTCCAGAGTATGGCCTGGGTGTGCACCATTACGTTTGTATTGTGGCTGGCCTGCAGGATAAATCCCTGGCAGAAAATCTGTAGTGCTTGACCAGTGACACCAGTACTGTCAGCGATGTGGCTGGCTGCTGGAGTGACTCAGCCCTGAAACACCTACTTGAGTGAACAGTTTTTACATGCGTGAAGTTACTGAGACTACGTATGGCGCTGTGGACTGCAGAGTGGGATCGTAAAATACTGCAGTTTAACGGTATTTTTGAGCTGTCTGTTGCTGTGCCTTTTCCTCGTGTATACGAGGAGTAGCGAAACTGGTATGCCAGTATGCCGAGAGGACTTCTCTTGTTTTTACCATTACCGTGTGATATAGTTAGTAAAAACTGGTTTTACACTGTGGCTTGCTGTTACATCTGTGTAGTTGCTGTGACAGCTTCTGCAATTGCAGGTATATATATATGAGCTATTCTAATTGTACATTCCACAGCAGCTTCTTAAAAGCACAACCAAGTGATTACAATGTAACAGCATGTATGGTCAGTGCATTTTATAATGCTTTGGTGAGATAGTGATGTTGGAAACAGTATAAAAAATATCAGTTCCCTAAATATTAAGGGTATAGCTTCATTGTACAGTAGACCAGAAGGCAGTAATAGCTGCACTGATGCTTATTGAGCATACTTTGCAATGAGGTGCACTTGGATTTAGATTCAACCTACCGTTTCTGCAAGATACCCGAATGACTTGCCTGACCTTTTTGGGTCATCAGTGCAGCACTGTGCAGGACACTACAGACATGCCCTTGAAGTAGTTTATTATTTAATTTTTTTAGACAATGAATGAACTGGGGGGTTTTAATTCATTTTTCCAATTACTAAGAATAAATGATTAAGAAACCGCAGTCTTCTAAGCAGAAAAAGACTATCTAGTTCCTAGGAACAAAATGTCTTCTCAGAAGATATTCCAAAGAGTTCAACAGTAGGAAAATGGGCATCTTCCCTGAATCTGTTTCTGACTTTGGGACTTCTCACTTTTCTGTAGGGGAAGAGATACTAGGAAGCTGAAAGCATACATTTTTGTCCAGAGTGCTAGTAATGATGTGGGTGAGGACAGAGCTGTTTGTACACCTTGCCATAGCTGGCATAACTCTGTGTACAGTGTGAGTGGGGAAACACCTATCTTTGCTTTCTGCTGATAAAATAATTTGTCCTGCTCTTGATTTCATTGTCAGTTTTCATCAGTTAGGGAAAAAGTTTGTCTTTATATGAAAAATGGAGAGGATGGGTTTCTAAGGAGATAGGCTGCAAATTGTACCTATCTGCATTGAAAGATGCAGAGACAGCTGGAAAAGGTCACATCCCATGATTGTGACTGCTGAAGCTGATGCATTTTTGGAGATACTGTAGAGTAGAAATGGTGTTTTGAAGTTGTTGAGCACCAAGCTATCCCCCAAACTGCTAAAAGCCACTAGTGAGAAGAACAAATTAGAGAACCCCAAGTTATTTATGAATTTTATCTTTCTCAGCAGAAAATTTATGACAGAGAAGAACAGTGCAGCCATGTGATACTCTCACTTGAACACACACACACACTGTTCTTGTCTACCCAAGACATATTTCTTCTTTTCCTTTCTGAAAGCTAATAATTTTAGAAATAAATGGAAATGTTTGTTTAGGGAGTTGATCCTAATTTGAGAAGAATCTTTATGATACTGCCAGTGAGACTTTGTATGCACTGTTTATAGGATGAATTTAAGTAATAGTTTACGATGTTACTAAGTGTTCATCTATGTGCGTTGCTATCAGAAAACACTTGCAAGGTTTTATAAATTGGATCCACCAAGTGAGTAAGCTTACAGATTGAAGCAGTAGCTCTGCAATTTCTCAGTTCAAAATGATGTAGCAGGAGTTTTGGTGGACAACTTTCTAGAGGAAAATACAAACTCCTGATGTTTCCTGTCAGTCTGAGCTGGAGATGTATACCTTCCTCCCACCACATCTGATGTTCAGTTTAACTGAATTCATGCAAGACAAAATCTAGTATGTCATATTTTAAGTCTAGGCTATCTCTGATTCCTCAAAGGCAGAAATTTCCTCCAAGCTATCTTTTCCTGTGCCCAGAGGTCCGCCCCTAGGAACTAAGTTTGGCACCTCTCAGTTTCCGAATGTACAAACACTTGTCGAGTGTCACAACCCTAAGGCTGGCTGGCTGTGTCTCTCTCTCTCCCATTGGCATTGAAGTGGTCTCTCAGACTGGACTTCAGGCACATTTGTCATGCAAGAGGGGTGCTCTGTTGAATGGTCTCAGTATTTCATGCCAATGCCAGATGAAGGGGGTAATGTTGTGGGGAAGACTTGTGAAGTTAAGGATTCATAAGGAATTTAGATAGAATATGTTATTCTTCTTTAAGAATAAAAAAGCATTTCTTCCACTAACATCATCATAAGATATCTTAAATATGTTTGTGGATAAATGAGTCAGGTACTATCATACAGGTGGGAAATCGAGCTACTCCTTTTTCTTAATGCAATTATACTACTTTGGGTAGAAAAAACCCTGTCTTCCTCCATTTAGATTTTCTCTGAATTCTAGTACAGGAATTTATACAGTCAATACAATCACAGCATATCAAATTAGTAAATCACACTTCCAACTTATCTCCAATTTTGTGGAGTTTGTCTTAACTCTTTCCCTTGCCCCTTGTTTTTTCTCTCTCCTCTATGTCATTTCTTGGGTTTTTCTTATATTCCTCTTGCTGGTTAGACACATTGTAGATTCTTTTTCTTGTTATGTTTTTAAAAACTCCTGACACCTCCTGGACTATCTTTAATTGCTCAACGTCATTCTAGAAATTCAGTGTTCTTGTTAAGACAAAGATCGCCTTTTCCTCTGTGATTAGAAAATGTAGTTAATGGGTTCTCACGCAAGTTGAATATCAGTAAATTTCCACAACTACTTAGCTATCTTCTTTGAGAGTTTGAAAAAAAACTAATAAAAATTCCTCACCTTAACTGGCAATACAAACTTCTTCTTCTCACAAATATAAATGTGTCACTCATAGATATCTACGTGGCACATAATGATACTGTGGTCAATATTGAAATAATAAACAATTTTGACATTTAAACTATTCTTTGTGCTATTTAAACTAAATAATCTGCTAAAGATGTTACGTAGACTATACTAAGAGTCTACCATAGATAAATGTTAGTAGAATATAAAATTAGTTTTCATACTACTGGTATTTTATTGGTACATATATGTTTTATTACATGTTGTTGTCTATATCAACATAACATGCCATGCACTCTCTAATATGAGTGGAGAAACCTACATTTTTCTTTGAGTTCTTGTTTTGTGTTTCTGGTTTGGGGCATACAGTGTCTACAGATATTGCTCATTGGCAGATATCAAAATTTGAGTTTTCCAGAGCTAAACAATGCTTCCTTAAGCATGGTGCCTGTAACTAAGACATATCAACTTAGTAAATCCATGCAGGTCAGTGAAGCTCAGTCATATTCATTAAGAAAATGCAGAATTTAAGTTGATGGAAAACAGCTTGTGGTGAAAACTTGTATAAATATCTTTTTCTGTGCAGTTTTGGCCTCTACAGTAGAAGTGGCAATTCATGGGGGATTTTGAAAAGAACTTTCTCTGCAACCATTTAGTTTATGGGTGCCTTGCACATTTATTCAGCTGTGCAGGATGATGCCCTCAGTGTCACTGTGCTGATAGAAATACCCATTTGTACAGCAGATCTTGCTCCTCAGTTCATCCTCAGTGAAGAAAGGGGTCTTCAGAGCTATTCATGGCAGCATATAGCATAGTTTAACATCACCTTGACGCAACATGATTTAGGGAAGTCTCAGAACACAGGCTGTTAGTCAAGCAAGGAGGAGGAGCTCAGAAGTGAGGACATTAGTGGTCACCTGAATGTGTCAAAAGAGTTGAAAGTGAAACTGAAAACTCATCCTGTGAACAACTTGTGCCTCATTTTGCACTGTGGTTGCACAGTGCCAGCCTCAAGACTACTTCTAGGTGCTAATATAGTCCTAGTGCTGTTTAACTAATAAATGTCATAGTTTCTTGCTAGTGCTGCGTCTTGAGTGAAATTGCACTTGTGACAGATTGGGCATGAAACTGCCAGAGAGAGGTTCTAGTCAGTCGTTAACTATTAAGTGCATGAACTGTTAGTGAATAAATGGCTTTTATGCACTAATACTCTGTGGATGATTTTATCTTTGCACTCATTTATTTGCTAGGATGCCACACGCACAAAGTATTGTTTGCATGCCCTGCTACGTGTAACACAGTGAGAGAAGCTGAGAAGCCAGTATGTTTCTGAGAGACCGTGGAAAGCAAATCAGGCTCCATAAATTAAGCTAGATGACTGCAGTAAGCAGTGAAATGGGAGCCTGAACTGTGCACTTAACCAAATGAAGATCTTTTAAACCAAATGAAGGTGTTTTATTACGTCACCTGAAAATGATGAATCTGATGGTTTTATCAGCAATTTATCTCTATGGCAACTCCTGTGTTCAAATACATAGACTCACTGCATTTTGGTTCAGATTATGGAATGTGGTTATCTAAAAAGTACCAAAACCCATCAAAATTTCCAATACTGACTATTAGCGAAAGCATTTTTGATGTTTTCGTCATCTATACCGTAAGAAATATAAAGAGCTTTTTCTCATTAATCTTTGAATTTTTACACATAATTAATAAATAAAAGTGTGATAACACTATCTGTAATAAAGATTATAGAGCCCGCGTGATAAGCAGTGTTCTCAGTTCCTATTCTCATATTCCTATTTCTGTTAATCCATCTTCAGTTTAAAAGTTCAGTCTCCTGAGTGATTTCACTTTGCCTCATTAGCCTTAAAGAAACTGAAAAAGCCTTCTTAGTTTGAAATTCATATCAAATCTGTTTTCAGTCAAAGCATAGCTGGATAATTTCTGATTAGGTTTCAGTAATAAGCATGGGCTTCCAATATCTCCTGTTCAGGAAGAAGCAAATCCCATCATTCCAATTCCTGCAACTTTGGAAATTCCCAGAGTCTTCACAGTATAACCTTGTATCTTTACCGAGTTATTTTAATTTATTCATTTAAGATGTTTTACTTTTTTTTTTTTTTCCCCCCCTCTCCTGTGGATCCTTGTGTTTATGAGGTAATGTGATCTCACTGAAAGTGAGCTGCTTGAGCTAACAATGATGTTAAATGAAGCCATTTCACCCATACTATCTAGTAAAGTGAGCAATTATTTTGTACAAGCAAGAATTAGTCTATATGAACTGTTTAAAAATTTTCTGAAGCCACCCAAAAGAGGATTTACATACTCAAAAATACTGGGCAACAGTGAGTTTTACTAGGTAATGTATAGAAGTTTGTGTGTTACAAAGAACAGAAAATCCTGCATTCTGGTAAAGAGTTTATGGGTACTTGCTCATGGTGAGTCTGCAAACCTTTAAAAGGAAGCTTAGCAAAGTGGGTGTAACATTTAATTGCGTTTAGGTATCATAAAATGAGACCTGTGAGAATTGGACTGGAAGAGGATTTTGAGACTATAGGAGTTGAAATTAAAGTATTTATGGTGCCATATTTCTCCTGAGACATCTTGAATTAAATATTGTACCTCTTAAAAATGGCTCTGATGGGGTGAGAGACAAGCTTGAGCAGTGTCAGAACCGCTTCTGAATGGAGGCCGGGACAATGAGCAGCATTGTTGTAGTGTCGCTGCTTCTACTTTAAGGAGTTGTCCTTTCTTAGGTTAGTGTTGTATTGACCTTCAATCCTGTACCACCTTGGCCTCTACTAAAAATTTATTTCAGTGAGATGTTAAAACTGTGTCTCTCTAGAGAAATGTACAGGATTTTTCATTCCTTTTGCACACCTGGAAACACTTCTAAAGTTATCTGCCATCTTTATCTCCTTTATACTAAAGAGTAATGATTCTCTGTAAGAGGAAACATAGACTGGAAAATGGTAAGAGTGGTAGATGATAAAAATGGCTGTGTGTCCATTGTAGCTTGGATTCTAAGATTTCTTCTACTGGAGAGATTCAGCTTGCATCCATTTGGCTCCTTGTGTTGTCTGAAAAGTGGATTCGTTACCCGGCATGCAATAAGCCAGTTCTCACACACACAGGAGAGATATTGCTTTTATTCAGGCCTGGGTGCTCAGTGGATTTCCACACATCAAGCACACCTAATGCGGTTCTCTGTCATATTTATACACAAACATTACAAGCTGTACGTGCCCAGTTGCAATGATTGATTCAGGTTTCTTTGCCTAGCATGCAGACTAGAACGCATGCTCAGATCTTTTCTCCACCTTTATCTTTGGGTAGGTGGGATAATTTGGGTAGGGGCTCAAGGGTCGGTGGTTGCGGAGACCCTAGCCCAAAGGTATCTTTCCCCTAGTTTCTCAGAACTTCTGGCACTCCTGAATGGTTCTTCAGGGTCTGTTGACCAGACTAATGATTTATCAGTTATGCTTCTACCTCTTGACAATCAGTCTTAATTCATACATTGTTTGGATAAATATTAGCTAACATAGGGGTAGGACTGCACAATAGCCGTCCTTAGTAGTACCTAGCAACTAGCTACAAAGCTATGTGTGACATCCTTAACTATGAAAAACTACCTGTAACATTCTTCACTATGGAACTGTGAAAAATTACCTCTAACTTCTTAGCTACAGAACCATGATTAGCTTTCAAATTCGATGCAAGATATCACTTGCATAGACTCACAAGCAGAGATGAACATCGCTGATTTTATAAAGGTAGTCCTTTAACCGGAAACACACGTTAGCTTTCCTGGGGTGATCATTGCTCACTCACCTGTCACAGAAAAGTGGGACAAGATTTGGATCAGGTCAGAAGAGCCACAGTTTGTTACCACAGCTGTGAGGACAGAGCTGAGCAGCACCCACAGGCTCTGCGGACGTGAACCCTTTCACGCTTTACTCACTGGCTCAGTTTTCAGACTGGAGAGTGCTGTTCTTTGATTGCTTGTCTATAAAGGAAGGTATGGGTCTCCACAATAAGTCAGGGGTTTTTTGTCCTCTCCATAGAACGTATTTAGGTTGCATTAAATCAGCTCAAGCAGCTGAGTCAGAATTTTGTGCAGAGTTCAGGGGTAGTTGCATATAGCCTTTTTTTCCATTTCATGTTGTTATTTTTCCATTCTTAAGCTATTTATAACACAGCTAAGTTGTACTGAATATTTCTTTCATCACATTGTTTGCAATATTTGATACCAGCTTTAGGGACATGCTGAGGCAGATGTCCTGTGGTAACTTATACCACAAGTGTTCTCATGGATTCAGTGTTGTAAGTTATTATTTGTTTTAAGGATATTTAAACCTGCTCCTCAATAGGTTTTTATTGCTGTCTACAATGTAAAAGGCATACACATTTATTTGCTGGTCTTGCTGCAAAAGCAGGGCCTTACACCTCAAACGTGATTTTGTGAGTAAGACTTCTACTAAGTGCATATGCAGACATCTTAGATGTTAAAATACCCTATGACATTCAGTGTTTTCAAAGGGTCGTATCAGACACCTTATTTTTAAAAAGCATTTCTTTCTGTCCCTAGGCACTGTACAGACGTTGTTTGCTGTGTGATCTTCATAGTTGTCATTCTGGGTTACATTGCATTAGGAATCGTGGGTAAGTAAACACAGGTGTAGTAGTGCTTTCTCACACACTGGGGAAGCAACTTCATGAATGTGAGAATTTTTAACTGAGCTATCCCTTTTGCTTATATCTATGTAAAGCTTTTGAATCAATAAGCAACGCCTTGCCTAGAAGCAAATCATGAACTAACATTTCATGTCTATTCTAATTGTGGAGAAGTTAAAAACCATGTGTTTACTGATGAAAAATTAAAAATTAAGTGTGTTCAAGTAAAAATTACATGATTTGATAATTTTGCTATCATAAAGTAACTGTGGTAGAAAAATTCACTTTTCATTTGTCATTAATCTGACAGCAAAAGTTAAACAGTTTGGTTTTAAGGGGCTTTTTGTTCTGTAAAGTATTACTGAAAGAACCTATATGAGCAGTAAAAGGAGAAGTAAGATAAATTACTTCATTTATTGTGGGATCCAGAGTTGTTTAAACATCAGGATATTCATTAATAATAGCCATTTTATTTTGTTTGTGTGAGAGAATTGTATGAATGCCTGTGTGTGAAAGGACAAATAGTGCTGTAAAAGTGTACTTACTGTGTATCTGCGTGTCTGCCTGAGCTCTTTCAATTTGCTTGTAAAAGATTTTGGCCGTGCCTTACATAGAAGAAAAGCCATTAGTTTTCTTCATAATTCTGTAATACCATTTTCTGTTCTGTAGAGAGAAAAGGTTGTGCAATCTTCATCCTTGGGGATATTCAAAAGCTGTCTGGATGTGGTCCTGGGCAACCTGTTCTAGGTGACCCTGCCTGAGCAGGGGTTTTGAACAAGATGACCTCCAGAGGTCCCTTCCAATCCCAACCATTCTGTGAAAAGCTGCTGTCTGTAGCATGAAAAGATGACTGTTAGCAAGACTGCTTTAACCCAGGTGATTCCAGTAACTGTCTGAGAGAATGCTCTAGCCTCCCACTAAATTGTACGGTAGCATAACGTGCAAGCCACAATGCTGAGCTGTCTCCTCTCACCTTGCCTGTAGTAGCTGAGCACTGGACACATTCTGAAAAGTCTGTTCTTTCTCTCAAGCACTGGGAGCTCTCTGTGTATATTTTTTCTTTCCCTTATTCACCAACTTCACTTACTGCCCCGTCATGAACCTTTATGTCTTCAGGAAGACAAAGAAGCGAGGAAGCAAATGGTATATACCAGCAAGTGGGAGAGGCATGGAGGACCTTTGCAAGGCAGTGTGAAGCCCACACTAGGAAGTGAACACCAGGGTAACAGATGGCTGATGATGCTTGCAGGTGGAAGAAATGATTTCTTTTCAAACCTTTTTTTTTTTTCTTGTCTAATCTCTTTGAGCCTCTGTTTCCCAAAAATGAATGGTAACTTGAGATCTATGAACGTAAGAAAAGTGGGCAGAGCAAAAAGTGAATTCAGAAGCTGTTCAACCTGTACTTGATTTTATGCCATACTTCTAGAGATTACAGCAGCTATAGGATTCTCTTTGGGATTGGATCCAGGGAGTCCCTGACTGTACTGCATGGCGTGATTGTACAGTCAGCTTCAGACTGACTTCAAATGCAGTCCTTTGACAATTTTTTTCACACGGTCACTGTCTGTGACTGCAATGCAAAAGTTAACATCAGTGGCATCTGTGTGGAGACAAATCCAGGATCTCTCTGTTTTGTAGCCACTACTGGATTCTGTGTATGCAAAATTGTGCATGTGCTCTCTCATCACAGTTCTGGCTACTGTTTGGATCCTGTGGGCCCTTTCCTTTGCTATGGAATGAAGCACCATCTTGCCCTTGTGGCCTAACTGAATTGTTCCCACTTTGCTTGAATCCAAATCAACGCTAATGTTCATTTGACTTGTGAAAGTATTTGGAGCAGAAATAGTCACGTGACTCTTAGTTATGGGAGATTAGGGATGGATGTACCAGCACATACATGCAATATATATCTCTCTGTTTACAAAACCTGCTCTTGAATAGGCTGAAGAAAAGGAGGTAAATTATTAGTCCTGAGAAGCAACAGTAGCCGCTGGACTGTGCACAGCTGCTGCAGACCTGTCATGCCTCCCATTTGGTGCTGGGAGTATGCCGTGTCTGAAGGACATCCCTCCAATGTCTGTGCTGTCATCCTCTTCCTACCTGATTGATTCTTCATTGACATTCTGCTCTCTCCTTCTGTCACTGCTCAAACGCAAAGTCAGAACTAAAGAAGCTGGACTTAGATCAGAGGAATGTTTGTTGTTTTCTTGAGCATACAAATGCTCTGGTGACTGGTGACCTGCCCCTGTGCAGACAGGCAGTCTTCTGAAGTGCTGCTACCTGGACAAAGGGAAAGGAGAGCATTGGCACTTTCTAGCTGTGTGGTACTCTTATGCTGCCTTATCTTGGCTCTCTTTCCAGCAGTATATAAATCTCCTCAATTTTTTGGCTAGAACTTCATGTCAACTTTGTATGTGCAGTTTCCAAAGAACCCCAGAAATAGATAGCAGCAGAAGAGGACTGGCCAGTTCCTCACTTCTTCATGTCTGTAATCTCAGGCAATGTAGTTACTGTGATGCGAGACAGTGAATTGGTCATTTTCCCTGCTCTGCACATGCAGTGGCTTCCTACCAGACACAAGGCATCTGAACAGCCTCCTCTTGCAAACTTTATGAAATATTTGTTAGAACTAGAACCTATTTCTGGAACCACATACAGAATTTGTGGCTGGTGACTTTTTCTATCTTTCTTACAGAGAAGATGTGAATTTTCAATCTAGGAACATTTAGTTCAGCTCCAAATCCAGATCCACATGGTCCCTGCTTTTCATCTTTCTTTGTACTGTGCTTCAGCTATTATTCTTACTCAAATTTATTTCTAAGTAAAAGGTGATCTCAGCTTTGGTACAGTTCCAGGGGCCAGCCATGTACAAAATACATGAGAGTCAAAGAAGTTCACATTAAGAGAAAAGATATTGTAGATCAATCCTTAGTCATGAATTATGCCTTATTATTTAAAAAAAAAAAAAAAAAAAAGGCAAAAAAGGTAGATTTCCACAATTCCTTGAATGTCTGTGAATACTGCTCTGGATCCTGTTTAATTTGGCTTCAGAAGTAAGCGATAAATGTAGGTTTATCGCACAACTGCTGTGACTGAAAATCTGAGTCAAATTTTGTCCTCAGTATTGCATGTATAGCTCACATAGGCTTCAGCTATATGTCTGTCTGTGTAACAATAGGGTAGATTTTTTTTGTGTTTATGGGGGGCTGAAATGTAGTCTGAGTAAAAGGTAATCAATTCTCCTTGAAAGATAAAACCAAATTATTTTTGATACTAGCCTTTCTTAGTTCTGCTTCAGTGATGGCTGCTGTTGAGTGACTGTACTGAATAGAAATAGTTTTCCTATGATTTACTTTCTTGTCATTCTTTTAACTTTACAGATAAATTAATAGTGCTAATTTAACATTCTGCGTAGTTTTCATTCCTGTCAAACTGACTTAACTCTTCATGTTTGTTTCAGAGACACTGGGCTTATCTGGGCAATACTTTACAAACGTTTAGCCTCTTAATTTAAGATGATTTTAATTCTGAAAAGTACCTATAAAAAGCAGCAAATAAGTTATCTTGGAAAAGAGTCTCACATTCCAAAGGACAGCTTAATTCAAAGTAATAATTCTTGTATTGCTCCAAGGGATGCTTATACAATACCAGTGTTATCAACATGGATTTACAAATTCTGTATCATTGCGTTCTATTACCTGTTACCTCTTTCAGTACATTAGTAAATTGCTTGTGTTAAAAAACCATAAGAACAACTTGGCAGGTCAATTTCTCCATACATTAAAAATATATACCCTTAAGGGACGCAAAATAATGATAGGAAAGACTGCCCTTTCAAAAATACACAGTAGAGGGAATGAGACAGATAGTATAAACAGATTTGCAGTTCATTCTTAAGTATCGCAGGATGCCATTGTTCTAATCACATTTGCTCCTTGACAGGGAGCTTGCCAGCCTTTACAGCCACTGAATTAGCCCACAGAGCACAGAAGAAAAGGAGTGCATCTGCTAGACATTTAGTGACAGACACTAGCTATTTTTGATACTGTCCACGTGTGTTGGCTCCACACCAACAAAAGGACTGACATAACTGCAGGCCTCCTGAAAGTGCTATACTGATGTCATAGGATGTCACCTTGCTGCTCTGAGGCTTGAGTCAACTCTGTAATATGGTTCAGCTGTTCTTTAATTTTCTTTTTTAGCCCAGGTGTTTGTGCCAGCACTCAGACTGCAGTCTTATGAACATCAGAGCATGCTGGAATAAAAATTTTATGTGACAGGATTCCTTTCCATTTAGTGCTTGATAGTGAGTCACCAATAGTGCAGCACAACGTGCAAAACATGGTGCTGCTCTGTCAGGCTAGTTCTTACAATAATCTTCCTCATTCAGTGAGAACTGCTGAATTAGGTACTTACTCTTCACTGACTGGGCCAGAAAAATTGTGTATTTACCACATGGATTCTTTCACTGTCATTGCTCTAAGTTTGCAAACAAGGTGACAGAGGATTAAGTTCATTGGTCTTGATGGCTAGCCCTGACACAGGCAATGAAAGATGCTGCATATTTTCTCTTCTGTAGGTCATTTCCCTTCTCTTTCCGCTGCAGAGTTAATTAAATGCTGAAAGTATATGTTGTAAATCAGACCAAATTATTTTTTGTTTAACTTTGGAATTTAGCAGTGAGATGTCTTCCTCCATCCACCCAGCAGCTGATCCCACGGATGGAATTTCACAAAGTGTACTAAATCTATTTTTTAAAAGCATATTCTTTTTAATACTGTTTTATTAAAAATATGAATGCAGCCTTGGGCACACAGGACAACTACTGCCAAGCAGGAGTAGTTTTAGACAATTCAACAATGGCAAAGCAGGTACAGTCTGAACAGAAATTCTGTTCAGAAGTGAGCAATGTGTTCCATTGTTTATACTCTGCAAACTTCTGTTAATAATTGAGAAACACACTGCAAAAATGAGTGATTAAATTTGATACAAACCCAGTGAAACCAAGGGAGCCTTTTTGAAATATTTCAGCAGACTTTGTATTAGAACTGAAAAGAATCTGAGGAGAATACGCTGCTTTGCCCATTTGATGAGCTGAGTTTTATTCTTGTTGGCTGTGTTAGTCCACCCAAACAGGCTGAAGGAAGCAAGCCTGGGTCACGTGAACCCTTCTTAAGGAAAGATCCTTAATAAGACTCTGATAGCAAAAAACCCCAACCAACATTATGTTGCAGTGTTTATCGCCTTTCTCCCAAGTGTGTCTGAGGAGTGAAAAATAATTCCATGTTTCATATGCTACTTAGGAAACAAATATTGTTGGCTGTAGCAACTACATCCAAATTATCTATATGAAGCAGATTCATTTTGGTTACCTAAAACCATTCCAGGTTGAAGGTAACATTACAGATTTTCTGTAACTATTCACAAGTCATTGAAGATATGTTGTGCATCTGTCCCAAACATTTCAATAAATTTGCAGTCTGTTGCTCTGAGATCTTATATGGGTTCTGTCCCTACTGCACATATCATTATTGTTAAGCACTGTTATTCTTACCAAAGTGGCCTTGAGGAAAATGACAGTTTCACAAATGACTAAATATAATGTCACAAAGTTGAGAGAAAATGGGGTAATTACAGAGAAGCAAGTTCAAGGTGGTTTGCATAGATCAAAGCCTAAAGCATATGCTAAGTGGGTTCCTGCCATTCAGCATATGGTGCAAGAGGGGGAAAGTTGGGAATAAAATCTTTGTAATATCTGTAATGTTTTCCAAATAACACAAGCATAAGACAATGTTTGGGAGAAGATCAATGGTCTTTTCTAACCATTCTCTAGCAACCTGATTTTAGGGTGTTAGCTCAGGGTAGTGATATGGAATTATATTCTAACATTACTTTCGGATGATACTTAAAAATAAATGAAATTTCCATTATTTAGGGTCAAATCAGCAGTTAGTAGTCAGAACAGTCACAGGCTAGTCATTGGCTATTCACAAAGGAAGCTTCGTCATGTCTGCACACTACAGCTTAGCAGTAATGGTACTAATAGTTATAGCTAGTGTGTGCTTGATCCTCAAAGGGAAATAACAGGGCAGGTGAAAATGGCTTGGAGAAGAAATCCTGCTTCAAAGTGGAAAAAAGGTGCTTGAAAGTTCAATATAAACCTCAATTCCCATTCAGTACTATGGTTCATGCTAGCAAATAATACATAAGTTACCAGGTGCAGACCTAATAACTGAAAAATGGGACAATTGCCAAGTGAGAAGTTGGGAAATGTTTTCATTTACAAAGTGAGAGCTTGTTTCCATTCTTAGTGCAAACAGAGTCCATTAGATTCAGTCACACCCTATGTATTTCTGTCACACACCCAGGTATCCCATTAATTTCAATGTCATTGTGGTTGTCTGTGAATGCTCACATTTCTCTACATAGTTAGCTCCTGTGTGCCCTTTTAATAACCATTGTTTTTAAGTCCATTACATCATATTTTGTATACAATCCAGATATATGTGCCCTGAAGATAAAAAGTGAACCAGTTTGCTTTCTTACTGATTTATCCTTATCTTTGTTCAGCTTAGTTTGTTTTATATTTTAGTTTTTCATTAGGAAATCAGTACTCTTCAGTGGTGATCAGGAAAGATTAAGATGGCACACTAGAGGTGATACATTTTCACGCTAGTGAAACTATGTGCATGTGACTAAAATGTTAAAAGATAACATGTGCATGTTTGCAGCTTGGGTGCACGGCGACCCCAGGAAAGTGATTTATCCAACTGACAGCTATGGGCAGTTCTGTGGTCAGAAAGATACCCTCAATGAGTGAGTATTAAATCCATTCACATACCTTTATTACTCATGCACTATGAATAAGATGTGAGGTTTCAAATCTCTCTGTCTGTTAAGGGTTCTTGTCGGAAGTTGGAGAGAGACACTAACCGTATTTATTCCAAATAAAGTTCAGAAATAGATTAGTTGCTCAGTGCAAAACCAGACCCAAATTATTACCATAATGCAGTTGTTTTCATCATTCAGAGAATACTTTTGGTAAAGTATCAAGACAAAGATTGCATCACTACTTGGATAGAAAGTGACTAGCTGGCTCAGCTTCTAACTGCCAAAGTCTGGATAGTTAATAATCTGTTGAGTAATTGTTCTGTCCACCTTGGGATAAGAGTAGTCCTAAAGCATTGTAGCCTGGTTCTTAGTTGTTCTCAACATGCACCAAATAACAGAAAAGACCATAAGGAAAAGATCTTGGTTTTTCTGGTGGTTGTCCAGTGCCGGTAGAGAGGAGACTGAGTGGTCTGGCAGACAGGCAGCTGTAACCATACCTTCCATGGGGATAGCAGCCAAATGGCTCTATTTACGTGTCTCTGTCTCCCAGCCTTTTAAAATTTTGAATTATGAGTGTTAAATTAGTTAGTTGATATCAACAGAGTACTGCTACGTGAAAAGCTTGGAGAATTAAGGAGGGCGTCAGCAGAACTGAAACTGCTGAAAGTTTAAACTTTCTTTTCTGATGTCAATATCATTAAGTGGGCTAAGATGTAAGGGGAAAAAAAAAGATTTCATTAACAGCTTTGAGCAGCTCACAGATTGTAAAGACTATCAAGAAACTATTGAAGAATAATGACTTTTCAGTCCAAAATTCTATTCTATAGATTTTAAGAAATAACAACTAATGACAGTGAATTGTTTTTGCCAGGATACATGTTTTGTTAAACAGTGTGTAGTAGAACATACCTCAGTGAAAACAATTTAACCGCATAAAATGTCAGGCAGTTGAGCTAATCCCGGTTTTAAAGTGTGCTTGAATGTGCAGTGATGCTATATAATGGCTTTGAAGTCATAGCCATGTTCAGCAACTGGTGGGAGCCACATGCTGGTGGAAGATCAGAGGATGTGTCCTGGACTGGGGGATATGATGGAGTGATGTGGGAGCAGGATTTGTGCCAAGTCCACAGATGGAAGAGGGGCAGCCCTGTTAGCCCAAGCACACTTCGTTGTTAATACTGCCATCCTGCTCCCAAGGCAGAGCCCCCTCTGTGCTGCATTGCCGCGGTGGGGATCTGTGATGGCTCAAACACCACTTACTGTGTTCTCTTGCACATTGTAGGCTATCAGGGGGCATATGCACCTTTATTTCTTATAGGGACACTGTATAGTCCTGGCATGGCTAGCAGACTTTGAAGCCTCATGTCAAAAGGGCAGTACTACTGCCATACCACCTTCACTACAGCTATCTGATAATTTTGTGATGTAGCAAAGATTAACAGCGTATTTTGCTGTCTTCAAAACACAGGTGTTTAAATCCAGAGGTCTTAGGGTAATCAGTTTTCAACAAATCTGAACTGAGGTGACAGCTACCTCAAGGTCCCAAGTTTCTGGGGTGCAAACCCCTCAGACTGTCCCTTTTTTATATCAAAGGAGGTTTATCAGCTGTATTAGCCAGTAAGAGAAGCTGAAAAGTTCTTGACTGTTTGGCAACAACTGAAAACATCAGTGTATTATCAACATTATTTTCATCTTAAATTCAAAACACAGCACTATATCAGCTGCTAGGAAGAAAATTAACTATCCCTACCAAACCAGAACATGCCGTTATCATTCTGTTTCCTGGGCAGCAGCTTTCAGTTTCCAACCATAACAACCTTTTGATTGATTTTGGTGCCACCTTCTGATCAACAAAAAATAGGCAGCTTTTACAGTGTAGCATTAACTGATAGTAATTTTGAGTGCAGTACATCCACAGTGTGTTCAGAGTAAGCAAAGGGACCACAGTGTTTTCGCAGGGGTATTTTACAGACCTCACTTCTTAGAGGCAGGACTGCAGATACCTGTAACAGTGCCTAGGGTTGTTTCAGCTTAAAACTGTGCTGTGGAAAAAAATTCTCAAAATTAGCATTCTTTAGAACAAATACTTCTGGTTTCAGAGATGTCTTGGCACAGAACATTCAGGGTCTGCTTGGGTTTTGTTTTGTGTCTTGTTTTTGTAATATGACCTTTCACAATAATAGAATTTAAATATCAACATAAGCTATAAATTTTTGAATGGTAGGATGTATAAGCACCCATATTTATAACATTAATTATCCTATATCCACTTCCATAGGAACAAGACCATTTTGTTTTACTTTAACATTCTGAAATGTGCCAGCCCTGTAGTGTTAATAAACCTACAGTGTCCTACAACACAGGTGAGTGAAATACAGAGATAAAATATTTTCCTTGCCTCTTAGTCATGATGCTTAAGAACTAGATATACATTTGTTTGGATTTAAAAATGACTGTTCCTATCCTTCAAAATATATGATTGTTTTATAGATGATGTATAGCACGTGATGTCTGTAGCCTGTGAAGGTCAGAAAAACTAAATAAAAATGCATAAGATTGTGTATGTTGGATAAGAGTTGAGAAAAAAAAAGTCTATTTTGTTGAATACAGCAATTTGTTACTTATTATTTCATCACAGGTAGCTATCCAGTAGTAATCAGTGCATGCAGAACATAATTTTGATTGACATCTAGGGTTTTCCAAACTAAACATGTTGAAGATATGTCACTCCCGGTGACTGGACTATCTGGGTATGGCACTTTGAAAAGTGAAGATCTTGAAAGCTTGTTCTTTCTTTATGCCACAATTTATACTCCCTTCGCTGTGCTGCAACTTCTTGTGAAGCTGTGAAATAAACCCAGTCACTGAACGTGCATGAGTAAAAATTATCCTCCTGATCTTTTTACATGAGACCATTTTACTGACCTGGTTTGTTGAACAATTGCACAACCAGTTATGTCAGCTCATCTTATGAGGCAACAGCTTATGGCATGGGGTAGGCCAGAGGAATTGGGTGCAGGACTGCTCTGATCCAACTTTGCTGCCAAAGCAATTGTAGTGTGTAATTAAACTGCAGGTGACAGAGTATGGTCTCAACCATTTTGACAACATTCAGTGAAGTCCAGCATTAATTTGGATGAGGGTTGTTACATGGTAACCAATTTACAGATTACAAATGTTAATTGTCTTTTTATTTGACTATCGTTTTAAAATGTTTCCCATTCCAGCCTGCCCTTACTCCTGATCCGTATCCTTGATAGATATTTCTGGCCTATCAGTTAGTGTGACCATATGGACTATTTGACACAGCTAAAGAGATGGAAATCTCCAGCAAGGAGGAGCAAGAACCCTCTTAACACTGACCAGTTGCTGTCAGAATGGAAACTTTCTCTATCAGCAGCAGATCTGCTTCAGGAAAGCAAATGTGGGGATCTGTCCACATTGCAGACACCAACAGTGTTACCCTACAGTCTTTAGACTCTGTTACTGGAACAATTCAGCCTGTTCAGAAATACCGAGGTCATTGTGTGGGATTTGACTGGTGCTGTGGTCAAGCTGACAGTGGTCATGAATCAAGTAAGGTGAAATACTTGTTGAAGGAGAGTTTGGGGGGAGCAGAGTAGTTATTCTGTTTATTTTTAAACATACAACGTCTCCAAACTGAGAATGTTTTTGAATACTGTTTGCTACTGCAGATGGTTAATTCTCTGGTCTTTTCTGAAAATGCTGAAGAAACGTTTGATAGTTCCTCTTCTGAACTGCAGACAGGGTCGTTCATTCCTGTCCCATTCATATGAAATGGCAGGAGAAAAAAATCCTAAGAAGTGGCATGGGAAGAGTACTGGATCCATAGACAGCACATTTCATTGCCTCTGTCATAGAGAGGAAGCTGAGGTTATAGTAAAGTGTATACTTGTTAGTCACCTGTTGTCCCAGCAAGGACAAAACTCTTCTGTCTTTGTTCCTTGGCCTGTGGGCAGTCCACAGGACTGTAGTACTCGCGTAAAAAGACCTTGCAGCATCTGCCCTGTTCTAAGGATGAGTACAAGATCTTTTCCCAGACCTCCTTTTGGTGACTCATGTGGTGGAATACCTTTGAGGTAAAATACAGTTTTGTGCATGATGTCTGTCTGGTACTTGGATAGCAGAATTTTGCAAAGGGTGTTTGGATTGCACTGCTTTGGAAGCAGAGAGGGGCTTTCTAGAAAAGGCTGAAACTTGCTAAACAGATGGACTTCAAACTACCTCTCACTATTTAGGAACACCGAGGAGTCAGAACGGCTGTACGCTAGCATGATTCCAGTGACCCGCAGAGCCTTCAGAGTCTGTATATAGGGGTGGCTGCTTCTCCATTATGTAAATCTAAATCATAACTCCTGAGTGGATGAGTTCATCAAACCCCAGTCCTTACTTGATTTCTCGCATAAATCTGGTTTACAAATGGCTGTACCTCAAGTGGTATGACTTTCATTCCTGGCATGTGTACCCCTCTTGCTTTGTAACTAGGGGAGATTCATCATTAGTCAATAGTAAAAAGTCACATTTGAGTGATTTGCACCTAACTTGTCCAGTATCTGTGGAGATGCATTTGACTGAAGAGACTGTGTAGAAGGGTGGAACAATTTTAGCTGCATGAGACTTTTTAAATAAAATTCTCCTTATAAAGGTAATAGAAAGAAATTACGTGTATCCTGTGAAAGTAGCTACTGCACCACCTTGCTCATATACACTGCTGTTGATGGCAGTAGAGAAGGACCTGACAGATTTTCACCTGGTATTCAAAAAAATGTATTTTTTTCTACAGACTGGAAGCTCTGCATATCTATCAGAATGTGTAGAACCTAAGAAGATAGAGAATGGCATGATATGCCAGATATGAGGAGAGACTTTGAAAGTGTATTCTATCAAAGAATTTTAGAAGTATTCAAGGGAATCAAAAAGAAAACAGGTGTTCCTTTCTAAATATGCCAGTAAACATTACTGAAGGCAATTCCATAAAACAGTGCACTTTTGTAGGTGGCCTTTTTCTTGCTTTTTAATTGCACTGACTTTCCTTACCTTTCCCTACCCCCAGTTTACTAATTGTTTTTCTTTTCTTGCAGCTTTGTGTCTCAAAGTGCCCAGACAGGTTTGCAACCTACATTGATGTTCAGGCTTCCTACAGATATAAACCAGATCAGTGGAATTACTTCAGGCAGTTCTGCAAACCTGGTTTTAACAATCCTCGCAAGGTGTGTATGTATCAGTAGGTGATGGAATAATTTTTTTCTTCAAGCAGTATGTAATATGCATGATTTTACTAAGCTACATCAAAGCTTTGAATTATTCTGATTTTACCATATAAGGAGTTGTCCCATATACATGGTCTGACAGTGATTTAATCAGAGGTCTTGTATGCCCACCTAATCTCTCACCCTTTAAATGATTACTGTTTGCTTAAAATAATATCTGCAGCTAACCATGTAGTTGCAGTACTGTGGCAAGCAGTATCCTTTAACACTTCGGTACTCCACATCGCACCTTGCAATTCAGCTGTATTGTGTTGAATTCTTACTCTTTAAGAGAAAAGGCAAAGGGGAGGCAAGGAACAATTGCCCAGTCACTTCTGGCTTAGACACTGATCCAAAGTGAAACAGGTCTTTTCTTTTTGTCCCTAGAAAAGGAAAGAAGAATAGTCTTTTCCCAAATGACAATGACAGTTTGGATTCACACTTTAGATCATGAATGTATCTTGCAGCTCCACTGGTCAAGTTTGGGGAGGAGGCTACCAAGTCCAGTTGGGGCATTTTCTCAGACTGGGTGAGAAACGAAAAACATGTAGTTGTTCTGCTATGTATTCACCATTCCTATTTTTCCCCTTTTTAGTCTGTTGCTCAAGTCCTACGTGATGAAGATTGTCCTTCGATGATCATTCCAAGCAGGCCTTGTGAGTGGTTCTACTTCTTATACACATCTTAGCAGATGAGAAGCATTCGCCTTAGAGCATGACTCCAGTCTGAAAAGTGTTTTGTGACAAGGTCACTAGGAGCTGTCTGTTATCTGACAGTGACATCCATTCAATTTTAAGCAGTTTGAAAGTATAAAAGTTTATTATAATTTTTTCTAACTGCCATCTGGGAACATTCAGCGTGTGATTGGGTCAAGCTGAGCTCTTTCTTGCTCTTGAATCATCACAGATAACAAACGCATTACAGCTCAAATTGTGCCTTCCAAAACACATGGGCAAACATCCCCATTGGCATCAAGAAAATGCCATGAATTTAGGAAGGGCCATATGGCCAGCTGTTGAAGTTCAGATGATACTTGAGCCCAGTTACAATGCAGCTCACTTTTCAGTTGCAGTGAAGGGGCCAAAACCTGTTTTGGTCACTACGGTTAGCAGGTATTTCTGAGTAGATAACCACAGGTCTCAGAGCTCATTTCAGCTACAGAAGTGTAATATCTGTCACTGACCCAGAAGCTCATGCAAATAAGAAATTGCTGTTTATTTTTCCATGCATTAAAATAGACATCATGTAAACCAGGGACAGATTATCAAAAAGAGAAGATATGGATTAAATTTTAAAAAAATATCAAGAATTTGTATGAAAACTGATGTACTGACCCAGAAGACAGAAAATAATTTGCAAAGAAGCTATTACCTTCTTTTAGACTACAAGAAGGGGGAAGGATTACAAAGGGATGAAAAGAGACATGTTAATTATTTCTCAGAATAATTGGTGGGGTAGATATTCTAGACTGAATATTGAACGCTGGCATCAGTATTTATTGGAACCTGATAAGGAAAGCACAGAATTGTTATATAAAGTACAGCTGTGTGGGATGACTGACCTGCTCTTCCCTGTGGAAAGAAAACCAAGACTTTTTGCAGCAAATAGCAGGGTAACATAAATGAATATGTAAACATCTCTTCTTTTCTCTCTCTTTTATAATCTCCGCCTCCCTCTGTCTAACCAATAGTTTCTGTCTTTTTTCCATTGCTTCCTCTCCAAGAATATCTAGTAATAGTGGCTGGTATTGGAGCTCATCTGGCATATGAGGAACTGACACTTGCTGCTATGTATTGTTTTGAGTGCTAATACCATTTATGACCAGTCATACTGCGTCTGTCCCTGGGGGCTTGTTTGATTATTACCATGAAATGACATATTTGAGAAGCTGCAGTATTTGTAAGCTTCCCAGATACTGACAGACAGTAAGTTCCTCTTTATTACAAATTCTTAAACTGCAACAGATACTACTGTTGTTATTCGGTAGGACCTAGAATCTCCAGTTCAAAGCTATGATCCCACTGTGCCTGAGCTTGGTCAAAAAGCCCCAGAGCATAGAAATCATAATCTTGAGTATAATGGCTCTTCCAAGATTTGTCAAAGTCAACATATCATTAGATAATCATTTGAAAAACAATTGACTGTGAATCTGAAACAATTTAAATATGTTACAAAAGACAAGCAGTGAAAGTGGAGCTTGACATTAAATGTAATATGAATGCTTTGTTTTGATATTTTGAATAGTTCTTAAGAGATGCTTCCCAGACTTCTCCACGAAGAATGGTGTGCTAACCGTGGCAAATCAGACTACTTTCAAAGATGGAAGAGGGAAAACAAGAAATGTAACGGACCTCAGGGAAGCTGCAAAGTAGGTTTTACCCTTCTTAACTGCTCGTTTGTTGGATTCTGAGATTGTGAAATCATTTAGGAATTGAAAAAATAATCAGAATCTGTTGTAGCAAATGTCTGAGGGTACACAGGCAAAACTTGCTAGTAAATGGTCTCTCTGTGCCTGGGCACTTGCAGAGTTCCAGTATGGAAAACCAGTACTGTGGTATGCAGAAATGAGCAAGGAGCCAAAAGTTTTGGTCAGGTTGTCTCAGAGTGACTGTCAGTTTTTAACTCATTCTTGTTGTTTTTCCTAGCAAAAAATAGTATTAAAGAAAGCTAAAGGAGGTTCAAAATTAAATCCTCGTGCTGCAGGACTCAGACAAGCCAGTAATGGCTCAGTTATTCCTTCCTATGATGGTCTTTCCACGGACTGTCCTAGTACTTTGAGCATCTCACTTCCTGTTTTTAGTATGTGTCTAAAGGCCAAAAAGCAATGTACTGGGCTCTGATGCATGACAACACCTCCCTTGCAGATGGACAGCAAGCATCTCCCAGTCCTGGGCATCTACCAGGATGAGAGAACACTGCTACAATAGCCTCACTTTTCCAGCTGCTATCAGTCCTCAGCCTGCCTGGCGCACAGGGGTACCTTTTCTTACCCCTCGATCCAAGGCTACCACATTCTAGCACCTTATCGGCACTGACCACACCTGCGCCTTATTAAGTTCCCTTCTTCTGGCATCTACAACTACACTGTCTGTTCAGTGATAAGAAGATCCTTCATTTCTTCTTAGGAAAACTTTGCACTTTGCAGCATAGGAAAACAGTTCCATAAAGTCAACATTTTGCTTTACTGAGCTGTTTCCTGCTTCTCTGGTATTAGCAGTTCTGGAGTCACAACTGTTTGGCTCTGGGTACACTGCAGATCTTAATAGCATACACTTTTCTTGTGATGTAATAAGCTGTTATATGTGGCGATAGTTAGTACTCATAAACCTTTTTCAATAAAGCTTTTTCAGGAGCTGTATAGACATTTTTACATGGGGTTTTTCTTTGACATAACTGTGATTGATGTTGGCTTGGTTACAGAACTGGAGCTGGAGGATAGTAAGACACTCTTATCACTAGCAAAGATATTTCAAATTCTTTCACTAAGCCTATTTGTTGTTTAAATAAATTGTGCTTTTCTACCTAAAGCAACTTTTTCTTTGGTTTGTCTTTTCTCAGTGGCATCAATAATGTCTTGGATGCAAGATCAGTTGGAATGAAAATTTTTGAAGACTATGCCATTTCTTGGTATTGGATTTTAATGTAAGATTTTCATGGGTATTTTTAATTTTTTCCAAACTCACTTTGGAGCACACAGGGAATTAAAAAATAGATCGTGTATGTGTTTGTTACCAATCCTACTTTTAAACTCAAGGAGCAACTGTAATTTCCTTTCATCACGTGATAATAATGTTGTTGTATTCTGTATGTGAGGTAAGGATAGCACAGCATACAGACATAGAGTGTCAGTTGATCTGGAGTAGCTTTTTAATATTCTACCAGGCAGAAAAACAAGAGGTGCTGTTGCAGAACCCACCTGTGTGGTAATTCCAAAACTGAAGAATCTTAATTAAGATACTTTCAAACCAATTGCAGTTGCTAAGTGTCATTAGTATATATAAAACCCACATAATTTCTAAATTCATACTAGCAATATATAGTTAAATCCATTATAATCTATAAATCCAATATAAATCCATAAATCAAACGCAGCAGGCAGAGCACCATCAAGAACAAGAAGTTTTGAACAGTATTAGGTTTATCTTGCAATTAATACTCACTAATCACCAATTAGTAAAAATGCTGCACTGAAACAAAAGAATTAGCTATTTTGCTGAAGCAAGTATGTAAGTGTATGTGCATTCTTAGTCTATTGATATTGGTTTTGATGGACCAGGGTGTTGATGAATTTAAACAGGAGCAGAAGTCTTTGCCAGGTGAAAGCCTATAACATGCACATCTTAAGTGCACATTATTCAAGCCTGAATGCAAATCCACAACAATAAATACATAAACTTTAGGTAATAAACTTAATATGGAGAATTAGTCAGTTCAGAAACGTAACCTGTCAGCTTTTAAAGGTGTTCTGTCACTGATGGGAGGACAACTTTCTCATAGTCTGATACTTGCTCACAATAGTCAGTTGCAAGAAACTCGTATTCAGCAAGCTTGGTTCTCTCTAGATCTCTTATTGAAATCGGGCTTATGGTGCAGATTCTTTCAAAGGAGATATCACCGAACAGATAGGCTGGAGAGAGAATTGACCATTTTTTTTAACAGAAGTTCTAAATACTGAAGCCAGCTTCCACATTTCAAGTATGATATTTTTATAATGAATTGTTGTTACTTTTAAAGTAGTTGGACAGAATTGTCTTCACACTTTTCACCAAATGATAGTGTACATCAAATAATTTCTGGACAAACATATTTAAGTGCCAGGGTTTGGGTGATGACAATGAAGGCCTGATAGTGCATGGAGGTGGAATTAAAAATTAAATATGGAATTGCGCTGGTCTTTTTAGCATACCCCAAAAGAACTGCTGCTTTCAAGCCTCAGTTTAAGGGCACCAGTCTACTGAGGACAGTTGTTACCATGTGCTTAGTTTTAGCGTTACTAGGACTCGTGTATATCTAAAGATAACTTCAGATAAAGGTGACTTACTGCTTTCAAGAATAGAGTCACAAGCTCCAAAACTACAACTTTTTTTGAGGAATACATTCTGCATTTCAAAGAAGCCATTCAGAAAGGGAAAATACATCATGCTAGGAAGCCTTTAAAGGGCCAGGACTTAACACTAGCTTATAAAGGTTTAACTAAATAAGCTGATGTTCTTCTTCTTGTCCCTCTGCCCATCTGGCTTAGTTTGCCCAAAACATCTGGTTTTGATTGTTTATGATCAGGCTGACCCATTTTTTTTAGCTTTGGTAACTGGCTAAATAAGCTGGGAATGTTCAGAAGAGAAGTTGCAACAGAGGCAAGAAGAGGTTTTAAATTTTTTTGAGTCTGTTCTAATACAAAATTCTGATATAACATCTACTAAAAATTCTGAGAAATTAAATGTTCTGTGAAGCATCTGAGCTGGATGTTTGTTGGATGGGTTTATTATTCACATTGCTTTAGAAGGCCTCGCTGAGTAAAAAGGCCTTTTGCAGTCTTTTTTTCCTTTCTGACTTGCTTTCTGGGAGTGAAATGAAAACAAGTATTTCCTTTCCACAGACTTCATAAAGAGAAGATACTGTAGATGTCCTTCCTAGGGTCCCTGTTGATAGTTCTTAACAGTTTCTTTTTATGCATCACGATGCCCTGATCATTTCCTCTTCTGATGGGTAGAGTCACTGGTTTTCCTCCTAAATTTAATTTTTTTTTCCGGGAAAGCTCCTAGAGTGTTACTTTACTAACATTGTTTCTTTGCAAGTAGGGATTTTTAATGGAGGATATAAAACCCAGCAACCTCCCCACGCATAGCTATTCCTCCAATTTAACTTGCTGTATTGTAGACTAGACCATGGCCTGAAAAAGGGGGTGAGTTGCTCAGCTGGTGTAAATGAACAAAAAGACATTGTACTAGTCTCATTCAGCCAACCTGAGGACCTAGTGTATACCAACATTTCAGGCTCTGCCCTGTGAGATCATCATGTATAAGCTATTTGTTTCTAATAGCAGGTAATAGCCATGAGGATGTATTTCATAAGGAAGACTTTGTAATATACTTTTACATATCATTCTCTTAAGTGAGATGAAGTGACCCTCACTTGGAGTAACAAGCATGCAAGAAAGTGAAGATTCTCACACTTGTTTTTCCTGTGTTTCTGTTTCTTGTCTTTGTAGTGGGCTGTTCATTGCAATGATTGTGAGTCTGCTCTTCCTTGTGTTATTGAGGTTCACAGCTGGAGTTCTCTTCTGGATTTTCATCTTTGGTGTGATTGGAATTATAGGTTATGGTAGGTGTAATCTTCTAGCCTCTGAGGCTATTTTTCCATATTGCTTAAGTTTGGGCAAGGAAAATCAGTAATTACATCAATTAAATAGTACAATTGGGAGAATTAATGCCTAGTTTTAGACACAGTTAAGTGAGAAGGGCTTAAATGGCAGTGAAATTTAGTAAGAATCCAGCTGTGCTGATACTTAGCACCAGATGTTGTTACCTGAATTATCTGCCCACAGTATGCTTAGTCTGTATTCACTTGTACTGATACTTCTTTTCTGTATGTGTGATGTTATAACTGACTAGTCTCACAGTAATGCATTTTTGGTTTTTGTTTACCTGACGTACTGAGGACAAAAGACTTGGCTTGTAAAAGATATTTTAAAAACTTGTCTTTGCACTCTTCAGAAACATTTGTTTTATATCGATTGGTTTTTTAAAAGGCATCTGGCATTGTTACTGGGAGTATGATCATCTTAAAGGAATACCTGGATCTGACCTCACTGTTTATGATATTGGATTCCAGACAGACTTCAGAGTGTACCTGCAACTGAGGCAAACGTGGTTAGCATTTAGTAAGTGCCCTTTAAACTCGATATCTGGTAATTGATATTTAAGAGAATCAATCATTGTCTTACTACAATCTCTGCCTTGTCAAATCTCTTCTTCTGCATATGTTGCTCAGAGAAGTAAGCAGAATTCTCTTTCTTTGTACAGTGCAAAAATCTACTTTTTTGCAAGGAGAGTAGTATATTTGTAAGGGGAGATAAGGCAATCACACTAGTGATGAGAGTGAAAAGTGCTTGTGTTATTAGCATTCCACTTCCTGTGTGTTCAGTCTTCATAATAGGGAAGCAGAAAGAATAACTAAGTTAGTCCTGATGAAGTTGCATAAGGAGTGGCATTTTTCTCTCCCAGTCTGTTTATTCTCCCTCTTTGAGGGCCCCAGAAATAAGATTAATAACTCTACACATCTTTGTAGAACTGTTTACATTCAGGTTACTGAATTTTCTTGGAGGCTGATGTAAGATGGTGGAATGAACCATTGCAGATTTCATCAGCTTTGTTTTCAAAAGTGCTTCATTGCCTTCTCTTACAAGGGCAGTGTATTTAAAACAAAATCCTACTGAACCAAGACAGTCTACAGCATACACATCCCTCCCCAGGGAAGGAAGGGTAGAACAGAGAACAAATACCTGTTAAATATCACTTGCGCTGCTGTTACTGCTCTATTAGAAGGCCCACAGACACTCAACTGATGATGAACAGGACATAACCTAAACCACTGCCTCTCCCTATTAGTAGCTAAATTAATAGATCAGTAGTTTACTGCTTAAATCTCTTTTCTCTGCTTTGTGTCTTGATTTAACTCTGTGTTGGATCACTGAGCTCACAAGGCATCTTTTACATATTGTTGAGGCAGAGCTTTTTAATGTGCTATCCCTAGAGAACATTAGGACTTTTTTATGTTTTTCTTGTGGCTCTCCAGTCTCCTCCCCTGTCTGATTCTTAGCAACCAATGTATAGTTTATCTAGAGGTCAGTGTCACTTTCAGATGAGTAAATTGAGGTGCTCAGTAATTAAATTATTTTTCCAAAGTCACTCAGCAAAGCATTTAAATATCCTTGAAGAAAATGTAGGTCTTTTAGTCCTAGTCTAGAACTCATCATGTACATTGCTTTCCTTTTTCACGATGTTTGGGACAAGCTACAATAACTTAACAGAGCTGAACTGAATTGAGATCAACTTTAAAGAAACCTGATTATGTGTTCCTTCATGGGGAACCCTATTATAAAAGAGGTGCTGAAATGTGTGTAACAAAAGCTTTGATCTGAGCGAAGTCTGTGGCTCTGAGCACCACAGCGGTCACTTGCCACCTGCAGTTCTGGTGGCTAGGGGTACTGATAGTACTTGGGATCGCAACTTAACATAATCTGTGACTATCTGGGTCTGGATTCTGAGACTATGCCTAAGATGTGGGACCTGAAACCCATTCCCATGTCCCTTGGCAAGCCTCCAGACAAGCCAAGGCTTAGGGATACTATCCTTTCTGTCTCCCTCCACAGAACTTCTTGGTATCAGCTGGAGAAGACAGATCCTGCTGAGTGTAGCCGTTCACGACTGCTGGGCTGCTTTAAATGTCTGTCTGAAGCCAGAATTCATGGATATGTCTCAGAGTTAGAGGAGATGTTCTTCAGGCATTAAAGACTCTGTCTTCTCTAGATGAAGTCCATGGGATTTTTTTACTTTCTACTGCAGAAGTAGGTTTTGAACTGACGCAAATAGAAATCAGACTGAAGCAGTCTATTTAAACCACATCTGGGTTATGATTCAAATACTGCTCATAACTAGGAGAGGAAATGTTCTGGGACATGATGCTCTCAGCTCTCTGACCTCAGAGCAAGTTTGTATGATAGCAGCAGCAAAACTGGAAGGTGAAAATAATTTTTCCAAAACTGTCCTATTTTAGCCTCCTCTTATATTTATTTTTTTTTACTCAAATGAGGTGAAAGCACCTCATTCCAGATTAATACTGAAACAAACCTATTGATGTAAGTACATCTAAATGTTAGAATGATATATATCAGAAAAATGCACTCTTCGTGTCCTTTTTATTTATTTTGTTGTATCTAAATACTACAAATTAGCAGCATTAGAGTATAAACATGCAAAATGGTAATTTGTGAAAAGTAGAATTTGTTAAGTGTGAACTATATCTAAGGCCAAATATTACAGTCACATTTAAGTAAATTATTATCTTTGTCTGAGAATATGTTCCTTTTTTCTTCTAAAATTACAAATGCTAATGTCAGAGTCCTACACATTCTGACTAACTCTCTGCATGTAGAATTTCCCTACACTGGAACTTACAAAACTATGAAATGTGATTGAAGATTGGCAGGTGCCGTGAGAATAAGAGAACTGCTCTAGTAGAGAATTTTATAGAATTCATGAACGATACTGTAAATTACAAGGAAAAAAATTACAGACACAGCGTATTGGTTCTATTCCTGATAAATCTAACTTTGTTTGTTTACAGTGATAATACTTTGTGTTGTTGAAGTTATAATCATACTGATGCTGATCTTCCTAAGGAATCGGATCCGGATTGCTATTGCACTGTTGAAGGAAGGTAGTAGGTATGTTTGTCTGATTTTAATATAATTTGAATTTTATTAAATGATCTCTAGGGTACACTCTTCTTGAGCTTCATCTTGCACTACCAAGGGCAGAAATCTGGAGATTCACTGCTGAACACTGCTAACACGTAGTGATTATTTGTCAGACAGCATACGGTTGTCCCCTCCTGTGTGACTCTTAATGGACTTTTACATCTCTAGACTGAGACAGAAATTGATGTGCTGCTCTTAACCTCTTGGTTGCACATGACAGATCCCTTGCATTCCCCCTCAGCATTTACTGGTTTAGCAGCAGGAACTGAGTAAATTTGTCTCCTCTTACATTCTGGAAACTGCCTCCTATAAAACAAATAGCATCAGAAGTGCCATGAGTCATAGGAGAAATACTACAGGAAATAATTAGAGACAAAAAGGCTTGTCATAAGCTTACAGAGTCACTGGAAAGAAAATTTAGAGTAACAGGAAGGGGTAGATGACAGAGAACCTGTAGTTTCAGTGAACAAAACACATGCTCTCTGAAATCACATCCAGTGAGATACCCAGCTGGAGGTGTTTGCCTCCGAGATAGCTGCAGCCAGTTTACCCAGAGGGGCTGTGTCAGCTTGCAGTTTTACAGAGGAGTCATCCCTGGCAGAGTAGGAACTGGCGTGCTCAAGTTCCTGCTCACTCATCGCATTCTAGCCACAAGAAGTATTAGTAGAATGTTAGCCGCTGAAACATCTTGATGTTAAAAGGAGCTCCCTAAGCTGTCAACAGTGAAAAGCCATTATTCTTTCTGCCTGCCAACAGCCGAAGGCGAGCACCATTTGTGGCACATGCAGGGAAAGTCACATAGTCACAGGGAGGTGTTAGCATGTCCTGGCATTACAAAGGCAAGTTGAATGTCCCTGCCCCAACAATAATACTTAAGGCGGGAAAGGGGCTGGGAACAGAGTCCTGAAATACAAAGTAGTTAGAGGTAGTTTCAGGTGTGCAGGAACTGAGGGAAGAGCATAGGAGCTGAGCGGAGTGGGGCAAGGAAATAAAGGGTAATGTCTGCAGTGGTCAGCAAGGAGAGGTGGTTGAAATGGGTTTATGACCTGGAAAGAGCTGGACCTGTGAAGTAGTAATGGAGAAGGAGAAAGCAGAAAACAGGCTTGAACATGGCAAATTGATGAAGCTGACTGTAGTGCTGTTGATAAAAGCGGAGTGGTAGAAATGACAAAGTGAAGATGTGAAGACATTTGAAGAATAAACCTGCAGTATTCTGAGATCCCAGCACTAGATTATGCTACCACTACCAACAAGTAGCTCAAAGTAAAAAGGAGGATGCTAGAAGAGGACTGATAAAAAGCTCATTTCTTAAATGTTGAAGCTTACTGATATGTTTTCTTTCTTTCACAGGGCTATTGGCTATATAATGTCTACATTGTTCTACCCAATCGTCACCTTCATACTCATTGCAATTTGTATTTCCTACTGGGCCGTGACAGCTGTGTATCCTTCTGTCTGTGTACCTCTCTGGAGGAACAGGCTTCTGGTCTGCAAGACCAGAAGATTCTCTGCTGTTTCACCTTAACCAAGCCAGTGTTAAGAGGGCTATTTGGTCACTTAGCACTTGCTGCCCTGATGCACTCTTCCTCACTGCACATTTTCATGCAATGTACAAATGAAATGTACAGTGAATTTAATTTCATTAAAAAGAACCGGACTAAAATTCATGCCAAGGCCAGCAGATCATACAAGGCCTTGTGTACTACATAAGGTTGACTTTAGGAGGTAAAAAAGGGCCCTCAGCAAAGAGTGAATATGGCCTTTAACGTGTTGCATGTTCTGTAGGCCTCTTGTTAGTGGTCTCTTAGATAGCAGGGCATGGGGTGGGCTGCAGGTGTGTTTTGTTCAGAAAAGTGTAGGAAAGGAGTGAGAGAACATACGGTGCACTGAATCCTCTCTAAATTACCTAACAGCAACCACTGTCTGTTTCTTGTCAGAACAGCAAGGTATCAGAAAGGGGAAAATTGCTTTTTGAAATCAAATTGTTCATTCGCATGCAATGACCGTCAGTTATTGCTGTTCAGGACAACGTTAATTTGTCATTATGCTCTGTGTCTAGCTCTACCAAAACACAAACTGTCAAAGAACTACTGCATAACCTACTTATCAAATGTGTATGTACAGGAGAGACTGAGTCAACTTTGAAGATTATTCCCCTTGCCAGTTCTGGGCAGGGGTTATTACAGCTCCAGGATGGAGTTTGCCTTAGTTCTCTAATGAGAGTATTCAGTCTTGTGTATCAACCCTTCATATATTTCTCTGCAGAGCAAGAACAGCTTTTCTGTTATCTGCACAAGTTCTTTAGACCTAGTGGTTACCCACTGCAGAATCCTAAAAGTTGCTCAAAGCCTATAGTTCTGTGATTCCTCCTTAAAATATTTCATTCAGTTTTCTGGCTACATCAGGAGAACCTGTATATAAAGTAATGGCTAATCAAACACTGTGCAAGTATGCAAACCTGACTTGTGATCCAGAAGTAAGTGTAACAAATATTTACCTATAATGAGAGCTATACTAATTGCATTTCTTAATCACTATTAAATGCAATGCTCGTGGAAAATGTGCATATTTTAAGTAATGATTCCTCATGTGAAATCTGAAAGTAGTACTTAGTGTTCAGATAACACTTATTTGTTCAAAGCAATTTACAAACTTAAACTAATTTTTCTGCTAACCTGTCCTATAAGGCAGGTAAATATTAACCATCCTAATTTACAGGGTGAGAACAGAAGACACAGAAATACGGGTTTATTTGAAAAGATGTTCTTGAACACGTGAGGATTCTATCTTGTGGTCCTCAAAAGGCAATGGAAGACTGTGAAAGCTGTGCCTCAGACCTGCCCAAGGACCAGCCATGTTTTGAAGCAGAGGCTTAGCTGCTTTTGGCACAGCAATGACCTTTATGAAGCTCCAAAAATATTTGTCTTTTTTTTCTTTTTTTTTTTGTTTTTTTTAATTTATTTTTTCTTCAGTCAAATGTTTTAACTTGACTGTGGGGTTGACTTTAAGTATTTTTTGAAAACTAGAAATATTTATCAAATGTTATATCAGGGTTATTTTCAGGTGTTTACATTCCAATGTACTGCTGTGGTTATGTATATTCCAAACAATTCCCCACCCTGCTGATGTCTGAACACTAAAAAAGAAAGGGATTAGAAATTGACTGACTTTAATTCATGCACAAACTGAGCAAATACATGAAATGAACAATAAAAATAGGGAAAAGTAATTCAATGTGAAGACTACTCATGTTTTAATACTCTGAGATAGGTAAGGGAAGTTGTGACCACATCCACAGTTTGTATAAAATGGCATAGCTCACTTGATATCAATTCAACTGTGATGATTTATCCAAACTGCAGATTTGGCCTCTGGTTTTCAAATCATTGCGGGATTTTTTTATTTAGGTGAGCAGGTTTTCTGTAATGAAACTGAAGTATTTATGTATCTTAAAAGTAGATTTGTGAAATTCAAATTCCACTTATGTAGGTTTTAGGCATGTGGTGAACATGCATAGTTTAAAGTTAAGCACCTGCATAAGACATTCATATGAATCCTTAAATATGTAGACAGGTTACATAGTATTGGAGTGCAGTGTTGAATGAGCTAATGAAGCATCAAGCAGAATTATGTTATTTTTATTAAACTGCTAAACTTCAGAGACTGTGTACCCAGAATTCATTGCTTATCATTGTGGTGTTTATTTTTCTTTCTGTACAGACTTTCAACACAACCAATGTGACTAAATTGTGTCCGGGTGCTCAGTGTACTTTTGCTTTTTATGGAGGAGAAAGCCTGTACCATAAGTACATCTTCATCTTCCAGTTAGCCAATGCCTTTGTTTTTCTCTGGCTGGTGAACTTTGCAATTGCACTGGGTCAGTGTACCCTTGCTGGTGCCTTTGCCTCTTATTACTGGGCCTCTCGAAAACCAGCTGATATTCCACTGTGGCCACTCTTCTCTTCGTTTGGGCGAGCAATACGGTAAGACTGTGGAGCTGGATGTCAGCCTTGTCATGTATCTAACGTGTGCTCTTTTTGCATCCAAGGAAGCCAGACTTAGAATATCAAATGAAAACGATTAGTCAGCATTGTGGTTTAATCTCGGTAGGCAGCCAAGCTCCACGCAGCTGCTCGCTTGCTCCCCCACGGCAGGATGGGGGAGAGAATCAGAAGGGTAAAAGTGTGAAAACTTCTGGGCTGAGGTANCATTCCATCCCAAACCAGAGAAATGTAGTTGTCAGGGGGAGGCTGAATCCTGTAGCCCAATAGCAGCACCACTGCTGCAGCTCCACGCCCCCAGGTCCCACCAATTACAAGGCTGAGCACATATTCCTAGTAGGCTCACACACCCAAATACATGTATACAACACATATGTACACAGCTGGCCACACAGATTGACAGACATGCAGAGCACTCACACAAACACCAACAGCACCAGTGGCTTCATGCTGTTCCTCTCTCTGGTGGATCAGGATGAAGCTTTGTTAGTATATGTAATTCCCACTAGTGGACCTTCCTCTAGTTATAATATTATTTATATATACACACACATATGCACATACATACGTAATTGTACATATACACATGCACAGTGTAACAGTCTTTTATCTTGTTTTAGATACCATACAGGTTCGCTGGCATTTGGAGCCTTAATTCTTGCAATTGTCCAGCTTATTAGAGTAATACTGGAGTACTTGGATCACAAACTGAAAGGTGCGATTTATGAATCTGCTCTAGTTTATTAAGACCTCCTTTGGTAAATTGCTTCCTTACTTTCCCAAGATGTTTTTCAGCAATGATAAGAGATTCCACCTTATTTTTAGCCATTGTAGTTCCATTTGAAGCCAGTGCATTTGTGCTGGTTTACTCAAATTGAGTCTATGTCCTGGGGAACTTAATGCCAAGTTCATGCAGGATGTGGATCTGATCTAATTGAAAGCTAGTGAGCTAAATTTGGTTGAGAAAGAGAGTCCATATCTAGAAGAAAAGAAATAATGTTTCTTGTTGTTGTCACAATTTAAGATTTTCTTCTGAATAGCTTTCTATGTTCTGAAGACTGTTCATGAGTTCTCTGTATGATGTACTCTCTCCTTTCTTTCAGGTACACAGAACTCCTTCACTAGATTTCTACTCTGCTGCCTCAAATGCTGTTTCTGGTGTTTGGAAAAATTCTTAAAATTTATAAACAGAAATGCCTACATCATGGTATGTGCTGTCTCTGCATGTGGTCTCCCCTATCTGGGGCACTAAAATACCCTAGCCACTAATAGTAGGTCAACAACCAGCAGTACTAGAAGCTGCTGAATAAGTAATGGAATTTATGGGAGTTTTCAGGAAATGCATGTGGTCCTACCATGAAAAAGTAAGATCTTTTTTTTTTAATTCTTCTAAACTCAGCCTGTTTTCATGCCAGTCCGTGTCCATCTCCCTCACCCCCCAAAGTAAGTGGGAAGGGATGGCATAGCTGGTTAACTCCCCCTCTGATTCAGCAATTGAAATCCGAATTTCAACAGGAATATTAGCTTGTTTCATATTGCACGTTGATGACACTTCTGTTTGGAAGCAGTGTTTGAATAAGGAGGTTAGAAGTCATGTGGTATCTGTATTTCCTCCTGGAGGTTAAAAGCACAAATTCTGCTAACAGCAGCAATAATATTTCTCTAAAATAACCCTTCTAGCATCCAGAAGAGAAATTCCAGATTTTCACCTAAATAAACATACACAGATTTCAGCCTAGGATGTTCTGACTTGAAGCAATTTCAGCGATTGAATAGTACAGTCACGGACTTGTCTCAAAGGAGGTGGCTGTAATTATAATCCATGTTCATGCAATTGATGTTTCAAAATAATGCCATCTTGAAAAGAAAGTATTCTTTTTTGCTATCTTGTTTACAGTTTGTAAACAGACTGCACTAAGAGCTGTTCTGGTATACCTTACCCATGTGGACACTATTCCAGGAAGAAGAAACGGTTTTGTTCCTGAATAACTTTAGCTGTTTTACTTTATGCTGATGTAAATCCACTGACTTTGATAGTGGTATTGCTGATTTCTTCTTAAGTGAGAGCAGCGTCAGGTCAGAGGAGATACCCACAGGGATCAACTCACTTGTGCTCTGCAAGTTCCTTTCCACTCGCTATAGATCTAGTGTAGGTAACTAGCAAAGTGAGAAGAATCCCTCAGCAAGTACCTTATTTGCTCTACTTGGCAAACTAAGTATTGAGTCTACTGCCTGCAAGATCAAAAGGGGTGACATGCTCATCACCAGGTGATTTGAAGGGGTAGGATGGCCAATATTCTGTCCCAACCTGGTGGGAAGCATTCAGAGGCAGCAGGTGACTGGGGGAAGAGCTTTATGTTCATCTGAGTTTCAAGGTCACATATTAGAGAGAACTATGCATTAAACACAATAAGATTCTGGCATACAAGGAGGTATCCTAATTATTTTAAATACTTAACAGTTACTATTATTTTGCAGATTGCCATATACGGTAAAAACTTCTGCACCTCGGCAAAGGAAGCATTCTTTTTGCTCATGCGGAATGTGGTGAGGTAAGGGGCCATCTCCCAGTCCTTGGAAATGTCAGGGTTTCCCGCTATTGCACTCCGAAGACACCCTTCTTTCCTCTCCCATGCCTCCTCCAAATATTGTAAGCTGCTTCTGTCCTCAGACAGGGCCCTCACTTCTAACAGTGTGTAACAGCAGGCTGTCCAGCACAGTAACCTATGCAAAGTTGATATAATCTAACAGTTTTTTGACGATTGCTCTTTTAAATTCATAAGCAGCCAGTGGATTGTAGTAGTGTCTCCAAGGAACCAACGGAGCCCCTGAGAGGAGATCTACAGTTATATGGGAATAGGGTGCTCATCACCTGCCCTATGTGTGTTTCTTGAGCTTTGGTCCACTCACTGACCGTGAAAAGGAAAGCAGAAAGACCTGAGTCTTCAGATTGATCCGGAAAGCTTGTGGGGTGTCAGAGAGTGGCAGTAAAGAAGAGAGAGTACTTTGCTTTCGCAACCAGTATCTTTAACATAACCAGATCTCCCCTGGTGCTGGGAACTTCCCTGGCCCTTTTCCCTGCTACCAGGACTGCTGCCAAACTCCTGTTCTCATCAGTACTTTTCTTCATTGCTCCTGGCTCTTCCTGTACTACTGTGAGATCAAGTAATAATGGGAGAATAACTTAGAAGCAGGCCGTGTTGATGTAACAGCAGACAATCTAGTTACAAAGCAAGAGGCACAGTAAAACTGGTTAGGTGGTTTAAATTATTGTGAAGGACTGGAAGGAGGGGAGGAATGGGGGGAGAGGCTGAAAGAGGAAAGTGGAAACGATGTTTAAGAAAGAAGAGGAAGGGATTGGAGATGGGAGAATGGAGTGCATTTGCCCTGTTGGCATGCGTTAGCATCGGTACAGTGCTGTCCATGCCGGGTAGTGCCTGTGCAATAGGAAAGAGAAGCTGCCTTTGTTTCCCTTCAGAATGTCACCTCGCTGTCCTTTGTGCTTTTGCTCCTAATCACTAAGAGCAATAGCTAAAAGCCAGGCATATAATTTTATTGTTTCAAATTGAGTTTTTTTTCTTGTGTATTTTGCTAATTCTGAATTCTGACAGGTTAATGATGATTTGTTCTCTTTAATATTTCTTAATGTTTATCTTTCATGGTAGTCAGTGCTGTGTATTACCATATCCATAGCCTTCATTGCTGTCAAGAGGCTGATGATACAAAGCTCATTTTCCATCCCATTATTTACCTGGAGTTTCAGATAAGACAGGCTGGCAGGATTTTGAGCAAAACCTCCCTGCTGTTGTTTTCAATGAGATCTGCAGATTTACTGTCAATATTTCTGTCTACCTTCATTCATTCACCTGTGACTGTCCCCCTGCTTTGAGGCCTGCCTCCTGCCTTCAGTGTTTTACCATGATATCTTAAAATAATAGATTTGGCATGTTATGGGGTCATGAAATGTGTCCAGATAGGACTAAGTGAAAAGAAGACCTACTAGCAATCTACACAAACATTGCTTTTTGTTTCAGGGTGTACTTTGCCTCTTCTGGGCTGGCTTATCTATGACCCCAGTAGAAAGGCTGACATGAAAATATTTTTATGTTTTGTTTCTTTTTTTTAACCAGCAAGAGCAATAAACGGTCCTCAAGTGCTGTAGCAGTACTGCTGCATTAAGGCCCAACTCAGCAAGGACTCAGCGCTTTTTTGCCTTAAGGGATTTGGCTGTAACAAAGCCCATCTCAGTGTTGTGTTTCTGCGTGGTTGTATTGTCAGCCTGTGGAACCAGCAGAAGACAGCTTCTTGGTCATATTTTGTCAATTAGCCATAGATTTAAGGAGAAAGACTACAAATGTCTTGTTTGTGATGATTATGTGTCCTTTGTCCTTTGCTGAACAGAGTTGCAGTTCTGGACAAAGTTACAGACTTTCTTTTATTCCTGGGGAAAATTCTCGTTGCTGGTGGTGTCGGTAAGCTAAATGATTTTTTTCCAAATGCTGTGTTCTATTTTCTGGTACCTACAAGTATGCCTGCCATAATCATATATGCTTAGTTAACAGCTGGGGGTTCTCATTGGTCTGACTGTTTGGGAAGCTGTTCCTGTGTTTCTAGGATTTGCAAGACTGAACTAAAATATATTTTTTTCTTTTTTCCCCCTTCTCCCTCGCCTCATCTTTTCCATAATTGCTTTTACTGCTCTTGCATGTGTTGCTGGCACAAGGACATCTGCAGCCAAAGCATCATAGCTGGATCAAACCAAATTCTCATCCAATAAGTCAGCCACAATCGGTTCTCCTTTCATAAGAACTGAACAAAATTGGAACTGAGATTCACCTGGTAGCAGAGAGCATGCATACAAGAGGAAGTGGAGCAGGTCTGCAGGAGATGGGCCTGAAGCTCTGCTGTATTCAAGCCCATTATTGCTCTAAGCTATAGTAAAAGAAATAGATTATTTCTAACATCCTTATAGGGTTTTCTTAGTTATCAGTAACTATATTATTCATGTTTTTCTGTAACAGAAAAGTGATTTATTTTTTTTTTAAATGAAGCACTTTCAGCAATTCAAGTTGGCAGTATTGCCTTATGGTTTTTCTAAATTGTAACAGCAGTTTCAAAACATTATTTTAAAAATAACCATATTTTGTATTCTCTATACTTTAAAAGATTACAAATGAATTTTATTTTAATCAAAAGTTGAAAATTAGTACCAAGAACAGATCTAAAATATTTTGTCATTACTGTAGAATGACTTTCAAACTGGCGTAGCAAATTTGATCTGAAACTTCTTCTCTAAAATTTAAGCCATGAAATACTGAAATTAATTCATGTCTTCATCCTCTTCAAGGATATATTCTTTGGGCAATTTCTGTTGTAGATCCATTGGTCTGTTCTAAACTTATCGTTGTGCTTGTCACTAGCACTGCCATTTCTCCTTTCAATCTGAAATTAAGTATTTCTTCAAGCAATAAAATTTAAAGCAGCAGGATTTTTCTCTCTTTTTTATTTTAGAAAAGATCCACCCAATGGTCTGCGTTATCCCATGTAATTGTCTTGTTTACAGAATGTTTGTAGAATGATGAAACAAGACAATTCATTAAAGTCTTTCTGGGCCCATGAATATCTTTATGGTAATTGATTCATTTACATATCTCTTCTGTCAGAATACAGATCCAACAGATAATTAGTATTGAGGAATTTATTGTTTACAAACTCCTATTTAAACCATCCTTGGATCTGTTATCTGTTTGTTTTGTTCCATCCATTTTTTAGGTGTTAGAAAATCAGAGGTAGCATAGGAATCACTAATATTCTGTGCTTCTTGCAGGTGTCCTTGCGTTCTTTTTCTTCACACAGAGAATACCAATCTTTGCACAGGAAGCACCGACATTAAATTACTACTGGGTACCATTGTTGGTAAGGCAGCCATCTAACCTCCTGAACACTGAGGGCAGTTTGAGGTGCTCAGACTACTCAGGGCATGGTCTGCTAACAGCTCCTGTTGTCATCCTCTCAGTGGCATGCTATCCACTGAAGTGAGGACTGATCTGCTACACCCTAGTCCTCTGGATCCTTCAGGCAGATGTGGCACTGCAGTGACTCTGCACCTTCAGAGAAATTAGGCTTCACATCTGCTTTGCTCAGGCTTCCCAGACAGCAAAGGCTGGTGGTGAGGCACCGATGAGGGTGTGGCTTCTAATGGAAGGGACTTGTGATGCATCTCTTTCTCCTTTTGTAGCCTCCCTAGACACCAGAACATCTCCAGGATGAGTGGTTCCTTAGAATAATCTTGAAGGAGTTCAGACTGTTCTTGGCCTATATTCTCTCTGGGGGTTGAAATGGCTCCAATTTGGCAGCTGGAAAACTAGCGGCTACTGCATGTTAGGATATGGTCTTGAACCTGTAATCCCTTTTCACAGCAGTAGTAACCTGTGGTAGAATTACAGAGCTGCCATTAAATCCTCCCAAATTTGCTTAGCAGACTAGGCTTCTGACTTGTGTTAATGCTGCCACATTGGTGCCAAACTAAATTTAGGGGTTTATTGTGGTTTGTTTTTTGTAGACGGTCATTATTGGCTCCTACCTAGTTGCACACGGGTTCTTCAGCGTCTATGCAATGTGTGTCGACACACTTTTCCTCTGCTTTTGTAAGTACTATGTTTTCTTTCACTAATACCTGCAAGTCATGGAAGGAGGAGAATTCCTTACAGAATTCTGGTGCCATGCTAGCAAACTGTGTGAAAAACAAACTGCTGCTGCTTTTCAGTCTGGCTCCTTGATGCATTCTGCAGTGCAGAAGTGCCTTAGCATTCAAATTTAATTAAAATAATGAAAGGTAGCTATATAGCTCATAGGGACATCTGACTTTTGTTTTTCATATGTTCCTTAACTTTAACAGTTTGCTTCTGGGTGCTTTGTAAAAAGCCCTGTACAGCAAAGATTCACTCAAACCTTTTGTTCATAATAAAGTTATTTTTGGTATATAGGTAGTCCTTTGCTTTCAACTTAATAGCCCTGAACAAAGTATTATGCTGAATTACCATCAAATTTGTGTAAAATACCATTTAAAAAACCATCTGTCCCTTGGACCCCCCCAGTGGCAAGCAATCATGGACAGCATCTCAAAGGGACTGCTGTTCAATGTGTCCAGTGAGAGAATACTAAAATCACAAAAGAATTCTGTTGGTCTCAATTTAGGGCAAGATTATCAGAGGACGTACTTATTACAAAATACATTCCATTTGCTAGATTTACTGAATTGAAGAAATAAAGATACATTTTTTTCTATAATGAAAGTCATTCTGGTAGGTCCAAGTAGAAGTTACACGGTAGTGATTGTTCTTGCAGTTGGGGAATTATTTGATAATTCTAAGGGAATACTGAAATAGGCTTGATAGGCTTGAAATAGGCTTGATATCTGCCATATGCACAGTGGATCACTGAGGGCAGATAAACATGGTAATACTGATTCTCCTCTTACAATATCATAAATTCTTTCTTTCCTTTAAACACTCACCTGCTTAACCTCACTTCCCTAGGAACTAAGGTTAGCAGTGACTCTGGAAATACTGGGTTGCCAAAGAATCACAGGAACAAAATCAGTCAGAAAACTGAAAATTGATGTCTAGCTGAGAGCTACGTCCTATTCATCTCAAGTTATGGACTTTGGTTCTAAACAAACATGATCACAGACAGGCATAGCACTAACAACACTCCAGGAAATAAGCTAAACCATAAATGAACAGATGGCAACTATGATTTAGAATGAAATGGAACAAACTAACAAATTTTATTCAAAAAATAACAGATTTTTTTTTTATTTGTTCCAAAGACACATGGTAGATACTGACATGGAGATGTATGAAGATTTGCTTCCTCTAACCTCTCTGGCCGTTCCTTACAACTAGTGCTCTCTTTTTGGCTCTGCAGACACAGCTGTCTGCCTCTGCAGGGTTGCAGTTGCAATGACTGTGCTTCACTGCACACCCCCTCCAGATTGCCCATCAGTGGGAAATTGTTCACTGGTGTGCGATTCCTGCATGGCGCAAACACTGGGCTGAACCCAGACCAGTGATTTAGTCATGACCTTCTGTAGGAAAAAAAAGTAATGTCTGCCTCATTATTTTAAATTCATACTCTATTTTGCTTCCCATGCTTCCATTCAGTAATGGACAGTAGGAGATGGTATAAAATGTTGAGCACTTGTGGCATCAAGTTTTTTTAAAAGAACTTTATCTGAGCCAGTGAAAAAAGGTCCAGTTTTAAAATGTGCTTAAATTCACAGCTCTCTGTGGGACAAATTTTCTAGCAAGTAACAGCCAAAATGCCAGGCTTCGTGGAGGCACAAGTGTTTCTGAAAATTTCCACCTATACTGCCAAACCAAAGAACTGGAGAATAAAAACAACACATTGCTGTCATTTAAAAATGGCTAGATGTTTGTGTCTCTGCTGTGTGTAAAACTTCTTCTGGTTTGAGAAAATAGAATTTTTTTAGTGTCCTTAACAATACAGCTAAATTGCCTTGATTGAGATTTTTTTTTTTTTCTAATGTTGGGTCTTTCTCTCCTTTCTTCAACTCTGTGTGTGTGTGTGTTTGCACTGCTGTTTGCTCTGTTGGCTGCCTTTGCTGTGTAAATTCAGGTGAAGACCTGGAAAGAAATGATGGATCTACAGCAAAACCCTACTTCATGTCAGCTAGCCTTCACCGAATTCTAGGGAAGAAGGAACTAAGCCCTAAGAAGGCAGTCGGATAACATACACTAAACCTCAATATCAAAACAGTGTCACTTTTAAGCAAAACGTGTATAAAGTAGGCAAAAGTAAAAATTGTAAATGATGCTTCTGGTTAATGGGTGATTTTTTTTTCCTTTTGCTTATATCTAAAAAATGAGCAACATTGGTAACATTTAACTAGTTTAAATGCTTAAACTAACAGCTGTGAAAAAAGGCCACGTTTTAGTTTATAGAGTGCCTATGAAAAGGAAAATGTAAATTTGAAGCTTTTTTTAAGTCTATAATGATGTTTTAATAACTTTTGTAACACAAGTTGCTGCCTTAGATGATGGCAGTTTTGATAATGTTTCTTTTTTATAAGTGTATATTTGTAAAAGAAATTCAGGCAATTTTTTGAAAGCACTAGCATATAACCTAATTAGCCATAAAAAGATAGTTCGAGACTCTCTAGTTAACCAGGAGATGGTACTAAATTTGTAAATATGGTGCTATGATTGTATTTTTTTGTACAAGCTGGTTCACAGCTATTTAAACTGTGATTATACATGCATTAATGATTCCCTACACTGAAAAAATGTAGTGATATTTTAATCACATCCACTACTGCATCTTTTAAGACATGATGGTACCCTGCAGGTCCCAAAGAAGGTAGTCGGAGAAGATGATAGTTAATACTGCTTACCGTGAAGTTTTCTGTGAGTTGTACTCAAAAGATGATATAACCGAGAGAAGGTCCCACTGCACATGAAGTGATTTGTGGTTCACACAAATGAGGTTTCATCTGGTACAAGATGGTGAATGTATCATTTTAGCTGATGTCTAAGAGAGATGCACTTGTGTTAATATCCCCCTGTCTCTAACGAGTCTCTGATTGTGTTCTACATTATGAGGAAGTTGAGCTTCACTGAAAGGAAAACCAAATGCAGTCTTTTTTCCTTGGAAGAAAGTCTTGGCCATATATGTGCACAAGGAATTCCATTGCCTCTGCCTAGCTCAGAAAAGCTTCTTAACGGGACATCGCAATGGCCGTGTGGGCGCTGAGGGCCAGATGTGCTCTTTCTCTGGGTCTCCAGGCTCTCAGTGGCTCACACAGTAAGGTATTAAGACATTTAAGTCTTCTCATGATACAGGATGAATTATTGAGCTACTGAAAGATGATCCAAAAAATTTAGTTTGCTTTTTGATTATTAAATTTGCCCAGTCATTAGTACAAAATCTATTGGTAGAAAGCATATTAACATTCCTTTCAGTTTTATGACCCTTCCATTAGTAGAACTGTCACTGACATTAGCAACAGCTCTGCTCATGGAAAGTTTTTACACTGGAGTACTTCTCAAGTCTGTTACTGCCATGAGCTGAGCTGAAAAGGTTTTAATTTATTAGTCTCATGGATGCCCAAGGACCCAACCATACTGAGGCCTGCCCCTAGTTTTCATGGATTCCACTGTAGTGAATAAGGCATTCCATTACTGTCTGCTTTCCATGTGCCATACCACTGCCAGATCTCCTACAGGAGTTCAGCACCTGGAAATACTTTTCTAGCCCCAGGAGTCTGTTGGTGTCACAAAGAGAAAGGCAAATTCTTTTCCAGATGATNACACACACACTCCCCTCACCCCCACTATTCTAATCTCTTCTGACAATTAAATCAGTAACTTACAGGGGTACGTGTCACCGTTCTGTGATTAAAAAAGCTGCTGGTCTGATTACAGTCCATGTGCTAATTTTTTTTTATTTTTTTTTAAATACTACTGTGTGATTAGTTTGCAGATGAAAAAAACTGCATTAAGTAATCTATATTTGTACTGGACTTGAGTGTCTTACTGGGAGCTCAACTGAGAAAGCATATTTCCAAATACAGCGTGCTTTTTTATTCATATGAATGTAACCATAGAGTTTACTAGGAATAAAACAGAATAGAAATAGTCTACACTTATTTGATTAGAAGACTTTTGTAACAATCCTATGCATTTACTAAAGGAATTTCTAAAAGTGAAAGTTTTAAATTGTATTATTATTTATATACAGTAAAAATATATATATGTATAAATTTGTTCCACTCACTATTTTTTGAAATTATTTAGAATGTAAGTGATCATCATTTCTGAGAAGAAAACTTAAAAGCCATTTTCTTAATGATATAGTTATGAGAACTGTGAAAATANCTTAACAATACAGCTAAATTGCCTTGATTGAGATTTTTTTTTTTTTCTAATGTTGGGTCTTTCTCTCCTTTCTTCAACTCTGTGTGTGTGTGTGTTTGCACTGCTGTTTGCTCTGTTGGCTGCCTTTGCTGTGTAAATTCAGGTGAAGACCTGGAAAGAAATGATGGATCTACAGCAAAACCCTACTTCATGTCAGCTAGCCTTCACCGAATTCTAGGGAAGAAGGAACTAAGCCCTAAGAAGGCAGTCGGATAACATACACTAAACCTCAATATCAAAACAGTGTCACTTTTAAGCAAAACGTGTATAAAGTAGGCAAAAGTAAAAATTGTAAATGATGCTTCTGGTTAATGGGTGATTTTTTTTTCCTTTTGCTTATATCTAAAAAATGAGCAACATTGGTAACATTTAACTAGTTTAAATGCTTAAACTAACAGCTGTGAAAAAAGGCCACGTTTTAGTTTATAGAGTGCCTATGAAAAGGAAAATGTAAATTTGAAGCTTTTTTTAAGTCTATAATGATGTTTTAATAACTTTTGTAACACAAGTTGCTGCCTTAGATGATGGCAGTTTTGATAATGTTTCTTTTTTATAAGTGTATATTTGTAAAAGAAATTCAGGCAATTTTTTGAAAGCACTAGCATATAACCTAATTAGCCATAAAAAGATAGTTCGAGACTCTCTAGTTAACCAGGAGATGGTACTAAATTTGTAAATATGGTGCTATGATTGTATTTTTTTGTACAAGCTGGTTCACAGCTATTTAAACTGTGATTATACATGCATTAATGATTCCCTACACTGAAAAAATGTAGTGATATTTTAATCACATCCACTACTGCATCTTTTAAGACATGATGGTACCCTGCAGGTCCCAAAGAAGGTAGTCGGAGAAGATGATAGTTAATACTGCTTACCGTGAAGTTTTCTGTGAGTTGTACTCAAAAGATGATATAACCGAGAGAAGGTCCCACTGCACATGAAGTGATTTGTGGTTCACACAAATGAGGTTTCATCTGGTACAAGATGGTGAATGTATCATTTTAGCTGATGTCTAAGAGAGATGCACTTGTGTTAATATCCCCCTGTCTCTAACGAGTCTCTGATTGTGTTCTACATTATGAGGAAGTTGAGCTTCACTGAAAGGAAAACCAAATGCAGTCTTTTTTCCTTGGAAGAAAGTCTTGGCCATATATGTGCACAAGGAATTCCATTGCCTCTGCCTAGCTCAGAAAAGCTTCTTAACGGGACATCGCAATGGCCGTGTGGGCGCTGAGGGCCAGATGTGCTCTTTCTCTGGGTCTCCAGGCTCTCAGTGGCTCACACAGTAAGGTATTAAGACATTTAAGTCTTCTCATGATACAGGATGAATTATTGAGCTACTGAAAGATGATCCAAAAAATTTAGTTTGCTTTTTGATTATTAAATTTGCCCAGTCATTAGTACAAAATCTATTGGTAGAAAGCATATTAACATTCCTTTCAGTTTTATGACCCTTCCATTAGTAGAACTGTCACTGACATTAGCAACAGCTCTGCTCATGGAAAGTTTTTACACTGGAGTACTTCTCAAGTCTGTTACTGCCATGAGCTGAGCTGAAAAGGTTTTAATTTATTAGTCTCATGGATGCCCAAGGACCCAACCATACTGAGGCCTGCCCCTAGTTTTCATGGATTCCACTGTAGTGAATAAGGCATTCCATTACTGTCTGCTTTCCATGTGCCATACCACTGCCAGATCTCCTACAGGAGTTCAGCACCTGGAAATACTTTTCTAGCCCCAGGAGTCTGTTGGTGTCACAAAGAGAAAGGCAAATTCTTTTCCAGATGATGTGAATGCAAGTTTCTGGGGAAAATTTAGTGACGATCCACATCACAAAGTGGTCTTGCTGTCTAACATACAGCTCCAGTTTTTGATGATTGTAATCACTACCGAGGCAGAAATACTGTCCGTGCAACAGGGCTGGGGTCATGTTGATGCACAAGTGATATCCACCCACGTGCTTGCAGTCATGGGCATGGTAGGATCTTGAAATCCTGTGAACTGAGGTGCAAGTGACAATATACTTGTATGCATTCTCTGTGATCCAGTGGGCACTGTAGCCCTTTCCCCTGAAGCAGGAATGAGTGGTTCAGTTTAGGACTCAAATAATGTAAGATGAAGGCGTACAGTTTCAAACATGAAAACTGACTGTGGGCACCTTCAGTTTTTGATAACCGCTCTTGAGATACCCTAGAGTAAACGTGACTTTCAGAAAGGGCTGAGAAACCTACCTTCAGAAAAAAATCAGACTCTTGACTGATGAAGTTTTTCATCATTGTCATCATTCCTTTCTCATTATGTGCATGGCATTCAATATACACATATCCCACACACACCCCCACCCCACACACCNTTAGTTTGCAGATGAAAAAAACTGCATTAAGTAATCTATATTTGTACTGGACTTGAGTGTCTTACTGGGAGCTCAACTGAGAAAGCATATTTCCAAATACAGCGTGCTTTTTTATTCATATGAATGTAACCATAGAGTTTACTAGGAATAAAACAGAATAGAAATAGTCTACACTTATTTGATTAGAAGACTTTTGTAACAATCCTATGCATTTACTAAAGGAATTTCTAAAAGTGAAAGTTTTAAATTGTATTATTATTTATATACAGTAAAAATATATATATGTATAAATTTGTTCCACTCACTATTTTTTGAAATTATTTAGAATGTAAGTGATCATCATTTCTGAGAAGAAAACTTAAAAGCCATTTTCTTAATGATATAGTTATGAGAACTGTGAAAATACAAAGCAATACCATGTAGATTTTATAATCAATAAAGTGAATAAATAAATCATAATGATTTAATATTAAAATTGGCTTTTAAAAATAAAATGCTATTAATGAATTAAGCAGAAATTAATGCAAGTATTTACATGGGAAAGAATCACTTAAGCCATTTTGAGGCTAACTTATTATAATGGTTCCTGACTAATCCTGTGGGCCAGAGTCTACAGACTTACACCACAGAGGAGGTACTAGCAGTGACATTTATGGATTTGGACATTTACTTTGTTGCTTGATTTAGTACAAAATTTAAAAATCCATTCTTCACTTCAGAGAGTGGAAGATGTGGCTATCTCTAACATGGTAAAATACATCATACATGCTTTGCTCCTGAGCCCACGGGAGTTGGTGACAAAACACCCACCCATTGCATGAGGCACAGGCCAGCTCTGTGACAAACGCGACAAGCGGCCGGTGGTTGTTCTGCGCTTACAGTGCAGTACGGGAGATGTTGGAACTGGAAACTTGGCAGGAGCCCATTATGCTGCCGCTCGCAAAGGGCTCAGCGGGTGGTGATCCTGCCCGGCCCATGGCTGGGCACCTCCTCTCTGGGGAGAAGCTTTGGAAAGGCAGGGTGGCCCTTCACATGAATAGAAAGAACTCTTTTGAAGATCTCAAACAAGCAGAATGTAGAAACCAAGAGACAGTAGAAAATACCCGCCATCATATCCACGCAATCATGTTTGGCTTAGTTCTGGTTGAATTGATTGTGTCTCCCTACGACATAGTAATGGATGGCTTTCATTTACATGTTTTATACCAAAGTTTTAATGTCAAGCCTTCAAATTTTGTAAAAAATAAAAAAAAATAAAAAAAAAATTAAGAAGTGACCCCAGAAACAAAACAAACAAACAAGAAAGATGGGATCATTTCTTATGCTAAGGGTTTGTTTTTTTTCCAAGTACTATTCAGCAGCTGATTCTTGGGTTACAAGGATGCCTAATAGTCTTTTAAACATTAGTATTTAAAAGTATGAAATATTTTACTGTTGTATGTTCTGCTGTAGAACAGGAAAAAGATTTTGGCGGACGCAATGTCAAGCTGATTCTGGGACAGTCAGTAAGTATTCTTCTACAAATGGGTTGTCAGAGAAGTGATTGTGAAGAATAGACTGACTGTTTTGGGTAACATAGAATGTCTCCCTTCGACCAGTTGCTCAGCCTGGACAGCTGTGTCCTCTCTGACAAAGTGCCTTACTGGCTATTATTTTACCTGGCTTATATTTTGAACTTTATTCGCACCGTGTAGATTACAAAACAGAAAAGGCTAGATAGGAAAAACAATATTCTCTTTATTTAAAATTAACTGATATAAAATGAATTGTAGAAAATATGTCAGATGTATTTGAACTGCATGATGCAGCGCACACAGTTTCTCTGTTGCTGTTGTCAGATCATGAAAGTAGACTGTGTGGTCCGGGAGAAGGCACATGACAATTGTGGTGTTACAAATAAATAGAAACGATGCAAGACTGTTCTGTTTTAGTAGTAGATTTTTTTTTTATACACTAATTTATGGTATAGTGAACTTCTGAGTAGGGCCTATTCTGCTTTTGGTTACAATGATCATAGGTATTGTGCCTGTGTAACTGCGGTGAGAATTGGACTCTTGCTACTTAAAACAGAAGGAAAGAAGCTAGCAAATACATAGTATATTACTGCAATGCATCTATTTGCATGTTCATAAGCATAAAGTTCGTTCTCCATTTCAAGACTGATAATTTGCTATTCTGGAAGTGTTTTATAAATTACTCTAATTTTTTTAACTTTTGATACAGGCAATTTTTGAAGGTAATACATAATTTGTACTGCACTGTCATCACATTAGAAAGGTAACTGTTTCTTCGTGTTTAAGTAACACTAGTGCTACTAATATTAAAATTGTCTGATATTCTATGCTACAAAAAGTCCACATGTATTTGTCCCAAATGAGTTGTAAAATCACAAAAAAGGCTCTTTAAGGTTTAAGAAATGGAAGGGAGGTTACTGTTTCATTAATGTGATTATTAAGGTTATATTATTATCTTGCCAAAACCAAATTAACATGAGCACGACCGTTTGAGCTCTAAAACCTGTTTGCTTCTGCTATGCAGAAATAGGAACGTATTGTTTAAATATCTTTGATAACTGTTTAATATTTAATTTTGTTGTTACTTCACTGTTTTACAGCTCTTGGGGATTGTTCTAATAAAGATTTAGCTACAAAACGGAGTACGTGCGTTTCTGCCGAGCNATTGTTTATTTAAATTTTGTGAACCACCTAATAATAAAACATGGGGGGTTTTTTGGCTGAACCTGTTTTGAGATCATCTTATGCCAGATAAGGTGTATTTTAAATCTGCCAAATTCATACCTTGTAATTTAGTAGAAATGTCTCATTGGTTTTATGAGGCTCACTAAAAGCCATATTTTTCTCCTCTGTTGTTTTTTTTTTTTTTTTGGTGAAGTAAGTAAAGCTTTTATTGCACACCATGGGTTGACTTGGCTCTCTTAGCTTTCCCAGGAAATGCTGCTGTAGGCGTTGAACTCAGGGACAGAGCTGCAGCAGGCCAGAGTCCTAGTCTGGCCAGCAGCGCGTTGTGACAAGTGGGGGAATGGGGCAGTATCTGTCTGCCGTACATTTTTCTGGCTGATGGGGAGGGGGAACCCAAACCCAACTAAAAAACATGCAAAAGCTTTTCAGAGATGAGGATGGATTTCAGCAGAGGCAGCTGGAGCAGGGCAAAGGGAGAATTTGGGCTCAAGGTTAATATCTAAGGTACGCATTATAGCTCACCCATACGTAGGGAGCCTTGTTTGAGGATGCTTTTGGTGTTTAGCAATCACTGCAATGAAACGTCAAGCTAAAGTTTCAGAATTAACACAAACAGCTATGATGCTGTCTGGTGTGGCCAGCTGGGCTTTGCTGTCATCTTGGGCAGAGTGGCATCTGCAGCAGGAGGACACATTAGCTAGAAATGCTTCAATGGAGGAACTGTGGCTGTACCTTTGGGACTCAGTGACTGAATAGCAAATAGATGCGTTCAAGCTCACAGAGTACACAAAAACTTTAATTTCAGAATTGCAGCACACGTCATTTAAGAGAAAATCAGCAGTGTATTAGACTTACACTGTAGGATACTATTTCTTAGGGTTAAATGCTGTCGGTTTTGGTTGGAGGTTGGTGGGTTTGTATTGTCCAGTCAGCCACATGGTCGGTCAATGGCCATGAGCAGCGGTACTTGTCCAGCACAGCTCTGCTGTGCAGGAGTCATGGGGTGTCTGTGCCTCAGGGGGTGCATGGCAGCTGCTGGAAAAGTAAAGTTGTGAAAAGGCAAATACAGACAGGTTGACATGCGAGCAATTTCAGTCCAAACCAAATAGTGAATGGTGAACTGTAAAAGTGATCTTCAGAGGGATACTGGTGTTCCCTGAGCCCAGTTTAGCAGCTAGGCTGACCGAGGCCATGCCACACAGGAAGATGTACAAGCCTGGTAGAAAACAGTTACTTGGAAAAGCTAAAAGGCACTGCTGTTCTGTAGTGACTTTTCATGAAAGCATACTTTTTTTTTTTTCTTTTTTTTTTAAACATTTGAGCAGACACAAATTTCACAAGCAAATACTACATGCTTTTTGTTCTGTAAAACATTGCTGTAAAGCTCAGTTCTGACTGTAGCAATAAACTACACCAATAATCTTAAGCACTCTGTATGTTAAAGCACAATATTGTTGTTTGAATTCAGGTGATCATGTATAGCCCTGCAGAATCTATCACAGTGTACCCAGACATTGGAAGATACATTTGTAATATAAAAGTTATTGTAAGGGGATTTTGGAGCATAGAGGACTTTTACTATGTGTCTCATATGTATGTAGTTATTTTAATTAAAGCTGTAATTTTTTTTTAAACTACATCAGTATCTCCCGTTAACACACATGGTCTGTTGGAACTGACTGCAGCTATTAGTTATATCGTCCTCCTTCAGAAAACGTCAGGCTTACTAACAAAATTGCTTTCTTGCCTCCTTTTAAATGTGTTTTCAGACTGATATGTTTTATATCTCACATGGTTTTCTTGCCATTCATATTACATTTAAATCTAATGCTGGCTGCATGCCATAGAAACTTTAATCCACATCCAGATGAATTTCAAAACCTAGCCTGAGTTTTCTCTTGTGTACCAGCAGTCTGCTCTCCAGTCTTTTCTAGGAATCTTACTTCTTTTGCAGGGTTTGTTGTTTCTAGCTACCCAAGGGGAACATTATACCATACAAGCCCCCCCCTGCAGGCCTGGGGTGCAGACCAGTGACCCATGTCACCACTTGGTAGGATGCGGCATGGCTACTCTTTTTGAGCCAATATGTTTGTTGCAGGAAGCACCTTGCTCAGCGAGCTCTCCTCACTGAAATCAGTGAAAGGGGAGAAGAGGCTGCCTCACTTTCCACGCTGGCATCGTTAGTCATGACTGTGCTGCAGTTGGCTGGGACAGAATAGTGGTGCAGTCAGCAGTGGTGTGATCTGACTGAAATTTCCACTCAAGAAGGAAATGATAACGTAACTAACCTGCAATAATGAAACAGACCTTGGTCATAAATACGGGACAAAAGTGTTTCTGCTTTTGTCTTGGCCAGTATTTGATGTGTACCACCTGTGATGTCTTTGCAGTTGAATGTTACTGGTGGTGCATTTTCTTCTAAGAACTGACATGCTACTTTGCAAATCCAGACATCTGCAGATGTCTTGGAGAGGGAAAGGAAGGGATTGTTTTATACAGAGCTTCATAATGTAGTTTCTGGTTGCCATCATTTTCAACACATCTGACCAACTCAATTTCCTGTCTTGAATCAACTTTCATTTCATCAGGTCTCAAGTTCTCATTTCTGTTGGTTTGGCTGGGCTCTGCGGGTGATCTGTTTTAATTTTGGAGTCAGAGCTTGGAAAAGAATTGAAGTAATCTCAGGAGAAGGTTGCGTGCTTAATTTGCTCTGAATGATAATGTCAAAAGTGAGGTTGGATTGGGTTTTGTTGTTGTTGTGTGGGTTTTGCTTGTTTGTTTGGTTTTGGTTTTGTTTTTTTTGGGGGGGGGAGGGTGTTTGGTTTTGTTTGTGGTGTTTGGGTTTGTTTTTTTTTTTTTTTTAGTTTCTGCACTTACAGTTTCTTACAGAAGTACCAAGTACTTAGATAACATCATCATATTGGTTTGATTAAGCTCACAAGTGGGTTATTTTGTGACAACACTAACAATGGTCCAAAACAGTTTAACAAATCATAGTATAATACTCAGCTGTAGTGGCTCTGGGTCACTGGAGCTTAAAAAAGTAGATGTTATCTACTTTTAGTCAGTTTAATATTATTGGCTCTTGGTGTCCAGTGGTGGCAACTCTCTCAGAGCTGATCTCATGAGAAGAAATTTGTAACTGCATGTTTGAACATACACTGGGGAGTAACTCAGCATTTCAGTCCACTATCAAGGTGCCTGTACAAATTCCTGCAGAGAACTAAAGATCAAAATGTATATTGAATTGTCACATTTCTATGAATTTTACTATGCAAAACATACACACATGTATTTTTTTGGTCTTAAAAAATCATATTTTGGGTAAGTGCCTGTATCCATGTTACAGGAATGCTAGTATTTCTGCTGATTATTTCTGAAAACAGTGAAAAAGGTGGCTGTTAGTTGTTCCTGCATTCAGCAAATTACAGTTTACATCATATTTATATGATGTATTTATGGTTAGCTTTCTTGGATGACTTGCTAACTCACATTAAAAAAAAAAAAATCAAACATTTCCTTGTCTTTTTTTTTTTTTTAATGGAGTAGCTGTCTTTCAAAAACAATGACTTAATTTTAAAATAAGAAAAATTTTACCTTTTTTTATATACTGGTGTACTGTTACTTGTTCTAGGTTTCCCATATTTCAGTAATAAACTTTGTTTGTAGGAGGTTTGGAGCAGGAGAATGCTTTCTCCCATGAGGTCAACTTGGGAAATAATATTGGTGCAGTTTGTGATGGCAGCTGTTATATCATTCTTGGTGGAGGGAGAAGGGGGAGGGATTGGTTCCTGTTGAGATGTGGGAGGGCTTAAAAAAAAACACAAAACCCCACAACAAAAAAAACGCCCTACAAGTCAGCAATGTCCAAAAAAGAGCTGATACATAGTCATGTGCATGCCCAACAGGGAGAAGCTCTTTATGAGAGGGGTGGGGAAGAAGTCCAGGGAGAGTTGTGTAAAGAGAGGAATGTGCAGTTTGCAGGCAGAAAAAGAAGTTGTGAGGTCTTTTCCCAGAACTACTGTTGATTTGCCATATGTTTATCTATGTGGTGAAAAAAAGAAATTAGGGGGAGCAGAAGAGAAAAGGTTAGTGCTGGAAGGGAGATAAATGATGGATGGACACTCAAATAATTGACTTTGGTTACTCCACCTGTGCTGCTAATCCTGATAATGATTGAATACTTTAAAGCTCACGTCTTACATTGCACTTCAAACAACTGTTTCAACCAAAAGAGTAAATGCTTACTTCATTACTCTTACTCTTTTTTTTAACTTAAGGGCTTTACATCTATAGGTAACATATGAAGTGAATAATGCATGAATAATGGCTCCCACATAAGAACATTATATATTGACATAAAAATAATCACCATAGGAGTCTAGCTGTGCTGGAGCATGACATAAAGAAGCAAAATCTTTGTCCTTGTTCTATTGGATGCTTCAAAAGCATGTTCCCAGAAGTTGCTTTTTTGCACACACAGAAGTCACCAAGACCTTCTGCACGTTTCCATTAATATAAAATGAGAGAGAAACTGAACGGGATCAGGAAAAGGTGCATCTTTGTAGCTCAGTGTTTAAGTTAGATTTTGTGGGATTGGGGGAGTGTGTCTTTTTCTTGCAGTAGTGCTCTTTCCTTAATGGTTTTGTTCTGTTTGGAGCCACTTTATCAAAATTTACTCTCAAAAGTTTCTCTGTACACCTTTGGTTTTTCACCGCTTGCTTTCCTGAGTTCAAGCCTTTCGAAAGACCAGAATACTTACTGACAAGCCCAGGTGAACTGATTTAAGACTAGTCTGTAGTAGTGCCAGACATAGCTTAGAGATTTTTTTTTTTTCCCCTGGCCCTGAAATAAGCTGTAATTCTCTCACGCTGAAAGTACCTTTTTATTAATAGACTGACTGTGGGTGTCCTCATCAAATTGATTTACCCAGTTTTTAACAAGAAGAGCGGGATCAATAGTCTGTGTGAAGGTATAGTATTGCACCAGCAGCCTGGTGAGAAGATGTTAGACCTCAGAAGACTTATGTTATGTCACCTCATTTGATGACAGCATGTCAGCAGGTTAGGAGGCAGCACTGATTCTAAAATCACTGTTGTATTTTTCTCAGGGGAGTATATTTGGAAAATATAGAGTACACTGCACAAACTTAAATTACTAGGAAAAAAACATAACTGCCAGACAATTTATCCCTCAAATCCAAGGTGTTCTGAATAGACAGAGAACTATTGGTTCTAGGGCAAGTTTACACTTGAAACCTCCTGACCTGTACCACCCTTATTACTTCACAGAAGCAGTACGGTCAGGCTGGACTCCCAGGCAGTTTAACAGATATGTGATCTCCTTGATGAATCTCTAGGGATTAGCACATATTGTGTTTCTGGATGACATCCTTACACAAAGAGCCATATTTGTAAAATGCTTAGAAACTACATGGACATTATCTCAATAGCTTAGAACAAAGAATTAGGCCCTGAGATTCTAAGCCCAAGTTCAGAAAGCAAGTTACTGCCTTTGTTGTGAATACTCTGTCTGTTATCTTGGACTTTGGTGAGTTTGCAACAAGACCCTTAAGCAGCATGCGATAACTAAGCAAAGTTTCAGGAGGTACATTCAAGACTTTTCTCAAACAGCAAAGATGTCACATATCTTCTTAATGGCAGAGAATGCAGTTGTAACGAGTAAGTTTGGTGTACTCTAGAAAGATTTTATATATTGAAACAGCTTCTCTGCTAAGAGGGGTTTTTTTGTTTGTTTGTTTTGGTTTTTTGTTTTGTTTTTTGTTTGTTTTTTTTCCTTCCCTGGCATCCATTTCATGGAAGATCAGATTTAAAGCCACACCATCCTTAAAGAGAATGAGAAAGACTAAGTGTTGATGATGAGCCAGCTAGGGATACTGATGGATGCCAGGATAGAGAATGAATGCAGGTAAGCTTTAAGATTTATTTTTCTCTTGGAGGCTATTCACAATCCATAATTTCTTTAAAATAGAATGCAGAAAACATTTGATTGATAGGGAGTTGTTTTAGCATATATGGAAGAACTAAGAATGGCCCAATAAGTCTTTTCTTTTAACTTCAGTTTATCAGTCTACAATAATGCTTTTCCCCACAGGAGACAAAAATAGCTATGTTACATTTGTATTGCAGTTATTACTACCAGACTTATTGGAAAAAAATCTGTAAACAATTTTAAAGCAGTGGTCTTACAAAAAATGTAGACCTCCAGAGTTTGAGATTATATTGTTCTAAGTGATGTAATCCCAAACACACCTGCTTTTTTCAAATTTAAGTGGCTGATGAAAGCACACACTGAGTACCTGCAGTATTCCTGTTTCTATTCCCAGGAACAGAGAAGCTGTATGAGCATTACCTTGCTCGGAACATGTTCTGGACTCAGCATTTCTTAATGAGTGAGCATTAATTACAACCCTACCTGTAACTGAAAAGGCATCCTCTTATAACTTGAAGGAAAAACTATTCTGCTTGAAACCAGAATAGCTACATAAGACAACAGGCAGTCCCTCTCTAAAATTAGAATTGCATTACTGTGTATTAAAGCCAGTTAAAAGTACACAGTAGTGCAGTAGATACCCACCACAGCATCTTGTTCTCTCATGTTCTACCTGAGAACATGTGCAAGAGAGCGTTAACAGAACGGTATATTTTCAGTAACTATTAATTTTATATTAAAAGGAAACAGGAGAGTTAAAATGTGCAAACATATACGTCAGTGTAAATCAATTTATTAACAACTTGGCAGAAGTTTGTGGGTTTTGTTAATAATCTTGTACTATCTTTCTCTGTCCCTAGATGTCACTATTCTGGAGACTCATCCACACATAACTAAACTGTGGATTTTTAGAAATTAACTAAACCAGTTTAGGGTTTTGTCTGCTCTTCATTTAAACTAATGATAAATTGTTTTCAGCTTTTGAAAAAGCTTGGTTATCATGCTGTTAGTGACTTGAATGACAAGTGTAGCTGCTTAATTTTTAATTCTAGAATGAATAGGAGTTAAAAGTTAACTAGCAACAACAGTAATACATAGAATTAAATTGACAGAAGTTAAATTTTTGAACTTGCAAATTTTTTTTCTGCTGCAGGTGCACACATTTTTCCCAAGTAGTTGTCTAGGGAGTACATGTGGAGTAGCTGGATATTTGGAGTTTAAACATACATTACTGTAATGCTGAAAGCCATGGATGAAATCAGCAGTATGGCATCAAGTAAACCCTTAGCCAACATTGGCAGGGCTACGGGCAGCAGAGCTACGGGCAGCAGAGCTATAGCAGCAGGGCTACAGGCAGCAGGGCTATAGGCAGCAGAACTATGGGCAGCAGGCCACCTTCTAGCTCTGCACAGGGCGACCACAGCAGTGGCCTTCTGTGAACTTCTAGCTTGGTATTCACGTCACTAGCACAACAGAGAATGGGGATGATCTCCTCAGCTGTTACAGCAAGTTACATGTGTCTCGTGTTTGTACAAAAAGCAAAAGGTGTGAACTTCTAGTTTAATAATGTATACTTCCATCATAAACCAGCTGTCATTCTGAATTAAGGCTAGAATAAATTTTATCTATCAGAGACTAGTGTGACTTTAATCAGTAGTGATTTTAAGTGCAAAGTGATCTTTTTTAAAAAAGATGAGGAAAAGGGAGACAAAAGCATAGATTACTGTGTCAAAATATTTCCAGAAACAGTGTGTTTTAAGAAGACATTATTGCTCATACATCTATTTGACCACCCATCCTTATAACATCACTAACTTTGCACGTCCTAAGAAGTAGTGTATTGCAAGATGAAAACACAGGGGTTCAAGAAGGCATACCACAAATCCAGAGCTGAGCTGTAAAAAAAAATTATTTTTTTTTTGGGGGGGGAGGCAAGTTTCTCCAGAAATGAAAACTCTCCATAACATATACTTACAATAAATGAATAAAGGAAAGGTAGAAGTGTAATAAGATCAACTTGCCTAAACTTTAAGCAACTCTTCAACTTCAGATGTAATCATAGAAAGGATGCAGAAGTTACATTAGTAGTTATGGTTACTATAATGCAAATACAAAACACCAACATGAACTTCTAGCCAAAAGCCAACTCACAACATCAGGCAACATTAGCAAACGTCAGCAGGGGTAAACAAAACAGCATTGTGTACATTTTATTAATAAATCTAATCAAGAGTACAGCTAGTGCTGAGCTGTTACTCAGAAACAAAACTATAGGCAGTGAGTACCAGAAGGCCAAACTAGACCTTCACCTCTATCAGTTTTGACCAAAAAAACCCCAACCAACAAAGCATACAACAACAAAAAAAATCTCTGAACAAGTCACTAGCATAGTTAGTACTGAGGCCAACAAAAGCAAGCACTCTAGATGATTTCAAACTAAATTATTTTGGGTAGCTTGGGCCTACTGCACTTTGTCCTGGGACAGCTGAAAAATAGCAGCCTCTCCAAATCATTAACTTATTCTTGAGAGACATCAGGAGAAAGAAGAATTGACACAGTGCCTAGAGTCCAGGAAATGGGCAGAAGACAGTCAGAGAATGCAATAATGCAGTTTCATTTCAGTCTAATTGTTTTATTCAAGAATTTTAAAATCTTAACCACACCAACAATAACAAGAATACAAACAATGAGACTGTCACATCAGCCCAACTTCCTTTTAGCAAGGGTAACAGCTATGTGGGTGGTCAAGCAGTCGCACATGTCACAGGCTGACATAAGCAAGATAGCAAAATAACCTAGGATAGAAAAGTTGGGAAATAAGTAGCTGTAAGCAGTTCACATGATACATTCTCCTGTTTAAAAAATGGAATTCCCAAAGGATCAGGTTCTAGTCAGTATTTTAGTTAATTACCTGGATGACAGAACAAAGAGATTCTTAGTATTTTTTGACAACACAAAATAAGCAGTATGAGGGGGCTCAGATCTAGAATTCAAAATTATTTTGAAAACTTTGAGAAATAGTAAGAAAGAAGGGGGGGGGGTAAAATTCAGTATGGCAAAATAGAAGCTGCTTACCTAGGTTGCAATAATCTATGGAGAATGGTAAACAGGAGATAAGATAACATCTGGTCACAAACAGAATGCGGAGGGTAGCGTTATTAGAAGAAAAGCAGTCATCACCCTGGAACACATAGCAACGAGCAAGTGATGTGCCCTAATCCTCCTGCTTGAGCATCAGTAAGGGGTTGGCTAAAACTGAGCTTCATGCTTCAAGAAGATGGACAAAGAAAACAGCACGGAAACAATTAGACATTTAGAAAACATGAGTTGGTATGAAAAACTCAATGAATCAGATTTGTTTGGCATGGAAGAGAAGACTGGGGGTTTTCTTTTGTTGGATTTTTTTTTTTCCTAAGAAAGTGCCAGATTTCCTGTGGAGTCTGTAAAAATTTCTACTATTGGAGACATTTAAGAACAGATTAGTGAAACATCTCCACTAGCAGTAGCTCAGGTATTTCACTGTGCCTTAGGGTGAAAAGCAGACTAGAGAATGCCTCAGTACTTGTCAAGTTTATATGAATATAAACTCATATTTCCAGTGAGTAGCTGGAATTTCAAAACATCTAGATTCCAGTATTTCATTTAATTGCAGAGTTTGAAATATTTCTAAAAGATCTTGAAGATGCTGTAGCAATAGACTATTTCTTTACTCTGCAAACTGAAATACTATCAACTTCTAATAATAAACAGACATCCTTTAGAGATTCTGTGGAGTTTTTATTTTTTGTCTATATTTCTCACTCCTACAGCAGGTTGAATATAATAATTTTTAAGTTTTATTTTGCAGTGTACTAGCTTTTTCCAACACACGATACATGACAAGCCCCAACTTGCATTGGTTAGGCAGGTCAGGGAAAGAAGGGGAAAAGGAGCAAGAGCTGATAGTCAGTCTTCTCACAGTACTTTTGAGACACAACTTTAACCATTTTTAGTGATATTTCTTCCTTTGAGAACCTCTTGAAGCAAAGTAAGTTTTGCATCATTAGTTCCAATTTGGATTTCTTAAGATACGTTGCATTGAAACTATTAGCAAGTGCCACGTGATCATCCCACCTTGTAGGCTAACCACTTTGGGATCAGAGGGATATATTACACATACAGTTCTCTGCAAAAGTATCCACATAGCAGAGCACTAGGCAGAGCTCTATATAGTTCTCTGTTCAAGATCGGTCACTTTTAAGCAAGATGTTAAGACCAATTTATTTCATATGCTAATTTCATACAGTATTTCATTTTTAAATTGAATCTGTGCAGTCTAAAAGGTGCTGACTCAGCATACTACATGTTCCTGCTATGGCCGCATTCTCTTCTGTAAACAGATCCCATGAATTTCCTCAGCACAGCAATATCCAAGTTACTCTCTTAAATAGCAAGCATCAGTAAGGATGATGACGCCAGGGTCAGAAGAGCAATGCAGCAAAGTCATAAATGCAAATCAGCGCATAACCAAGAGAAAAAGCATCTAAACTTGCAAATCAGGCAACAGGACCAGCTTCCGTTGAGAGCAGCAGATTAAAACTGTCCTCAGTTTTCCTTATGCTTTGTCAGCCTCACAGAGCCTACCACCCAGCCGCAGACAGCTGAAGGCAGAAGTGGCACAGGTCTGATGTTCTCAAAGAAAAGACTCAAATGTCCAGCTCCTCTGCTGGAGCTTCCTATTTTCAACTCTACATTTTCCCAGCTGCACTTACAAATAGCTGCTCAAGCATTCACAGTAACAAAAGATGATTTCTCCTGCTTCCTATTTTCATAGGGAAATGGGAAAATTGCTCTCCATTTACTTTAATCCTGCACTAACTTTGGAACTGAACAGAAGGGGGTGTTTCATAAATAAGCTTAAACTTTGTTTCAGGCAACCTAAAGCTTCTTAGTCCTTCAAATTAGAGTGATTACTTACTTTTCTTTAAAGGGACTTGATGTAAGTCAAGTTGCATTTTAGAGCAAGACAACTGAACAGTATTTTAAATTGTCAAGTTACCTGAAGATCTAAATTAGCATTGTTTAGTGTTTAACTGGTAAAACTTCAGCAGTAAGGGCACCCTACTTGCATATCAGACCCAACAAATGAACAGAAACCAGTTTGTCCACTGCTATGCAGGCAGTTTTGTATCATGCAGATATATGGAGCTAGCTTAGGTACTGAAAACCACATACTGAATTCAGTATTCCACCCAGACTATTTCGCTAAGAAGTTATGTATGTTAGAATAAAACATAGTCAAGTTTCACAACACTTTGTGTCTTCAGAGTTTTTTGTGGAAAAAAAAAAAAAAACAAAACACAGTAGGATAATAGTAGCCTAGACAAACCACTGTGCCAGTGCAAACAGATTGCTTTTGCTACTCAGATTAGCTCAGACATCTATGAATAGCACTTGAAACAGTGCCAACATTTAACTTATGGCACTTGAATAATTCAGAGCTTGCCCTTAAAGTTATGCTCTCAAAAGCCATCATCTGTCCATAGTGGCAGGGAGAATGCTACCTTTTCCACATTGAAATGGTTTGACCAGGACAGTTAAGAAATTTCACAAGGTAGAGAGAATAACTCATAGTCAGGAGAGGAAAAAAAAGAAAGGGACATGGACACACACACACCTTCAAAAGTATAATCTCCTTCTGATGCAAATAAAGTTTAGGTGTGCAGTTGGGATCTACCAGTCTTAAATCCTTGAAGGAAACTAGTCTGAAGACAAAAATCAGTTGAGCTGATAGTATGGACTAGCCTTTGTTCATCAAATCAGTGTATCAAAACATGCTTTGCAATTAAATCTTAGCCCAGTTTTAAATACAGTAGGACTTTTGTGCATTTGACTGAATTCCAATATCTGTTCATATGCAGTTTGATACAGGTCAGTTCAAATACTAAACCAGGTTTTACTTTAAAAATGCAGACTAAGTATTGTGTGTTAGTTACCATCCTGCTTAAAACTGCAAGATAAAACCACTGAAAGTAACAGAAGCTGAAGTAGTAAAAATTCAAAAAGTTAAAGCAGATGCAAATTTAGGTTCTCCACTTGCTGACTTAAATCACAGTTAAAAATCTATGCTATACATCCACCATTTATTAGGGAAAATTTCTTCACTGAAAGGGTTAAGCAAGGCTTGGAACAGGCTGCCCAAGGAAGCATGTGGAGTCACCCTCCCTGGAGGTATTTAAAAGGTGTGTAGACAAGGCGCTTAGGGACACAGTGTAGTAGTGGACTTGGCAGTGCTGGGTTAACAGTTGGACCTGATGATCTTAAAGGTCTTGTACAACATAAAGGATTTTATGATTTCCCTCACCTGCAGGTATGCACCCTCACTCTCAGAAACAACACTATTTTTGCATACACTTAAAGTACCACCTATTTGGAGTGTTTCAAGACCCATCTAAGCCCATTAAAGGATTTTTAAAATCAGTTGAGAGTTATGAACACTCCTGAGTTTGGTGTCGTGTCCCTATGTATACTAGGGACCTTCTCTTAAAGATTCAAGTTAAGCACTTCACAAATGATCACAGTTCAGCCATAAACACAGCATTTTTGCTTAGCATGCTACAGCAGAAACTTTATTCAGTTCATTTTGAAAATATTTGCAACCAAAATTTATTTTTGTAAACTCACAGAAATAAGCTTTAACATATAGGCTGTATACAACTCAAATACAGGTAATACTTTCAGCAATAACTTACAGATACAAACTAATGATAAACTACAATTTCACAAAGAATTGTAAACATTTTGCACAATTGTCAGTCCTTTCTTTTAGGCAAAGTGCTCTTTTGATGACAAATAAATTAACACACACATAACTAGAGTGGACTACTTCCAGACAATACAAAAAGGTGTTTAATAAGGCTTGTAAACAATGTAATAGTTATTTATGCAGAATCCATAAAAGTGTCTTGCAGGCTAAATATACTTACGTACCTGGGCAGCAAAAATGATCTTGAAAATGCTTTAGATGTTAAATAAAAAGTTAACATTAATATCTTTCCAATGATATTTTTAATTCACAATAAATGACTTAAGGTTACATCCTTAATAGCTTATATCCCTGACAGAAAGGAATTAGGTGTGACTTATTGGCAGTTGTGTCATTGAATGTGGTAGCAAAGGCTGGAGTCCAAGAGCTGTAGGTGAATGAGCTACAAAAGCAGAAATATTTACTGGTCAACTTCATTGGAGGTAGAAAAATATAAGCTAGTAAATCCCACTGTGTAGTAACAGCTCACTGGTCCCAACCACCGCAGCATGCTCTGTTTCCCCTAGCCCAGCATTCACACCCCTCCACCCACAGCCCACCTTACACCACTGCTTTGGAGAAAAATCAGCTCAGGCCACACGTGCAGCTCAGAGTAAAGCTCTCCCAAAACCTTCACAGTCTCCTAATCACAAATATAAGCCAAAGTTGTTGACTTGCTGGGTCATAAGACATACAATGACTGAAATGCACTTTTGACCACCAGGCTCCCTCCATCATCTGTTACTGCGAGGGAAGCTTAAGTTTTCAGTGAAGTTGCTGGATTGAGTATACTGACAATCCTTGGGGTAAGAGTCAGGGAGTGGGTGGTAAACAGTTTTCATTTTAATTACTTATTATTAAAAAACATGGCATGGATGTTTAAGAAAGTGTTTGATTTCTTATTACTAGTATTCATAGTTTGGAGGAAGCACAAAAAGTGGTCTTCATACCCAGATCTTCAGCTGTGTTCTTACAGTGAAGGGCTACTGCTTGAAGAGGCACACTTCTTAATGCGGTGCGGGTAGCAAGTACAGTATTAAGATATTCTTTATAGAATACTAGAAATTAGAAATCCATTAAGTTTCTTTAATTGGCACTTGGTAAACTGGTCTTGCTACAGTCAATAATGATCTTACTTGGATATGCAAAGTTGTTACACCTACCATCCATATAGCTGTGTAGAGCAGTTAACATAGTCCCATCCTGGGGTACATATGCAGAGTATGCCATTTCTTCTAACATGGGTGGAGACAGCCTGGAGGGCTGAACTGCTGTGATAGGAGCAGTAGATGAATGATTAGGACTAACGTGTTTCTTATGGCGGGCTCTGCAATTTTGAAACCACACCTGAAAAGGGGGGAAAATTTACATCATGTTGGTAGATTGTATTATCTTTCAACATTAGCATAATAAAAACCCCAGAGTTCTAACTTCAGCTGAATTCGGTTAGTTAGTTGGGCCTTTAACATAACACTGACAGTCCAAATGAAGTATTCATTCTAAGCCTACACGGTGTCTCAAACAAGCGTGGTCAAGTGAGGAAAGCTCCTGCAGTGACCAGCAGCCTGCGATGGCCAGGCATGGCGAGGGGCCACACAGCCCTGGGGCCAGGCGTCCCATCGGGCTGAGCGACAGCATCCGCAGCCCTACACCACTGCTTAGACTGCTGCCCCATGGCATGTACCGGGACACAGTCATCTCCGTGCCTGAATGCTACTGACAGTGAAGCAAGGTTTTCACAACACCCTCATTTCTCTTTTCACACTGACGAGTGTGCAAGCTTCCACTTTTTTAAGGCTTGATCACAGCTGCCAGCTACCTTGTTTCTATAGAAACTCTGTCAATCTTCCAGGCTACAAGCTAAGGGAACTGCAAATTTATTTTTATTTATATAAAAATATAATTTATATTCTATTAAACCTTGTATTTATGTATAAAAAAATGCATGCATATAATGTTTGCTGAGAGGCATCTTCAAGCAAAGATTCTAAGACTGTGTTTCTCTCAGTTTTGGATGGCAGGGGTATGTATTTTAACTCTGCTTTCCAGAACAGACCACTAGATACTCACTTACTCCTAATATGTCATACCACAAGCCATTTTCAAAGAGTGCAGGTCTCAAGAACAGGCTGTTGAAGTCAGAAATTTATATTACTAAGAGCTTAGTGCCAATTTCTATACTATTTAGGTTGAGAAGTTTCTTCCTGGAAGTTTATTAATCCTCCACACAAAGTGCAAAAGGAATACAGCAAGTTTTCCAAATTAGCATGTTTGTTCTATACCTATTCCTGACTAAGGATGTTGTCTGATGTCAAAGCTGCCACAGATCCTTTTCCATCTCAGAATAACTACATGGACAAAACTCTAAGCATTTCCAACAGACAAGTACCAGAGTTTGTTAGTCAAGTGATTTAGCAGTTACCTGTATAACACGCCTGCTCAAGCCTGTTCTTTCTGCCAGTTTCTGAAGCGTTTGTGCATCTGGATTGTTGTCCTGAGCAAACTGTGCTTGCATAACCTGAAAAGGCAAGATAAGATATTGCAGTTTTTTGTGCGCAGCCCTGAGAGCAGCATTAGAGACTCCTCTCAGACTGTGGTCATCCTCCTTGCCTGTTCTTAGGAAACGGTTGTATTCACTAGTCCCCAGGCAGTCCCCAGTAGATTAAGGAAAAAAAATTCTCCCAAAGTCAAAATACAAGCCCCTTACTATGCTTAACTGAGCTGAGACATTTACCAGAAGTGAAAGAAATTACTAAAGTAGTAAGCAGTAGTAAAGTGTGGAGGAGGTGCTCTGTCATGTTTACTTTAAAAGACCTGTGGGAGAAAATTCCCTGCAAAACAATTCAAACATGCTTGATAAAGAAAACGCCTATAGCAGCAGACCACAGCACCCAGCATAAGGAAGGAATGAACTTTAATCCACCTCTTCAAACTTGTCAATCACTAGCTACATCTTGTATTATATGGAGCAACTTAACCCTCTTTTCAGCTGCGTGGAGGATGCAGGCAACTGGGAAACACTTTTGTGCCTCACTTACCTTAAACTGACCTGAGGAACACAGAGGCTCCGCCTTGGCTGACCTGCACTAGATAACTGTTTGGTTGCACTCATATTTTTACAGAAAAATTGCAGTGAACACTTGTCATTAGGATATGAATTACATTTTTGAGGAAGTAGTTGTCAACTTAGCCTGTATCCTGAACAGTTTTTGAGCCTGTAAGACTTTACCTTTTTTAAGGAAGTAAGGCTTCATGGATTTCCGCAGGGTATCTTCAGCGACTTAGTAAACTGTAGTTTCTCATTTCTGGACTTTGTCCCTTGATGGTCTGCAAATTTTGCCTGCTTCATCTTTGAAGATTCAGACTACTTTTCTCCACATTCACAAATGTTGAAACTATTTACTTTCCTACTGTTTCACAGAAAGACATCAAGAAGCATGGATATCCTTTTGTACAAGTACTTCACGAGGTGTGTTACTACATGCTGACAGTCACTTATCCCTCTGTGCTTCTTTTGCTGGAAGTCTTATACCAGCATCAAGGACAGGTACAGAGACAGATGCACTGAGCAGGTAGCAAGGGTCATTAAATAACAAGAGACCCTAAGATCTCAAACACCTCCTGAAGTAGGTTACAATCTATTTAAAACAGGAGGAAAAAAAAAAGGAACACGGAAGTTTCATTGACAGCAAACATGAAGCTCTGAATGCAGTTCCTATTGTGATGGCTGGGCCTATCTCCCATTCAGCTACCACTGGAAAAGAAAGTTCCCTCTTGCAGAAGTTCGAGCATGATGTCCAGAGCCCTTGCCAGATTATTGCTAACATTCTTGTTTTGTATTAGCAACACATTCTGTCTCTAGTCACGGCTGAAATAGCAAACCAAGCTTTGAACAGCCACATGCCAGCTTTAGCTTTTCTCAACTGCTTTCACCATGAACAAGAGGAGGACAGGCCAGCAAAACAGAACTCAGACTGAGACAGTAGAAAACAAATGGTGGAGTGGCCATACACGACAAGAAATTCAAAGGCATGTTATAAAGTGAAAGCAGGGATGTACAGCTGGGATTAGGTAGAAAGCCACAGCTTTCTTTCCACTGCAGGCTGAAACCTCTAAATCTTGTCTCACCACTACCCTTTCATGGGGAGTCGACCCTAGTGATGGTGTTTTTCCCTAGAAAGCTAATTTAAGTGAAGCAGTGATCCAGAGTGTGTAATAATTCATACTTGAGGCAGTCCTGAGCTAACTCTTGCCAAGGTAGCAACAAGTCAAGAAGCCTTGAAAGCAGAGCAGATGCAGGCAATCCCCCTCCCCTTTCAGAGCAGGCTTGACCCTGCAAGAAGGGCTTTGATTTGTGCAGAATTCCTAGCTCCTGCTTCCCTTAGTCCTGACCACAGACTAACTCAGCAAGTGGCTGAGCTAGTATAAAAGGGTATTTGGAAAACATACTTCAATAATGCATGTTCAAGAACAAAGTGGACAATACAAGAATTGCTGCCAAGTACTTCAAATGCACTTTCCCTATATTTCACTCCATCCAGCTTTATGAAAAAAAGTACTAAAATGTGCAGCATTAAATACTGAAGCTAGGTCTTGACATACGACACCAAGACTGTAATGACTTTAGTATATTTTTAGCAGGCAAAGCTCAAAGACACTTTGAGGAAATCAGCATGTGAAGCTTTTTTGAAAGGGCTGGAATAAGGGAAGAAGAGAAGGAAGGAAAGCAAAGATGAGTCCCTGTTGATAGTCTCTCTTCCTGATGTACAGAAGTATAGCCAAGACTATAACATATGATCTAAAAAGCAAGTATTCAGGAGAACTATCTTAGTAGGAAAAAGGGCAATCAAGAAATAAATGCGCAACTATTCCTCATCTTCTCTACAAACCAAAGCAAAACAAGAAACAGTCACTCCCGGGAGGCAGCCTATGTTCACGTGAACACAAACAGGAACCCACGATACTTACCTGTTTTGAGGACTCCACCTTTTGCAGCCCTTGTTGTGCATTACAACAAAACTCAAACTTCCATCCTGTGAATGTCTTTAAGTCATATACAGTACTCATCTTTAGTACGACTCTTCACATTACATAATTCTAAAAATATTTTGTCTTTATTATGTGTAGCGATGTAAATTCCTGATTAAATAGATCTCATCGAGCAATCAAAATAGAACAACCTTTTTGTTTCCACTCTGTAGAATTACTGGCTGCCCCAGGGAAATAAAAAGCTTGAAGAGTAACTATTTCATATTAAACTGCTGAAGCTAACAAACAATTCCAGAAACATGCTGCGTCTTGATAGTTTATGAAATAGTTTAAAGCATGCAAGCTTTTTCTTTCCCTCCACATGCATCCGATTTTCTATTGGTTCAGCACCTGTGTTCTGCATAAACCTGAACTACACAAGTTTTTAGCACTGCCTCTACCTGGAGCTGATCTGCTGTGAAGCTGGTCCGAGCTCTTTTTGCTGGTTTTGGATGATTAACATCTTGGTCTGTTAGTAATGCTCCTTCCACGCTGATCCCATTACCTGAAGCATTAAAAAGAAAACAACATCTGCTAAACACTCAAAACGATGTTATTTGTAAGTCAGACTGTCCTCCAACAATAACCAACAGTAGCTGCCCAGCTGCATTTCAAATTTAAAAAAAGCCATATTCTGTTCAAAGTTAAATTGATCTGTCACCATTACCCGTTACACCCCAACCGACTCCCTTGCAAGTGAGGGAAGGAATAGATCCAGCATGATATTTTATCAACTAGATGTGCTCTTGCTTTCTTTTCCTTAGGACAGAAAACAAGTTACACAAACTTAAAAAAATTAAAACATCAAATAATTTGCACGTTGTTTTAATTCAAGAACCTGTGCTTCCAGCCTTAGTAAAGCTAGGTAATTACCTCTTAATAAGGAAGATGAAGTAAAACCCAACAATTTAATTAAAACTAAACCACAAACATAGTTCTTAACAAAAGCAGTATGTTACCATTTTCAACTTCTCTTTTCAGATTGTCCAACATGCAGTCGTAATGTACTCTACAAAGGACCTTCTCTTCAACCAAAGCAAACTCCTCTCCAGTAGAAAGCTGTCTTTTGCAGGAGAAGCACGCAAAGCATGCCAAGTGGTATACATTTCCTTTAGCTCTTCGGACCCAGTCAGTAGAATGAATGTGCCTCCCGCAGCGGGAACAGCGGGTACCATACCGCCTGCAAAAACAAAGGCAACAGGAGGGTGAAGGCACAGACACTAACCATATCAGCCAAAAGGGTGGGAGGGTTAGAGGTGACCAGGATATGCCAGCTCAGCTGAGATGCACAGCAAGTAGGCTGACCACAAGGAATTAGGGAACAGCATAATTGTGCTTTTATTGGGGGGGGGGGGGGAACAAACAAAAAAAACCACACAAGCAAACAAAAAAAAAAATCAGCAAGTTTGTACCTGATAGCTTAAGGCAAGACCACTACTGAACTACGTAAGTTAATATTTTCATAACGCAAAGAGTAAAATTGAAACATCTCAACTGCCACATGAATTCACAACTCTTCATCTTTCCTTTTATAAAGATAATTACTCTTTAAAAAGCTGTGAGTGGGAGATGGAAACAGCTGACTATATTAAAAATTCTCCCAATTATTCAAATATATTTCACATTACTCCAGTGGTAGTCTGAATTATTATATTTAGCTATATCCTCCTTCACTAATCATTCAGTCCCCTTCAGCAGAAGGGCAAAAACCTGTATCTTAATAGTTATTTCCTTAATTACCGTCACATTATGATTTTAAAAGAAATTCAAATATCTGCAAGTATTTACATTACTACAGTAGAGTATTTCTCTTTGAAGAGGAAACTAGCCACCAAGATATGTTCATTATGTAGATAAGAATTTGTCCTGAAAAACGTTTGCAGACTCGTAAGTTCTTTTTTTGGAGTCCCAAAAAACTTCTAGAACTTCACACTGTTAAGCCTACCACCTCCCTCTCTTTCATTGTCAAAACTGACTAGCTGAACAATCTATTCACTACACAGGCGAGAATCCCATAAATAGTTTGGTCTGGGGAAGTACTAGCAATCACATCAAATTTCTTTCCTGCTTTCTGGACTGAGGATTTTGTATCATGAGTACTTTTAATGCCAGCACAAATAAATAATATTCTTCTTTACAGGAAGAATTCTTCATGTTCTAAATCCTTCTGTGATCAATTTAACTGCCAAAAGCTTCTTTTAAAGATCATGAGATTTATTCTGGGTTGTTTCTGTAGTTCCATGCGATACCCTAAGTCTCATATCAGTGGAGCGCTAGCCCAAACAGAGTATCATCCCAACCCTACCTTGTGTTCTCAGTCGGCATTACCCAAGGGTGATTCTTTGCACATATGATAGCTTTACACCCACACTGTGGCAGGGACTCTGACTTGCTTTCCCCCCTCCACCCCCATGCATACAGAAGTAAGTTATTGTATAAATGCAGCAGCTATGCATAAAAATGGAGGGGCAGAGGCAGAGACTTAGTAGCTAATTACATCAGACAGACTTGGGGTTCCTCAAGTCCCTCTGCAAGAAATGTCAGTTTAACTACTGAAAAGAAACCTAGCAAATGAAATCCAAGGAGTCCAAATATGCGTTTTAGCTGCCAGCTTCAGTGAAAAGTAACAAGCAAGTGTGACATGTTAGCTAATAAAATTATATTCCTGTATGATATACCTGAAATAATCAAGTTTGCAGAAGATATCTTTATCTTTGATGTAACAGCTGGTATGCCTTCCTAGAGATGTTCTGCAAACGCTGCATGAGAGACAGCGCACATGCCAGCAGAGGTCGTTTACCTGCAAAAACACAAAAGAAAGATACCCCTCAATGTTTATGCTACCAATATTATATTTCATATTTACAAAAACTATTTTTTCCATCCATACAGACAAGGCCAAAAAGTACGTGTACCATGATTCATGGAAAATTTATCTTTAAGGCAAAACATTTTTCCTATAGAACTGCATGCACATTAAGGGTTAATTAATTTGATGGAGGTCTTCAAAACAAGCTTTCATGGTTTTGTAATTAAAAGCACCAGAAGAGGAAGCAAGAGAGTCAAGTTCCATGTAGATATTTTGTACTCAGTTCTGTTCTCATAGCATTAGAGTAACAGAGCAAGTTTTGGCCTTGCATGACCTTGGGAAGGCAGCTAACACATGCTTTTATTTCCCAGTGTGTAAAAAGTCCTTCCTAACAAAGAACAAACTTTGCAAAGTGATTTGAAATTTTAAAGCACAAGTATTGAAGGAAAAAAGTCTGTTAAATGGAAACACACCATGAACCACATCTTCATTTGCCCAGGTTTCTGTTAAAGCGAAGTTAATGGAGTGAGAGTTCCAAAGTATCAGCAGTTGCTTTAATAGCAAATTCAACAATTCTTTAAGAAGTAACATCCATAGTGAAACCAGACATAGTCATGGAAAGCAGCAGCAATCAGCAGTTTTGAAAACCCATATATAATTTTTTGAACAAATAAATTGAGCGCAATTATTTTCATTTCTTCATTGCTACAAAGAGAACTCTTTATTGCGCAGACATTGTGCATCACACATCAGCTAAATAACTTAAATAATTTGAAAACACAAGACTCCCAGTGAGCATAAAAATTAAGTAATAACCCTATGGATAATCCCATGCCACACTGGAGAAATTCTGTAAGGCAAACAATGAGTAAGCATAGAAATTTTTTTTTCTGAGCCAATTTCTCATCTCATACCAAACAGCCCGCATATTACCTACGGCAAAGCAGCAGATTTGAGATAATCCAGGATGTGCCTTTCACCAGAACACTGCCAGACAAACCACAAAGAGAAGTATTGACTCCACCACTCATGCTGGAATCACCCGTTTCAGCCATTCTTCAGGTTATAACATTACAGTTTGCAGTTGCCCAACAGCCTCCCAACTATTATTCTTCTTGGCAGCCGTCTTCCCATACACTGACAAATTTACGCCATAATATAATGTGAAACTGTTGATAACAGCTGTCACCAGACTGATCCTCCCAAGCTTTTCTCAAAACGGCTGCACTGCAGGCAGACACAGGGCAGCAGCACCTGGGCCTGGCCAAGCCTGCTGAGTAGTCCCGCCGTGCAAAGGCTCCACGGGTGACTCCCGTGGGGGGCCATGCCAGGAGCCCCGACGCAGGCGAGAGGAGTCTGCACACAGTCATGCTGATGGTATCTAGCTCTGCAAAATGCAAAGCTGACATCCCAGCCACACAAAGCTCACCTCACTGCCCGTTCTTCAGGGGCTAACGCCCTTCCACAGAGCAGGACATCAATAGCTTTGACAGTTGTCCTGTTTGATGTCACCCATCTACATCCTTACTTATTAATTTACAGGGCTAAACCTGGAAGACATACCAGTTTACCAGCACAGATTCCTTTCTCTCTCTGCCTGTGCAGGAAGCAGTAACAGCTAATTTAAACTTAAGGCTAAATCATTTAGAGGTCTTTTACTTTCAGACAGAAAACAGCAGTGATCAGCAAACGAGCTACTGAAACGTCACTGGAACCAAGTTCCAGTTAGATCTGCTCCCAGTCCTGCTGCACTATTCATGTTCAAACCCAGTCTGTTGCAAAGGTGGCTGGGATTTACTAGAACAAAAGGTATTAGCAGCTCTCCTACACCTGCACCTACCATACTTTAAATGAACATCAACCCAGCATACACATTCCTTTGACCTCCTCACCCCAACCAAGATCAAGCAAATAATCTGACATTGAGATATTTTCAGCAGCGTTACCGAGTTCCACTGCGCTGGGTAGACAATGGCTTTATTTAACTGCATCTAACAGAATCAAGTGACTTCTAGCATCATTGTCTAATCACACGGTTGAAAGGAAAGAGGGCAAAAGTCCGATCCAGGACAAATTTAATGGCTGTAATACAAAAGGAAAATAGCCCCCCTCCCACTCATATTAACACTTTATGTTTAAAGTCACATGGTTTTGTCTGGTTTAAAATGATCTTACTCAGTCCTGAGTGCTAAGGCTAGCAAAACTACCCTGCAATCACGCAGCTTGTTTCCTTCACAGACATCACTAGACCACATTTTACAGGAGTAACTTATTTCCACGTTTCTCAAGAGGCACTTTTTTATTTGAGGTTCACGACATCACACTGAAGAGTTGTTTTAGCTAATAACAAATGGGTCATACCACCACCGCTTAAGCAGGAGCGTACAGGACAGCAAGGAAGTTATCCATGTTCTGAACTACTAGTTTTCCTCCCCCTCTCTCCTTCAGCACGTCAAGAAAATGCAATCCCAGCGCAGAAAAGCGTTACCCAGAACATAAGCAGCAATTCAGTTTTCCCTTAAAGCCCGAATCTCACAGACAAACATGCACCTAATTTCATACTTTCACATACTCCCCTTCCTCCAGGAACTCCACTCGCGCTCGCAAGCCGAAGGGAATGCCGTTTCGGGTGGGAAGGGGAGTCAGCCACGCCGCCGCCACAGATGCCGACAACTCGAGCAAGAGCGGTTCGGAGAGGTGTGCCGGGCCGGCAAGGGCAAGTTCCTTCGGAGCCCGCTGAGCCCGGCTCCGCGAAGCTCGCCAGGCGCCTCCGACAGCCGCAGCGCCGCTCCCCGCGGCCGGTTCTCCCCCGGGCCACACCGCGGTACCGGGCCGTGCGAGCGGGCCGGGCCCCGCGGCCTCGGCGCGGAGGGACCCGGTCCCGCGGCCGACACCGCCCGGCAGCGCGCCGTGCCAC
>VXBL01002925.1:0-50516 GCA_013400195.1 Aramus guarauna
AAATATATAAATATATATATTTAAGCAAATGGATTTCCTGGAGAACTATGAAAGGAGTTGATTTTTTCCCCTTTGATTTCTCTTGTTTCTCATTGGGGTTTGTTTTTTGGGGAAGAGGGTTTCTGTGAACTGTTGAGATTTCCAGTTCAACATTGTTTAAAGGATGTGGAGGAAAAAAAAAAAGAAGAAAAATCAACAAAAAACATGAAAATCTTTGTGATGTACAAAACCTGTAAATAGTCAAAGATACTTTCTCTTTTCTAACAACAAATTATTTCTGTCACTTTATATTCAAAAATAAAGAAACCTACCACAGAATATCAGGGTTAAAAAAAATCAGAACCTATAATCAGAACATTTTCTTGGTTGTCTTTGTTCATTTTGTTCTTAACTTAGAGAATGCCTGGGAATTTTGCTCTATCTGTGATGGTTTAAAAGCCTGGAATGGGCATGAGTTGGAATTAGGAATACAATGTCACTTGAGAGGAGGCTTTTCCCCTGACATTCACTAGTAGCTGTGTGTTGAGCCTGGTGTCTTGGGGTTTCCTGGTGAGAGTGGATGAAGGAACAGCTTCTAACACCTTTCACATTCAAAAAGCACAAACACATGCCGAGGCAGAGGCGTGGATGGAAGACTGTCTCCATGGGGTTGAATCTCTCCTTACACCACCTGGAAACTGGCTGGGGGCTGCATGCAGAAGGCCACTGTGAAGCTACTGATAACACTGCTAAGCAACCTGTAGGATTTTGGAGCTGTCTTGAATCCCTCCTGTCAGGTCAGCAAGTGACAAGGCATTGGCACATTGCTTCACAAAACAAAGTCCAGGTTGGGGCTATAGAGGAGGACAGGGTGGCAAAGATGGCAGGGATGTCTCCAATGATGTCAGTTCATCTTGGCACTAACCATTAATCATGACCCCCAAGACTACAGGGAAGTTGAGGGAAGAAGTAAGAGTGGATCTTTGCAGAGGTTACCCTGGTCCAACCAATGGAAAAGGCCAAAGAGGTTATTTATAAAGAAGTTCTAAGAAGTGGCAGGTTTTGGAAACACAGAGCAGTGGGTCACCTTTAATGGTGAGAGGACAGTCAGCTATTTTTAGGGGAGCTAAAAATAAAGAAAATGGACTAGCTGAGCTAGTGAAAGGATGCTAGACTACCTGTGGGGTGCAATTAAAAGGATGGATCACAGCAGAAACACTCAGATGCAGCAAGCCAGATCCAGAACAGGAAAAGCAGTGTTCAGCCGAGGAAGTTCATAACAGCTGACAGAAATTAAACATTAGTAAATGACAAAGGGAGCAAAATTATGAGCCAGGGAAAGAAAATCCCTGGCTAGTAGACATAAAGATAAAGAGGATTACATATATATAGCCACATAAATATGTGCTTATTGAAAAGATGTTCAGTACTAACTGTGAGTCAATAATACCACAGGACAGACTGAAAGGCTCAATATTCGTTTTTGATATGAAGTTGGAGATACAGTGGGTAATGTCAGCATTGCCATTGGTCACCAGAGGAAGTGGGACATTACCTAAGACCCAACTGGGCGCCTTTCTGAGGGGTGCGGTGTGGGGCTTCAGCTCCAGGCCTTCACTGTCACAGCTCTGCATCCCTTGCAGTACCTGCCTCGTGCCCTTATCAGCTGTAAGTCTCTGGGCTTGCTGCAGTGAAATGACTCAGCTGCTCGTTTGGATGGTCTTGTGACAGTGGTTCTTCCCAGCCTCAAAATCCACCAGTCCAACAGTGACCTTAGTGATACCAGAAGGCAAAAAAAAAAAAAAAAAAAGATTAATATCAGGGGGTTGTTTTGCAGTCTCAACCCATGTACTTTAGCTACTAAGGCAGAGGTGCTCACCCTTCTATTTCTGAGTTCAAAACAGCACCATTTTGATGGGGAATCAATGTGGGGTTTTGTTTGTTTGTTTGTTTGGGTTTTTTTTGGTCAGTGGCTTACTGCAGAAATGAAATGTGATTGTTTTGGGCCAATTCCGACAGAAGTTGATATTTTTTCTTCAGAAAAAAAATAAAAAATATCTTTTTTCCAGGTCTGGAACAGAGTTGCATTAATTCCCACTCAAATGCAGGACACCGTCATCAAAACTGGCTAACTTCCAACACATAGCTGAAATATCGTATAGGTCATTCAAACTTTAGCTCTCGCCCTAGGTACATCTGCCAAAGGAAGGAGCAGAAGTAAGTCTTGGCTGGAGGTGCAGGGGAAATGTGAACAGTTTGAAAGTTTCAAACAATTTCATGCTTTTACCTTATCAAACAGGAAGATTTTCTGCCTCTTCAATACTGTTCATAGCATTTTCTCCTTTTTTTGTTACTGAAATTGTTAATTGACAAGTCCTGTTTTGAAAAAAGAAATGTCTGTCAATTTAGGTTCAGGTTTGAAAATATTCATCTTTTGGCCAAGCTGAACACTTAAAAACTGCTAATAGACTAAAAACAATCCAGACAGGAAACTAAATGGAGTGTGTGAGTGAAAAGCAAAGGTAATCATCAAAAGGGATTGAAAAAGTATTCAAACAGTAGAAAAATAATTCTCAGGAGGTCTTTATTTCTGTAAATTTCACTGAAATAAAATCCAACCAGAACTTTTCAAATGGCTCCACTGACAGTGCTTTAGCTGAAGCAAATGAATTTTAAGAAGTCTGGAGATGTTATCAGTGAATGAGATAGTGACTGAAAAATCAGGTTCTCTCTCTGAATCTCCCAGATGCACAACAATGGGCTGGAACTGGAAAGAAATTGATTAGTTTTCCTTTGTAGATTTTTTTCTTTTTTAACTTTCTCCTCAGCCAGAATCTGGTGGCCCAGGACTAACTATGAAAAAATGGGTACAAATATGAGCAGAAATAATCACATTATGACACTCAAGTTTGACAAGTTTATTCTGATGTCAGCACTCACTGACCCCTTTGGTACTTTGAAGAGCCAAGGTTTACAGAAAAGCTTTTAAATACAGCACAGGGAGACAATGAGCTATTCACTGCTCTGTCCAGGGTCTACTACCCTTGCCACATAGGTGGTGAGGATGCACCTCCCTAACATTAGGTGTCTAACAGGGAACATCTCCAAGCCTCTTTCCTTGGTCATGGCGGAGCAGGAGGCATTTCTCAAACATAAGCTATGCTGGCCTAAAGCCATTGTCTGGGGTATGACTGCTCTTGGATGAGCATTTCTCTTGATAATTGCCCAGATGATTGGCACTGGTGTGTGTATATGTGTGTGTTGCGTGTGAGCATGTACATGTGGGTGTGTGTAGGGGCTCACCTAAACTTTAGGGGTTGAAATCTCAGCTATGTGCTTGGGTTTTCACCAAAACCAATTGGCATCTACAGTCAATCCAGTCAATGGACTCTAGAGAAGGATTTTCATCATCTCCAAACAGATACCTCCTTTGGCTCAGACAAATTTCTCACCAAACTCATTGCCTGGGCAGGTCTCTGCTGGGAGTCTGGACCCATGGACATCTTTACTGGAAGACAGCCAAAGGTAGGTCAACCAAAGCCCACCACTGGTGTCTAAGTTAAGGTGGCAAGGGGTGACTGGGGGTAAATGGCTCCCTTATCACTGAGTTGCACTGACTGCCAGGCCCTGAGGACAGAGGTGGGATTGGAATTCCCTCCTGGGCAAGTTTGCTGCTGCTGAGTAGCTGAAAATGTCAGGCACAGGGGAGGGGAGGGCTGAGTGATGTAAAAAGGGAGCAGAAGGAAGTGTAATGAGCTCTACTGTCTGAGGCATCTCGTGGCATCCTGTAGTCAATGGTAGATCAATAAGCAGCAAAAGGAGTCACAAAATAATGTGTGTGTTTGGTGAAAAATTGTAGCTGGAATGAAAGGTGCTTATCAGCACAGTGGCTGACGTTGCCTTGAATACAGCAAGGACATCCCTGCACGTCTATCCCGAAACGTGGCCACTCTGCCATCCTTCAGGACCTAATTCCTGACACTCCTCGCAGCACTGTCAGTGCAGCTGTAGATGGGAAGGAGCTTTGCCTCTGTGCCTGCCTTGGGGACCAGCTCCCCTCTGCTGGGTGCACCACACCTTGGGGGTGTCCCTCAGAAAACACTGGCAAATGGACTCAGCCCATCAGGAGTGGGCAGGTTTCCCATCTCCTTCCCTCAGTGCAACTGGCTGCATTGCCTTCCATGTCCGTAAGTGCTATCTGCTCAGATTTTTTCTACATTAATCCCAAGATATGCAGAAATCTGGTTGCTCCAGTAAAGGTCCTGTGCCAGATGCCATGTTCTCCTGCGTGGGGCATGAAATCACTCTGTCAGTGAAATTCATGGAGCAAGAGGGCACCTTTCTGTCCCAAGAGGACAAGCAAAAGTTTAGCAAGCAATTAAAACATATTAGCATCCTCCCCAACCTCTACTATCCTGGGCTGCCCTCTTCCTTGACTGGCCTGAGGGATGTGAACCCTTCAGTCTTCATTATTCTCAAATTAGGAAGGCTTATTAGAGGACCCTAAAGCAAAAAGTCATTGCTGTGGTGCCTTATGTAGGATAAAGCCTTAATGGGAGAGGGAAACTAGGATTCTGCAGGAATATCAGGTGGTGTAAGAAGTACTCACTGCTTTGAGTCAGGACTGAAAAAGGTGAATGAGGCTTGGCAGACAGCTGCAATGTTGTGTTTCCCATCCCTTTCCCCCATTTTCTGCCACATGAGATGTAAATAAAGCACTGTACAAGTGGAGGGCTTACAGGTGCCTGTGCATTGCTCAGCACTGTCAGCTGCAGAGGGGTGTTTTCCATACCGAAATCCTGGTGAGCCATCTTCTCAGCTGGTGTAACATTAGCACAAATGTCTGCAAAAGCATGAAGGACAGTGGTGCCTTGTGTTTTGAGTATGGTTGTGTTCGGTCAGAGATTGGATCTTGACTGATTTAGTGGTCAGCGGGGCCCTAGATAAATTGTATTCAAAAGCATCATGTCCCGTGACAATAAGATCAGAGTGACCCGGAGGAGGGTGTGCTGGCTTGCTTCTGCTCTCAGAGGAAAATTGTGCTCAGCATCGTGTCCTCTGACTCAATTAGCTACAAGCATGTTCAAACATGATAACGTTGTGTAGTATAGAAAAGGACAGTGTCCTGGCCCAGTTCCAGCTTGTATAATTAATTTCTCCTTATCTAAAAATTCTACCTGTAATTTTGAATGGGTATGGCTGAATTTTTTAGTCTTTTCCCAACTATGGCTTCAAACCACCAACTTTTTTTTTTTTTCTCCTCTGACTTCTTAAATATCTTGTGGCTCCTTTATATACATGTATGCATGCATATTTATATTCCTCTTTTTATCTTTTGCGCTGTTCCAGCAACCAAAGCTGTAATTCACTTTGCTTAAATTATTGTGTGATTGTGCGATGTACTTATATAGGGCTATATGCAATAATATCCTGCTAAGAAAATGTAAAAGAAAGATTGCACATCCATATATTGAAAACACCCTGAACTATCCAAATCTCCCAAAGACTGACTGCTTATTACTGCATAGTGTTCCTTGCACCAGCTATCTGAATGCTGCTCTTTATTCAGTAATCAGCCACATACTCAGCAGTGCATACGCATTTGGATATGTCTGAGCTCAGGAGATGCAATCAGCAAAAGATTACTCTGTGAGACGATACCTACTCTTTGCAGATATATTCTCTAATTAACAATGTGCAGGAAAATGTCTGTCCCAAAAGCACCAAAAAGTTGCTGCACAATCCTTGTTTTAGTGCCTGACTGAAGGGCTGCTGTGCAGATTTTCTCACCTGAACCCTGCCCAGGGGAACTGCCTGTAGCCCACTCATAAGCGTGGTTGAGCTCAGCAGCCCAGACATGGCAAAGGTGCTCTGCCCAGCTCAGTGCAGCCATGTGCTGTGTAATTAATCAAGCCAACACTGAAACTGTTTACATTACACATTTGCTTTGTGAGTGATAGTGTTAAACATTTTCTAGTGAAGGGAAGCCTTGTTTGACTGCAAGATGACACATGCCCAGAAAGCAGGGTTTGCTTGAGCTGTGAGGCTGCTCTCCCAGAGCAGTTAGACGTGTCCTTCTGTGCAACCTTTTTCCACCTCTCATACCAGGCTGTGATAACCTGAGTACCTGGGTACCACTGACTGTGGGAGATCAGTACATTTTAGTGATGGGTGAAGTGGTCTCTGCACGAATGTCCCGTTGCATGGGATTTGAGTTTGAGTCAGCAGAATGGCCAGCGACCCTTTTGCAAGCACAGTAGGGGCTTAGGCTCGCCACTCAGCTGACAGAGGGTATTTCCCATGCCCCAGCAGCTCTCACCACCAGGCAGCTGTGGGTGGAGGGTTGCTCAGTATGGCTGTGGAGTTCAGAAATAGCCTCCATGCCCAGCTTCCTTAGCATGTGGACAGCATTGAGATCACAGCCTCACGGTGATGTCATTGCTGGTACTGGGTACAAACAGCTTTAAGCATCTCTTCCAAGCCCTGTCTCCTCCTCTGTGTGCATCACGTTGGGAAGGAGGCTGTAGCTTTTCTCTTCAGCTCCCCAATGTTTCCGCTGCTCTGCTCGCACCCACGCAGATGGGAAGTAGTGATGCTTGTGGCCAGGTCTCCCTGCTCCCTCAGCTCAGTAATGCGGCAATCTGAATGTGTGTTGTTCTAGGTGACTGGATGTCTGAGCCAATTCCTCAGTCAGCAGCACCTGCGTAACTAACATGGCATTTTGACGGCTATCCAGCCCTTACCAGCTAAGTTGTTTCAACACCCTGTCATCATGTGTTGCCAGGTGGTTGTAAAACAAGCAGAGGTGTGCCGATACAAACAGAAGGATAAACATGAGGAGGGAAAAAAGGAATGGTGTAATTAATGAGGAGTGCAGAAATCACAGAGGTCCAGTGAAGGGCAATTCAAATGATCCAAAGCAAGAGGGGCTGGGAGCTGTCAGGGGGTGAGCAAGGAACTGATGCATGGAGAGACTAGGGATACTGGAGACCAAAGTGAAGGTAATAAACAGGTAGATGATGAATGATCAAGAACAGGCCAACAGACACTCCAAGTCAGCCTGCTACAAGACAGGAAGTCTTAAAGGCTACATGCTTTTCCTTTTTATAGATTAAAGGCACTTACATTTCTCACCCTGCAATTAATCAGTCCCTGGGATTTGCTCTTGTTGCATACATCAAATATATATAACGCAACAGATTTTGTGGAAAGTCAGGCAGGTATTTATTCACAGCAAGGCTCCTGGGCAATGCCCTTAGAGAGACTTACAGCTCTTCTCTCCATTGCTCCAGCTGGCTGGAGTTCTCCTTGCTCAAAACACCCCTCAGAGAGGAACAAATTCATCAATTCCCACCTGTCCAGACCAAAACCACTGTCACAGACCAGCAAAAGGGCTAGTAAATTTATGGATTAGACATTTATATAGGAGTGCTGTGACCCAACAAGTAGTATGAACTTCGTTGAAATTTACCAAGAGCATGATTAAAAGCATAAATTAAACTCTGGCAGGGACAGGAAGACATTAGAGGATTATGCAATTATGGATAATGTAGGGCTCAGGTAGAAGAGAAATTATTACATCTCCCATTGGTGCATCTTAGGCCATGGCAAAGGCAAGTTGCAGGAGAAATAGGGTCTCTGCTCTGATGGATCGCTCAGGTGTGTTGAAATGAGATGGATGAGCGTAAAGCAGCCACGCAAAGCAGGCTGACTGCTGGTAGCTGCATACAACATAAACAACAGCATCTCTGTTATTGCTTTTTCACCACAAAGTCCCTGAGTGGAGACAGCCAGTGTCTGCGATCAGATTTTCCACTGTTGACATTAGCAAGAGAATGCTGTGGCTACCCTTGGGAGCAGGACCCTCCATGCATCTCGGTTTTGTCAGCCATGAAGAGGGAGGAAAGGCAGCTGCAGCAGGGGAACATGTCTGCTTATTCTCCCCTCCATCTTACCGTCAGAGTCTCTCTAGGGTCAGATTTCTTCCTACTGTGATGGTTAAATAAGTCCTTGACAAGGGTTAGGCAGTGTGTATGCCATGACCACAGATTATCCTGCTACTGAATGGTCAGAAATGTCGAGCAGCTGCCAGGACAGAGGTGTGAGGCTTGAGAAGGGGATTTCCACTCTGGGCCCCTAAGACAAGTCTCCTGCCTCTTCTCTAGCTGATGGGTCGTGCCTCCTCTGGCAGTCCTGCTGTGCCAGTGGCTTTTTACCATGTCTGTCTGGAATGCAGCCTTCATAGGGCAGGGAGTAGCTCTCGTCTGTGTTTGTTCAAGATCTAGCAGGTGGGGACTTTGATCTGTAGTGAGGTCACCTCCAAAGATGTGCTCTAGTACAAACATAATGCAAGCCTCTCCGTAAAAAAACATGTTTTAGCTACATACATCACATCTGTAACTACTGAGTTGGGACTCAGTCCCTGGTGAGGCTTCTGTCTTCCAATGGAAGAAAAGAAGAACTCAAAAGGGCAGGCTGAATGTTTTTAGGAACAAACAGCCATGCAAAACCACATAGGCACTCTTGGAAATTAATCCCAAATCAAAAGCAAACTCACGGAGCGGGTTAGCAACTAGAGGCAGCTCTGCATAGAATTCCCTGCTCTTGGGAGTAACATGTGATCTATAGGGCTGGCAGGATATAAATGTGATCAGCTAGTGAGCACTAGAGCTGGTTTTCCTCTTTGGATGGATTTAGATATTTTGCCAGTACTCCTGTACTGTTCTTACACCTAGAGTTCAGCTGCTTTGCTTTGTTAAATGCTGAGGCATCCTGAATGGACACACTGGGAGAGAAGAATATTTCACAGGGAACTGTCACCCAGCATTGCATCCCACGACACTGCTTTTCTTGTGACAGGCACCGAGGGAACATGAACCATTTCCACAGTCTTCTGTGTCCTTGTGCCTACAAGGATGCGAGAGCAGGTTTATGTGTCTGATCGTGGAGAACTGCAGCAGGCCCGGTGCAAATAGACCCAGCCTGATGACTGGTTTTACCTGCCATGTACACGAGTGACCTAGACGGTGCCTCAGTTACCAAAGCGAGGGGTCTACGGATGTGCAAAGGCAAAGCTGATGGGGGAGGGATCACATCTTTTCTTATTCCTGTAGAGGGGGTACAGAGGGGCCTTGAGATACACACCGCCTTCAACATTGCTGCTTTCAAACCCAAAGAAGTACCTGTGTGCCTGGAAATCTCTCTGTTTTCACCAGGAAAGAAGGCACTGTAACTTGGGATTACAAGTGACTTCTCAGTGAAACATACTCCAGTCTCTCTTTGTTAATGTGACATTTTATTAATTTATGAAAAAACTTAAGAGCACATTGAGCCTGTAAACAAAAATATGACTAGAGATAAAGTCAGGCTAGCAAACAAAAGTCAGGCACTGGGAAAAGGGGGTTATTCTGATCACCAAACTATTCCTGGTTCACCAAACACATCCTTTCTGGCCACTTTGGCCACTGGGCTGTTTCCAACAGGTGAAGAATCTCGTTTCATGCCATGAGGAACTGCGTAACTTCTGCAGACACATGACAGCATTAGCAACATTGTCCTGGAAAAGGAGGTGCAATCTTCTGTTTCTCTTAGGTGGGTACCTCTGAGAGACATCGCAGACATCTAACCTGGATGTGGGTGGCCGAGGTGTTTTACCAGTCAGCCTTTCTAGTTCCTTTGCATATCTGTTTGCACTGCTCTTGGACCCTTGATCATGCTGTGATTTCTCCAATGGCAGGCTGTGTTTTAAGCCGGATTCATGCTCAGCCTTCTATTTCGAATGCTGTTGATGTAATTTGTCTTTATACAAACATGCCATGGTCACTTTTGCCACATGGTCTCGTTTAATGGTTATGACACTTCTAATTCTTTCTCATTTCTCTAGCAAGTAACAGTTGACCTTCTTTTTAGAGAGGTCTGGTGTGTCTCCTGGCACATAGGGTTTTTTGTAGCAACTTCAGTATTAATTAACCCTGGAACCAGAAACTTTTTAGATAATGGCAGATTTCCTGTTCAAGAATGTCTGAAATGGTGAATAAAGTGCTGCCAGATATTTTGGTCTATGCTAAGACAGATCACTTGAATCAGGTAGGGCTTTATCTATCCAGTACTCTGTCATTTGTGTGGATTTCTCTTTTACCCTATTTGACTCCACATTGATAGGTATGCTTGAAATGACACATCCAAGAGAAATGCACAGATGAATCACTATTTACTAGGAATGCACCCAAAATTTCTTGGTACAAAAACCTTGTGATTTTTTACTTTTATTAGTGACACTCTTTGTTGTGCTCACTTGATAGAAATGAAAGTAATTTTTTCCTATTTCATTCAGTCTGAACAGTGTCTGGACCATGGAGAACCAGTAATCTCTAGGAACTCCTTGGGCCCTTTGTCAATTTGTCTTTAGACTTTTTGTAGATGCGATAGTTTAACAGCCTTTTAAAAAGCCCGTTCTCTGTGATCTCACACTAGCTAATACCTTGGACTGTTAATTTTGAAAAAGCAGTCTTTGAAAACTTCTTTTAGTTCCCCAAAGCTTTTCCTCTTGACGGTTAAGTTCACAGAACCACAGAAGAGCTGAGGTAGGGAGGGACTTTTGAAGGTCATCTTGTCCAATCCCCACTGCTCAAGCAGGACCACTTATTGCCAGTTGCCCAGAACCTTGTCCAGATGGCTTTTGAATATCTCCAAGTGGGACCCTCTGCAGCCTCCCTGGGCAACCTCTGCCAGTGCTTGGTCACCCTCAGAGTAAAAAAGTGTTTCCTGATATTCAGAGGGAACCTCCTGTGTTTCAGCTTGTGCCCGTTGTCTCTGGTCCTGTCCCTGGGCACCACTGAGAAGAGCCTGGCTCTGTCTTCTTTGCACCCTCCCTTCAGGCATTTATAGAATCAATCATAGAATCTACCGCTTAGATTTAGATAGAATGTACACCAATTGTACACACTGATGCTATTCCCCTGAACCTTGTCTTCCCCAGGCAGAGCAGTCCCAGCTCTCTCAGCCCTTCTTCATGTGAGGAACTGAGTTGCACCAACTCAGCTGCATCAAAGCAGAAAGACTTTGTCTAAGTATTACTGTACCCATTATTTTAAGTACTGCATTTTTAGCAGATTTTTTTTCTCATTAGTAAAATCTTTCCTGGATTTTTATCAACTGCCTTTTTCACAGAGGTTCTAGTTAACTAATCTCATTCAGTTGTTTGTTTATGCTCTATCAAATAGCCTTTTCTTGGCATGCAGCACAGGAAAATGCATAAACTTCTGTTGATTGAAGAAAAAGGGGAAAAATGGAGTTTTGAGAAAACAAAGCAATGATCCTTTTGGTGGGTGCCAAAGGGAGCTCTGTTCCTCTGTGTAATATCCCAGGTCAAGCAGTAATGTCTTCACTGGCATGTCATTCTGTAAACTAGGCCCAGGTGAGGTTTCCTACTACAAACTCTACTTCTGTAATCAGTCTTGGTAATGCAAAGACATTAGGCTTAGTTTTTCCACGTGGACTCCTTTGGTGGCTATTTCAGAAAATTATTTTTCTAAAAACAGGTACTTGCTGTGATGTAGCTGTGCTCGGCTCAATCTCTGTCATGTTTCCTTTGCCTTTTTGTTCGTTTCTTTCTGTCAATCAGAAATCAGTTTGTGGTAAAGGCTGGTTTCAAAACAGTTATTTAAATTATCAGCAGGGTTTTGTCCTTCAAGACATTTCGTTAATTCATGTTACATTTCTCTCTGCTGAGAGCAACATTTCTCTCCAATGGTTTTCTAGCATGCACGGCACAGAGTCGTTGTGCCTGTGCGCTGTTTTGCTGTGCTGAGATTGTCTCTGCTTTAGTGCAAGTCAGTCTAGTCACTGCTGTTTGCCTGCCTTATATACCACAGGTTTTTTAATTAGATGTATATTTGTTCCTGCAGTGTTTGCTTGTGCTTCAGTCTGGGCAGTAAGCAAGTGCAAGCAGTTGTCAGCTAGAGGATTATAAACATTTATTTCTCACAAGTGGCATTGTGGCCACTGCTACAAACACATCTCAGCTGAGAGAGGTAACGTTAAAAAGCAAGCCAGCTCGGGTCTGGCAGTCGTCTGATCCTGCCTATCGAAAGCACAGCTCTCGCTGCCGTTGCAAGTACTCATGGTCATTCCAATGTCAAGTGGTCAAGTCCCCTTCTTGAAATAACTGCTATTTTTTGAGCGTTAATTATACCACAGATAGTCCACTTTTTTAAGTACTTCAGATTTGTATAATGTTGTTTTATTTCCCTACTTCACTCTCTAACAAGATGATCAATGTTGCAGTCTACCAGCTAGTTTCTGGTAGACACAGGGCATCTTTCCCAAATGGCATTCTCATCCAGACCAAAAAGTTCCCAGGTAACTTTTGGCTTGCTGTTTGCAGCTGTTGGTCAACGGCAAGCCTGTCAAGGCGCACATGCTTGCACTGATCTCTAGTTTACAGTGTATTTGCAGTGCCTGTGCATATTTAGGCAAGATCTATATTGTAGGCCTCTGCTGCCTCTCAACCTGCCAGACCTCACCTCTGTCCACGTAGTTACACATGTCATCTCCATGATGCAAGGAGAAACTGGAAATGGGACAACTTTGCTATCATGACCAACAGTGCCAGGATCAAAAGCAAGCCCTCCAGAACTGCTTTCATGAGCTGGAGAGTTGCAGTAGGCTGTAATAGGTGGTGTCTTCTGCACAGTGGCACACAGAGACTGGTGATCCGTAACTTGCCAGTGGTCTACACTATCTCCCTGTTGTGGTTTAGACCCAGCTGGCAGCTGAGCACAATGTGGCTGCGGGACCCCAATAGGAAGGGGAGGAGAATTGGAAGAAAAAAGGTAAAACTCGTGGGTTGGGATAAGGACAGTTTACTGGGTCAGCAAAGGAAGAGGAAAACAACAACAACAATACTTATAAAAGAATATACAAAGCCCCTTTGGCTAGTTTGGGTCAGCTGCCCTGACTGTGTCCTCTCCCAGCTTCTTGTGAACATTAACCCTAACCTAGCTGACAACCAGGACACTCCCCCATCTGTTGTCTCTTCCAGGAAGAGATTCAGGTGACCTGTCCTCCATGTGGCACTGCAATGATGGGAGCTCCTCTGTGTCACTGTCTGCATGTTTTGAAAAAGTCCCTTCATGAGATGTGAATTCTGAACACAAACGTGTAAACCCCATTTGCAAGCCCGGGGATCGGTTTCCTCCCTTGGCAGCCTTACACGTCCCTTGCTGAACAGTGATTTCTTCCTACCTATCGTGTTTTGCTCACAGCCCAGGGTCCCATGTCACTGACATGCCTGCTGAGTACCCCAAGCATGCTCCAGTCACCAAAACCAGAATTGCAAGTTTTGAAGGCACAGGAGCATTACAAATCTCTGTGTCTGCCTTTCCTCAAGGAAATGAATGTTTGTGACAGAGGCAGAAGAGAATAACCTGCCTCTTCCTCTCCCAAATGCTGTCTGGGCACGTGGGATCACTCACCACTCTCTTCCTTCCTGCCCCTGTTCCTCTGATGTGTGACTTTTGGAGCACAGTGAACAACTGGCTGTGTTGAGAACTGCATCTATTCCTGCACACGCAGTTTCTACACCTTCTTTCTTCCCTCCCCATATCTCACAAGCATCTGGAGTTCCTCAGGTGCCCACAGAAATTCTTTTACTTTTGTTTCACTGCTGCATGCCGCTATAACCCCAGCCTCCGACCTGCCTCTGCACCCAGATGGCACGCCTACCATTGCTGCCAAATCACCACCCACACAGAGTTCGAACCATCTAAAAGCCCAACTCTTTCCTGGCCTCACCTATTATGTGACCTTCCCAGCTTCTGAGCCCTTCAGCATCCATCTGGACCTACATCCCCCTCACAGTGAGCCCCTCTGAAGCTCCTCAGGGCACTTTGTGGGCTGTAGCCTCCTGAGCTGGCTGCAGGCCTCAGAGCTGGAGAAGGCAGGATCTAATTATCTGCTTGCACGAAAAGCTGCTGTAGCTGTGACACGACACAAATCTCCTCTGCTGGTAGACTTCAAAGCCACAAAGCATTAAGTAAGGGCAGCTCTGCTGTCTGCATCTTTGCACGCTGCAGCGGCATGGACAAGTTTGGGACGTGGCTGTGGTGCTGTGTTACAGCACTCGGTGCTATCAGCAGCCGCGTGAGCAGCGCCGCAGGCTCAGGGCACCAGGCAGGTGATCCTTAGGTGAGGCGAAGGGTGTGAAAACAAACGCAGCCTCTGAAGGAGCAAGTCCCTAGGCGACCTGCCTCCTTGTGCTGCTGTACGTGCTCGCACGTGGGAGCACTGGCCCAGTGCTGGTGGAGGTGGTGCAGGGCTGCAGAGGCTCCTGTTCAGGCTGGGTTGATTGCAGGAACATAAAGCCTGCTTAGGCCTGAAGTTGTCCTCATACCATGGTTGCCCCATCCCTGCACGGAGGCCTGGTCCTCCTGCTGGGGCAGGTCAGCGCTGCTTGTGGGGAGGAGCTCCTGTTGTGGTGAAGACAGCAAAAAAGGGGCAAAACCCCTCAAACTCAACCAAAAAAAAAAAAAGGGAAAAACCCCCAAAAAAAAAAAAAAAAAAAAAAAAAAAAAGGAGCTCAAGGGTTAAAAAGGAGAAGACATTTATGGTCTCTTGGTGGGAAGAGGAATGCTGGCAGGGTGGGCAGTGAGAATCCCAGGCACGATGAGCCATCTGTGGAGGGGCTGCACAGCAAAGTGACTACAGTGGACAGATGGGTGAGCTTCTGGAGCCTGTACCCGTACCCCACAATGCTGGGGCTCCCCTAGCCACCCCGCTGTGGTGACACCAACCCTCTGCTGCAGCAGTGTCTGTGCTATCACAGGCCCATATCTTCGGCCCCAGCCTCTTGCCTTCTGCAGCACCCAACATTTTCCTCCTTGAGCCCCAACCCAATGTTTCCTGCTTTCTCTGGAGGATGGGTAAGGTGATAGCCCAAGGGAAAAGAGCTACAGCACACAGACTTCTGGCACAACTGCTTCAAAGCAGCCTGAAAGTCTTCTTCATTAAAATCAAAATATTTGTTCCAAAGGGGTTCCATGTTTTGACTTGGCTTTTTTTTTTCATTCCTTAACACAGCTTAGCTACAAAGGCTGATTCCTGGTTAGGAAGGAGCAGGTGTGGAGAAGCCCAACTTGAGGGACGCTTTGCTGGAGGTAACCTATTGATAGGAGGGGACGCATCACTGTGTCCTCCAGCCTCCCATGGCCCACAAATGTGAGGGAAACTGGGACAGCACATCACAGCAGGAGCCAAGAGGTAAGCCTTAGAGCATGGGAGGGGGGTTGCCAATTTCATTTAGCATGTTCTCCCACTGTGCCAGTAAAAGCATGTTGTGGTGTATGCCTTGCATATAGGAAACTCCAGGAAGGCCCTGGCATGAACACATGCAAGAGTCTTTTTACAATCTGCCCTGAATACTGTTAGTGATTGATTAAGTCTGTTGAAGCCACTAACATCACCATTGCCCATGGCAGAAGAGCTATCCTGAAAACATCTCACAGAAAGGAAACCTTGAAAGTCAGGGAAGAGAGCCCAAGCCTAGGAGGCAAGGGACTGTGGAGGAGAGCAATGCTTTACTGAAGAGTTATGAGCAGAGATTGCAAGAGTACCAGTTGTGGCTGTGGAGAAAAGGTGTGAGACCAGGAGAGAAGGGGTAACTGATGTGTGGGCTCACACACGTGTCCACCTGCCATGTGAATGTATCTCAAAAGGTGAGCTCCGCTCCACTTCTCTGAGGAGCAGGAATGGAGGTGATCAGCAGCACTTATGATCACTCTGCCATCCATATACACAACAGCTGTGACCTGCAGAGCTCAGCCCTCCCCATGCAGTGGCTTGCATGGTGCCTCCTGCCAGCATGCCTTTACCTTGAGGAGGTCTTGCCAGTTGGGTCAGGCAGGCAGCTCATATACGTAAGGACTGCTCTGGAAGAGGGATTTTGGCTCCCACCCAGAGTGTGGCTTACTTTTGAGTCTAAAAATGTGTAACTAAGCATGAATAAATAATATTCCCTTCCCCATTCTGCTTATTAGCATCTAGGTGCCTTCAGGTGCAGCCAGTTAAAGTCCTTGCAAGGCACTGGCAACAGAACAAATAGGTTGGCTGCAGAGAAGCAGCCCAGACCCTGTTGTACCACCTCAGAGCTCCCTCTTCCCTCTACTCCTTCATTTATCTTCATGAGTTACAACTGAGAGCTCTGAAAATGAAGGCACACAGCTGTACCAGAAGACAGGAAACTCAATTTGTTATGGAGAAAGAGGAGGGTCCAAGTCTTGCATTTAAAACCATGAGATGATTTCCACCCCTGAGACTTTGCTTGTATTGTAGGGTCTCCCAGGGTGTGCAAGGCTTTGGGGCTTGGTGAAGAATTTTTTTCACAGTGTGTTTCTGTTAGAAAATGCTGATTCATGAGGCTCTTGTTGTTTGGCTGGAGTGTACTCAACTGGATAAATCCATTGATGGACTTGGGCATGTTAAATATTTGTTTGGTAGGACAAAAAACACTTAGCAGCTGCTGCATTGCCCCTCACCTTGGCTCCTAGCCTCCTGCCTTGGAGCTCAAGAGCTGTAGCCAGGCCAGGAAACTTCTTTTTTTGGTATCCAAAGGGTAGCTATGCCTTAGGCATTTTCAAAATTAAACATTTTGAATGTTTCATTTCATGGAGCCAGAGGGATTTCAGAACCTTCAGTGGATGTTGGTGCCTCTCAGATGAATCCCTGTAGCTAGCTGTGTGCTGGCTCCTCATCTGATGTGATGCAGGGTAGGAGGGGTTCAGTCACACCTCTGTCAGTGGTCCCTGTCTGCGTGCTTTGTATTCATGGTTACACAAGGCAAGGTAATTAACACTGATGGTATCTTGCAGCAGAGAGAAAGACCAAGGGGGAAAAGATTCCTTAGCCTGACAGAAGCCCGAAGGAACTGAACCCTTACCTGGGCTCTGACCATGCTGAGCTGGCTCTCCTTGGTTGTTAGAAAAAAAGCACCTGTGGGCTTGTCCAGCACTCCACACATGGAAGAGGACCTATGAAGTGATGGGAGATGTAGGAAACAAGCAAAATGACTGTTGCTGGAAACACTTGATGGATGTTTGGCTACAAAACCTGTGTGATTCAGGCCCCAACAGAGCCAATGAGCTGACAGGTAGGATGTGAGGAGGAAGCCAGCAGTGGTCAGGATGCAGAACAGGTGCAAACAGCTGCACCAAAAGCCCTTCTCCTTTAGAGTCCAGAGCCTTTGCTGGCTATAGGTGAATCTGCCTCAGAGGAGTATATAAAGGAAGGTCCACATCATGGCAGCTCTGACATGCCAGAGTGCTGTTGGAGCTGTGCAGAGTGACGGGCAGGAGCAGCTCTGTGGCGACTAAACGAAACAGCTCAGCCGTTCCCGGCAGTTCTGGGGCAGTATCTATAATTGAAGAGCTCCGGGAGGTTTGCAGTCTTGTGGTTCTTCACCAATTAGGGCTAAAAGGCTCCATTTATTAACAACTGGCTTGTTTAAATAACAACTCCCATCAAGTGCTTTGGCTGTGCACTTGTCTGAGCACTGGGAAACTTGAGTGCTGTTTGGACTGTTGTACAGTGCCTTGCAGATGCCTCTGTCTGTGGCCCCTGTGCCAACCCTGCTGCCCCCTGCTCCCCTGCAGTGGGGGACATTGATCCCTGCCCACAGCCTCCTGCCCCTGTTCCCACAGGACCGCCTTCCTGCTTGTGCACACACAGACCCACAGTGTTTCCCCCTCCTGGTAATGTGCTCACACTTGTGTGCATCAATTAGGCTGCTATTTGGAGGAAAAGTGGATTTTGCATTCAGTGCCAGCACTGGAGGGATGGTACGTTGGATCTTGATGGAAGAGATGATGTGTCAGGTTTTGCTTTCTTCTCCCCTAGTGCTCCTGGGACACACTCATGCAGCTCTTGTACTGTTCCTGCTGAACATGTTTTTCTACTCTTGGTCTTCACAGAAGCTTTGCAACTTTGTTCTCTTTGCTTGCATTTTGGAGCCTTCCTCCTCCACAAAAAAAACCCAAAAAAACCAAAAAACCAAACAACGAACCAAACAAACCCAAAACCAAAAAACCCCCAAACCAACCCAAACACCCCTCTCCCCCCCCAAAAAAAAGAAAAAACAAAAAACCCCAAACAAAACAGTTTTTTTCTATGAAGCTATAACTTTTAGAGTAAAACTTTTACCAGAGTAAGTTGTGGCCTGACCCATAGAGATGGAGTTCCTGCTGTATGTTTCTCAGGCCGGAGCAATAAATAGTACTTCACAACTGAGCAATGTCTGCTGCTATGGGAGACTTCAGCTCCTCTTCCACTGCCCTCAGGCTGGGCTGTGTTGCAGGTTCATTGCCGAGGATTTTATTGAGCTCGTGCAGAGCACTTCACCAGCCAGCTGAGGAACGGCTTTTCCTCCAGCACTTGGAATCACGGCCAAGTCTCAGATTGGTGAAGGCAATAGCTGGATCTTGAAAGAAGAGGTATGTGGCAGACAAAGATAGGGATGCTGTGCCAGGGCAGGGGTCCCTTTGCCACAGCACAGCCTTGGAGCCTTGCTCCTGCTTTGTAGGCTCCCATGACAGGTCCCAGACCACGCAATCAGCTGTGTCAGGAACAGAAGATCCTTGGGAAGGGGGAGATGTGAAGTGAAGCTTGGAGGAAAGCAAGAAGCTGTGTATCTCTCAGGTTTGCTGCAAGAGGGGGAAGAAACGAGAAATTCTGATTGCCACACCCTTCTGGGACTTCACAAGGTGCAATGTATTCTGTGCCTGGCCATCATCACAATCTTTGGGTCCCCTTGCTCTTCATTCCTACAACAGGCTCCTCATCTCATTGTGTGCACTGTACACCCCCTTTTCTCATGTTTCATAGTGTGTCTGGTTCTGCTAGGGATGGATGGGAAACCTCTTCAAATGGGACTCCCAGTGCTGAGGAAATAGCCAGTCCCAATGGCGCTCTGGTTCCCCTGCTCTTCTGGATGAATACAGCCCTCAGTGCTGTGCTTTCTGCAGCATGTTGCTGGTATGTCCCTGTTGGTTTCGGCAGGGATGGAGTTAACTTTCTTCCTAGCAGCTGCTTAGTGCTGTGTTTTGGATTTAGGATGAGAAGAATGCTGATAACACGATGATGTTTTTAGTTGTTGCCAAGCAGTCAAGGATTTTTTCTCATATTGCCCTGCCAACGAGAAGGAGGGGGGCACCCAAGAAGCTGGGAGGGGACACAGCCAGGACAGCTGACCCAGACTGGCCAATGGGATATTCCATACCATATGACATCATGCTCTGTATATAACTGGGAGGGTGGGCCAGGAGGTGGGGCAGCTTGGGAACTAGCTGAGATCGGCTTCGGGTGGTGAGAAATTGTGTTGTTCATCACTTATTTGAATATTCTTTTATCATCATCATCATGGTGTTCCTTTTCTGTCCTATTGAACTGTTTTTTTCTAGCCCAATGAGTTTTACTTTTTTTTTTCCTTTCAATTCTCTCCTCCATCCCACTGGGAGGTGGGGAGTGAGTGAATGGCTGTGTGGTTCTTTTAGCTGCCGGACAGGTTAAATCATGACAGTCCCTAATACTGGAAACCTCTTGGCATGAGAGGAGGTGCTTGAAGATGAGGACTGCTGACTGCCAGGCCCAATGTACAACCCACTCTCCAATCTTTCCATGTACACGCTCTTCAGTGAGCACAGTAGTCCCTTTGCTCTCTCTCCAAGTATCCCACAATCTGTTCCAGCAAAATCCCTTTCTTATTGTGAGCTCCAGTAGGCTCAACTCTCTGCTACCTCTGCTCCTCCACCTCTCCCTCTACTGCGTCCCAAGCCTCTCCCATGTGCAAGGGGCATTTTGGTATGTCCTGTGCTCTGAGGCCCCAGGGAACAACAGGGAACTGAAGTTTATTGATAGAACTAGTGAAGGATTTCTTTTTCTCTCCTTGAGCTGCAGGGAGGGAGAGAGAGAGACAGACAGAAAGGTCAAATTATCCTCTCTGGCTCTACTGATAACATTTCATTCATCTGTGGACAAGATGAATGTACTTAACATCCTTCAGGCTGTCGGGTGCTAAGTCTTCTGCCTCTTACTTCCAAACTAAACTCTCTAATTCCTCTGATCTGAACACCAGTCCCTGGGACTTTTTGAAGTGATGCATCTGGGGTTTAACGTCAGTCATGCTTTATATTTCTGCTGCCATCTTCTCCAGTCCCTTTGGAGGATGGAGCTGGTTTGTGGGGCTATTTTGAATGGCTTGTGTTGTGGTTGTGCTCTTAATACAGGTGCTGTAGGTGAGGTGCCTCCAAAGACAGCTTGTGCTTACAGAAGTCAACAGCTGAAAGGTGATAGGACAGAGAAATGAAGTAGTGTGAGAAGCATAGATGGTAAACAGCCTCATTTGTTCTGTGTTTATTTTGCAGGATGCTTGTTTTTATAATTTATTTGGGGTAGAAGTTAGAGACTGCAACTAGGACCTTACAGCTAGCAATAACCCCAGAGACCAATGAAAGATGTTGAAGTAAGTTTCCTAGCTTTGCGTAGGATTTTATTAAAGTCCCAGGCTTGGACTCTGGTGATTTCATGAAATCTCAAGAGGCTTTTAGAAAGTAAGCATCTAGATATGGTGATTGCCAAACAAGGAGGAAAACTTCCCTAGGCACATCCTGAATGAACAGCCTCAACCTGCCTTGGTTCAGTGGATGGCTGTTGTGATTATAGTGAAAACAACACGGGACCATGACTCTTTTCTGAATGCTCTAGAGGCAGAAACAGAGCATCTACAATCTACCCCTATCACATGTATGTCCCTGCACAAGTGAGAATATGTGAGCTGGAAGGGGAGCTGAGATGCAATAAATCTGGCTGGCATTTGGCCAGTGTGTGCCATTTGTAGAGAATCCCCATGGATGCATTTATGCAAAGAAACCTGGCTTACATCTCTCCTCCTGAAAGGCAATATCTCCCTCCACCCTTGCCTAGTAGTAAAATATCCCTTCAACCTCAATGGACATCCATGGAGCTCTCCAGGTCCTCACTTGATTCTCTTACTTGCTTGTGGCTACTGCCCAGGCTACTGTGGCTGCACAGAAGATGGAAAAGAAATTTATGCAAGAGAGAAATTATTGTTTTCCAGCTCTGTAAACTCATTTTCATGTGGTCAGCACACGTGCCCATGCACATACAAAACTTAACAGCCTTCTGCAACTGGAACTAATTATGTTCTTGTCAGTGATCTCTGAGGAGGTGCCGGAGGTGGAGCAGGCCAGCTTCTTCTCTCAGACAGAGATGCTGAAGAACCGGGGGGAGGAAGCTCTCTGAAAAACAGGATGTCATTCTCCAACATCAAGACACAAATAATCCCCCCTGGAAACTAGCAGGAATCACTCATATGTGGGAGCGGGAGGGGGCTCCTGAGCTGTCACTGTCAAATGTGGTGCCTGTTAAATAGAGACCTCTCTTTGAGTCCCTCAGAACAGGAGATTTTTTTTTTTTTTTTTTTTTAAAGCATCTTCTCAGTTTCTGTGTGAAGTAGTTCTTGGGCACTATTTGTGGTCCAGCTCTCCTTGCCTGCGCCCAGCTGCCAATTGAACAGAGAAAAGGCAAATGATCATTTTAATTGCCCTTTCTTCATCCTGTGCTGTTGGTCACAGCTGTGGCCTTCCTGGACCAATGCTGGTAGACCCAGAAGAACAGAGAAATGAGAAAATGGGCTGAGCAGAGCGGTAGGTCCTGCTTGGCACTGAGGCTACCTTAAGCAATGAGATAGATGATTTCATTTGTCCCATGGAGGAAATGATAACTGTCTGTTTCTTCCCTCTTCCACTGAAGGTTGTGGTGGCCCTGAGTCACTGGGACTCTCTCTGTAGGGTGGGGGGTGATGAGACCCTGCTTTCCACATCTGTCCACTCACTGGGGCCATGCTGGGCCTTGGGACGGGAGCGCTTGGGCTCTTGATTGAAGGCCAAGGCAGCCTCAAGTGTTCCCCCTGGAGTGGGAGTGGTACTGCACCTGCAGCAAGAACCACGTGCAGACCAATTCACAACATCTTCACAGATATATTGGTTTTAGCACAGCTCCCATGCCACTGGTGTCCTCTCTGGAAAAGACTTTTGTTGTCACCAGGTTAGTTATGCCTTGGTCTGGGTAACTGGAGCCTTTCAGATCTCTCTAGGTGCTGGTGGTGGGTTTCTCTCTCTAAGGATAGATGCCTACCACCATGCCAGGCTGCCCTTATAGCCATAGGAGAGGAAGACTATGATTTATCTCATCCTTATGTACCTATCTCAAACAAATTGAAAAAACCCAATGTAAAAATACCTGTCTCTCCTTTCACTGTAAGTGGATCTAGGCCCATTTCCCATGTTATGCTTTTATCTGTGCTTACACATCAAAAATTACAGAGCATTAATCACATCTGGGTATCTAGCTCCTTCCTCACATCAGAAGTGCATGTCCTGCCACCTCTGTTGCTCTCATCTCCAAACAAAAGTGTGATCTTTGCCTCCTAAGGAAAGCATTGTGGGCAAAATGATCTTTATGATCTAGATGATCTTTAAGGTCCCTTCCAACCCAAAGCATTATATGATTCTATGATTCTAAAATATCCCAGGCCGAGCTCTTCTATATGCACTGTAAATGATTGGCCAGCTGCTGCAAGGGGTACAGAGCATGGAGCTGCTGACAACAAAGGGACATCTGGAGGGAAAAAAATCAACCTTGCCCTGCCCCAGCTGGGAGCTTTTCCTGAAGACTGGGCCAGCCTGGGAGTTGTGGGTTGTAGGTTTTTTTGCCTATCTCTGTTGGGACCTCCTGGCAATTCAAGATGTAATTGCCTTTAGGGTTTCATCATAGCACCTGAAATCTGTGTCTCTGTGATGTGAGGGGTTACCCTGCTTCTGCATACCTCAGTGGCTTTTTGTGTCAAACACAGCTTCTCTTAATTATGTCCTTGCTTGTTGCACAGATCTCTCGAGCTGCCTCTTTCTTTTGGCCTCCTGCAACCTTGTTTTGGGTATGAAAATACAGGGCCTGAATTCATAGGCATATTCAGAATGTTTTCTGTTGTTTCTTTCTTTGTCCCTGGAGGTTTTTTTGGTGTGTCTACTCCCTTTTACCTGCCTGGAAGTTGCCATGGGCTGGGTCAACCTACCTACTTCTTCCTCCTCTGCATGCCCTACCCTCCAAGTCTTCCTGCTTCTTTTCTGCTCTTGTAGCTTTTTTATTCTTTGTCAAAGTCAGTGTGGGGTCAAGCTGGAAGGAGGAGGCCAATACTCCTTGTCTCCTAGGCCCGCAGTGATGCTGCCTTTTATAAATTCACTGAAAGCGTCCTGAATAGCTCTGCACCACTCTTCTGGAGGACTTGGCAGTCTCCTCCAGTTCTTGATAATGCTCGCTAAATCTCTCATACATCACATTATGCCTCCCAATAAACTGAGCATCAAAGGCTTTCTTCACCTTCTCGTTATATCTTTTTTTCTTCCTTCCTTCCTGGGAATGTCAGCAGTGTTTCAGTCACACTACACTGGGCCAAAAGTTCACTTGAAGCCATGTGCCTCCCAGATGAGACCTGCTGTTCCCTGAAGTGTCCATGTCTTCCCAGCCAGCTAATCCAGCTTTCTGGGAGTCTGCCATTAAACATCCCAAGGGCCGAACTTGTTACAAGAAGTGCAGGTATTGTCACCATTATTAAAAGAGCAAGTTATTATGCATAAGCATGAGCTTTTCTAAGATCGTTATCGAGAGCAGTGTGCTTCTGCTACTGGCTGTCTGTGGGCAAGGCTGGATGATCAGAGGCAGCCTGTCTGCCTAACCCTTCTCATCTCAGGTCAAAATTTGGTGCTGTTAGCCACAAAGCCCATGCTACCTACTGGGGGGTGGTGATGGGGAAGGGACCACTGTGAGTTATACATACATCTTTTTACTCTGGTCTTTGCCTGTGCTGCTGGCTGGGTTGGTACATGAAATGCGGGCACAGAAGAAAGGTTCATATGTGGCTGTGTAAGGTGGAGGCAGATGAGCCTCCTTGTTTGGGGATAATCCACTCCTGCCCACATCTGTAGCAGGAGCTATGTGTGAGGCTCATGGTGAAAGGGTGAGCACTCTCTCTCACAACAATTCCCCTCATTCCGCATCCAGATCGGCTCCTGTCTTCCCTCTCTTCTCTTGAGCTTTTTCCTTCTTTGGATACATTTAATTTATTTTAGCGGTGGATGCTTGGTACATCTTTCCTCAGCCCTTTTTCTCCTCGCTGCTTTAACACAGTTTCTGGGCTGAGTTCTGCATCATCTCTCCATCCATTCCTTTGTTTTGTGTGCCATGGCCTCTGTGGGTTTTTTGTCCTCATGTTGGGTATTTTCTTTTTTCCAGTCAACATGTAAAGCAAAGTTGTGCTTTCTCTTTATCCCTGCATGTCTCCGGCTCCCCTCACTGACTCGGGCCTTTGCAGTCAGGTTGCTGCTGCCTGGTGGGCACTGAAGAGCACAAACTCCTAAGGCAAAACATCTGTTGCCAGGATGATCTGCCAGGAAGAGGCATAGCTGTGTCCTATTGTCTCTCTTGGACCTGCCTTCCCACCAAGCGCCGGGCACATCACAAACATCAGGTTCTGTCCGCATCCCCTCTGGGAAGCAGATGCACATGGGGCAAATAAATGTGCTTCTTTCTGATCAAGAATAAATGTATTTTCTCTGGCCTTTTTCCCTGGTGCTGCATGAGCTAGTCTTAGCAGCAGCTCTTCCTAACAAAAAGCCCGCAAATAGAGAAACCATCTGTATCCTCTGAAGAGCCTCCCTGAGCAACACCTGCTGGGTGGATGGTGCTGGATGTATGTGTGGGGGGAGAGCGTTGGTGCTTCTCTCCCATGTTCAAGCCCTGTTCTCCCCACTACCAGACAGACTAGGGTAGGAACTCTGACTAATTAATCTTCATTGAAACAATTTCTGTCTCCAGATACCATGTTCTGTATTTACCTCATGACAAAGTCCCCTGTATGATTTTTTAATTACAGACCTGTTCCAAGGGATTTAATTTGTTGGAAAAGGAAAGGGGGTAAGAGAAACCCTTGAAGAGCAGGTAAGTAATTTAGCCCAAATGTTTTAAGATTGGGGGAGTTAGGGTTAGTGCAGATCTGGAAAGCTAGGCAGAGGGCTTCTGCTTGCTCAGCTATAGGGGACACTGAAGAAAACCAAGACTTCAGGTTAGTGACTGCATCTACATCTCCTCCCAAAGACCTCATCACCACATCTTCAGTGATGCTGGCTGTGGCCTTTTCCCTGCCCAGAGAAGATCATGCTCCCCTGCTTTCCTGGTGAGGCAGGGAACCATCAAGCATGCTGCTTGCCTGTGTTGTCCACAGCTTGTCCCCAAGGCAGGAAAGTGGACGGAGAGCAAGGCAAGATGGAGACCATGCCCTGTCATGGCTGCCCCAGCAGCCTCTGCATCTGCAGTGCCAGCACACTGGGGCTGTCTCCCGAAATTACAGGAGAGGTTTAGCAGAGACCGAAGGCCCTGGGTGCTTCATCTCCAGCCTAGTGTTCTGTCCCTGACCTTGAGCCAACAGGCTCCACAGTGGTTAAAACTCACTCTACGCCCCTACCTGGCTCCAGAGAGCCCAGACCAATCATCTGTGTCCATCTCTTCTGCTCAGTTTGTCTTGTCTGATGGATTTATCCTTTAGAGAATCCCAGCTTTCCTGATACACTTTGAATTTTTTCTTCAAGTTTCAGAGAGGCTTTATCGAGGATTTGTGCTATCTTCAAATATACTCTTCATTTGCTTTTCAATTTTCAGCTTCTTAATGCGGCAGGGGAAAAGCCTCCTCTCTCTTTTCTGCCTTATCACTTTACCGGCCAAAGAGCAGCAGGTCAAGAGTTGGTTATTTCCTGCCCCTGATCTATTCTTTTCCTCCTACTTCTCTTATGGTGAATATAAACAACTGGCATGTGGAGAGAAATCAGCACCGACCTGGTACCAGGGGAAAGTTGTTGTGGGTGCCCTTAACCCTGCTGTCAGCTCTGGCCCAGGAATTTCAAGGATGTTGGAGGGTGCTGCTGTTGTGTCAGCCTCTGCAGCTCTGCTGTCTGTGCAGGGCATGGTTCAGAGGTGAAGCAAGGAGACAAGCTGCCTGAGGTCATCCCTGGGTACTGCAGAAAAAGGGGCTGGGATCTGGGGGGTGTCTCTTTTTCCTTGCAGTCCACAGTGATTCATGTTGACTCTGGGGTTGGATGGATGGATAGAGGCCCTGTGCTTTAAGTTCCATCTCCTCTGCCATGCCCATTCCTGCTTTAGTATCCTGGGAGTCCTCCAGCTGATCAGACAAGGGGTCACTCTGTTCCCAATGGGTGCCTTTGCAATGGGTGCCTTTGTTCCTAAAGCCTTACATTGCTTATAACAGGACAGTTTTCATACGTGGTTTTTCAAACAGTGCTGGGGCTGGCAACCAGTTGGAGTAGTTTGAGTGAAGGAGGATAGAAGGTGGAAAGAGAGGGAGGGTAGTCTGGCATTATCTAATTACTCCTGCTGGAATTAGATGAAAAAGCCAGATTAGATGCTCCATGTGATGCTGGCTTAGCACCCTCTAGATCGTAAAGGGCTTTTCTCCTTTCGATCAGGAAACAAAAACTTTAAAAGTCCACAGGAGGGGGGGGGGGGGGGGNTACACAGGATGAGGAGCTCCATCCCTCCTTCCCTGCGTCACTGCAACACCCAGCTTCCCCCCGGGGACTCGCCTTCCCGTGCTGACCAGCCCTGCTGCTGCTGTGAGATCTGACAAGATCAGAGTCGAGGTGGTTTGGCTGCAGGCAGAATAATTCTTCCTTTTATGGCAATTCTTCTGCTTCTCCCCCGACAACGGCCTTCGGATCCCTGCTTAGTAACAGAGGAGGTTTTTCTCCTTCTCTAAAGCCCTCACAACAACAATCTCACCCACGTAGAAACCATCTTGCCTTCTGCAAAAAGCCACTCTTCCTAGGTCTGTCACTGCAAGGAGGTTCCAGCTGTTGGAGATGTGGAAGGGGTGTGTGTGAGGGAGATATTCTTCCAGGCTCCTCTATCTATGGCTGCGAAAAGTCACTGTTGTAAGGACAGAGATATGAATCTGGGATCTGCTGAGTTGGAAAAGGAAAGGATTTTCCAAGCCCCCAGATCACTTGGGTGCAATACTTTGCTACTGCTTATAGACCAGGGCAGAATTTGGTGGTAGCTACAGCTAAGATTAAAATTTGTTTGCAGAACATGCCAGTGATACGTACAACACCAATGATATCTTTGCTCATTCAGCCAAGGAGGATTCAGTATCCCATCTGGCAGCATCTTCACCCTATTTGTTCTTTCACACTGTGGTGACGTTCTCCATCAATCTGCCAGCTTCTTCCTTTAGGCTGAGTGGAGATTTTATGCTATAGATTCAGACTTTTGCATTTAAGCACCCTTCCCTCCACCTCCACCCCAAAATAATACTCATTAAAAAAAAAAATAAAATGACTGTGAAGGGATCTGCCGTGCCTACGTAGGACTGGAAAAGCTGTTGCAATTTCAGTTGAATGAAATCATAGATGAGCTGGGGGAAACCAGGACAAAGGAGCAGATGTGATTTTGCAGAACTTCAGCTCTGCTGGGTCTCCCTGGCAGGCTTCTGCCCTTGGAACAGCAGCTATGGCCAGGCAGGGCAGCACGCAGATGAAAGGGGTTTCTGGCATGGGAAGGGCATGAGAGTGAAGGCTACAGACAGTAGCTCTGGAGACTGCTGTGCCCCACAAGGCTGAGATCAGGAGACTGCTCAGTTCTGATTTGCTGCGCCAGTGAAAATACAGGTTGGCTGCAAGACCCTGCCAAGGGCAGGGGCTGCCAGTCTGCTTGGTCCAGGAATCGGTTCGGAGCTTCAGAACATAGGAGGGAGGCGGGATTGCAGGTGTCGGGGTTTATGGAGGGAACATAGCTCTCTAATCTGATGCAGACAGATTTAGCTTTAGCACCGACTCAGAGAGAAGGCAGCATGTACTAATTCATCAGCAACTGTGGGACATTCTTTCATGATGCTTGTGTTTGAGCTCTGGCAAGATCAGAGCTTGAGGGGGAAGGGTGCACTCTGCTTAGGTAGGGCTGTTCCCCGGGGCTCGGATGAGGAGTAGCTAGGCTGATCCATTCTGCTGGTTGACTTGTCCTCCAGGCCAGACTGAAAACTCCGGGGATCTGAGTTTCTATTTATTTGGCAGTGGCATTTGCTTTGCAAGTTCCCTGCCCACACATCACTGCCGGCATGGATGTCCTCTCCTAGCTGTAGGAAGAGCCACTGCTGGGTGCAAAGGCAGTTTGGCAACATGGTATCTCTGCTAAAGGCTCTGTATCAAGTAATACCTCCAGGGCAGAAGGCAGTACCTCTGAACACACTTATGTGACTCTGTATGATGTAACATTTTTCTAAGTGTCTGCTTAGATATCTCTGTACAGCACTGCATGAGAGTAACCCTTGGATTCATCTGGGATGGTGTTTCTGTGCCCCTTTGAGTGGAACTAGAAAGTCCCTTTGCGCACAGATCACCAAACAAGCACTCATCATGCAAAGGATTGCTCTCTATGACGCTGTCCTAGGCTGGCTTGCAACAGCAGCTGCAGAAGGCAGGTTCTTGGTGTCAAGCGCCCTAATGCTGTTGCTCCCGTTTGCTGGTGCTCCCAGGGAGCTCACAGATTTCATTACATGGCGTTGAACATGGCACCATTTTACATGCAGCAGCTTAGAGAATCACTCTGAGGTTTTTGCCCTGCAAACTCAGATCCAAATTAATGATCTCACTTTAGCTCCATCCTGAGGATGACTGGCTTAAATTGTTCTTTCCTTTTGAGCAACACGTGGCTTGAAACAATGCCAAGCAGTACCCCGTCAGTTACTCAGCCACCCATTACTCAACTGTTCATGATTCACTAGACTGTCAAACAAATCTCTCTCATCTTTTTCCAGATGTCTGTATTGGCATCCCTTGCTGTCCTTACTGAAACGCAGGGAAGACCAGTCTGCAGAACATGGTTGACCCTGGGCACTTCAAATCTGAGGCAATTACTAAGTACCATAGAAAAAAGAGGTGGATTGAATTTGGAGCTCAGTGTTGCATGCCTCCACACACGTGCTCCTTGTATTTGAGGTCATGTAGGGTGTAGTATCTGGTTCTGGTCCATATCTGGACTGTGACATTCCTCAGAGGACATTACAGATATTTTGCAAGGGGATGTCACTCAAGGGTATGTTTGCAGTGCCAGTACAATGGATATACAGGGCTTGTAGGGCTGTAAAATGAGTGGGTTTCACATTCCAGGTTTTCCATTTTGATCCTACAGGGTAGATATGTGGAAACTTCAGCCATGACAAAGGTTTCTTAATTCTATAGGCAAGATGGGTCAAAACCTCTTATTCTTTTCCTCATGTATAAAACCAAAAGGAATGGAGTAATAAAACCAGTATGAAATCTGGATGAGAAAGAAGGAAGTGGACTATTGTGGAAAGAAAGGCACAATTATGTGATAAAGCTCAGAGATCAAAAGAAAGAGGTCAGTAAGATTCAGGAAAAAAAGGAAGCTATGTTAGATTTGCTCTAATCCTTTCTGAGGCCCCAGGATTCATGGAAAAGTTTATCAGAAGTTGCATTAAAAATAAATCTTTCTTATTCTGCCATGACCCAGGATTGCCATGTACACAGCAAGCTTGATGGAAAAAATTTTTAGGGTTTCTCACAAGGCCTAGACTTGTCTCATCTAACATTAGATACTTAAATATTATACTTAATTAAATACTGAAGTGTCATCTTATAATTAATGGGGAGAATAAGCAGATGAGTTGCCTTCTCTCCCTTTTTCTGTTGACTGCAAAGGGAGGCAGTGTGATTGGGTTCCTAACTCTGGTAGATGAATTTGGGTTCAAATGTCTTTTCTGTGCATGTGTACTTGCAAAAGGAGGGAGAGGGCTTTGAGGGGGGGTTGGGGGGGTTGGGGGAGGGATGACCAGAAAAGAGACTGAAAAGAGAGGGGGAACAGTAAAGCGCTTTTCCTGAAGCACTCAGAATCCCTTGCTGCGGGGGCAGGAAAGCTGGCCAGGTGGCCNTGCCAAGGGCAGGGGCTGCCAGTCTGCTTGGTCCAGGAATCGGTTCGGAGCTTCAGAACATCGGAGGGAGGCGGGATTGCAGGTGTCGGGGTTTATGGAGGGAACATAGCTCTCTAATCTGATGCAGACAGATTTAGCTTTAGCACCGACTCAGAGAGAAGGCAGCATGTACTAATTCATCAGCAACTGTGGGACATTCTTTCATGATGCTTGTGTTTGAGCTCTGGCAAGATCAGAGCTTGAGGGGGAAGGGTGCACTCTGCTTAGGTAGGGCTGTTCCCCGGGGCTCGGATGAGGAGTAGCTAGGCTGATCCATTCTGCTGGTTGACTTGTCCTCCAGGCCAGACTGAAAACTCCGGGGATCTGAGTTTCTATTTATTTGGCAGTGGCATTTGCTTTGCAAGTTCCCTGCCCACACATCACTGCCGGCATGGATGTCCTCTCCTAGCTGTAGGAAGAGCCACTGCTGGGTGCAAAGGCAGTTTGGCAACATGGTATCTCTGCTAAAGGCTCTGTATCAAGTAATACCTCCAGGGCAGAAGGCAGTACCTCTGAACACACTTATGTGACTCTGTATGATGTAACATTTTTCTAAGTGTCTGCTTAGATATCTCTGTACAGCACTGCATGAGAGTAACCCTTGGATTCATCTGGGATGGTGTTTCTGTGCCCCTTTGAGTGGAACTAGAAAGTCCCTTTGCGCACAGATCACCAAACAAGCACTCATCATGCAAAGGATTGCTCTCTATGACGCTGTCCTAGGCTGGCTTGCAACAGCAGCTGCAGAAGGCAGGTTCTTGGTGTCAAGCGCCCTAATGCTGTTGCTCCCGTTTGCTGGTGCTCCCAGGGAGCTCACAGATTTCATTACATGGCGTTGAACATGGCACCATTTTACATGCAGCAGCTTAGAGAATCACTCTGAGGTTTTTGCCCTGCAAACTCAGATCCAAATTAATGATCTCACTTTAGCTCCATCCTGAGGATGACTGGCTTAAATTGTTCTTTCCTTTTGAGCAACACGTGGCTTGAAACAATGCCAAGCAGTACCCCGTCAGTTACTCAGCCACCCATTACTCAACTGTTCATGATTCACTAGACTGTCAAACAAATCTCTCTCATCTTTTTCCAGATGTCTGTATTGGCATCCCTTGCTGTCCTTACTGAAACGCAGGGAAGACCAGTCTGCAGAACATGGTTGACCCTGGGCACTTCAAATCTGAGGCAATTACTAAGTACCATAGAAAAAAGAGGTGGATTGAATTTGGAGCTCAGTGTTGCATGCCTCCACACACGTGCTCCTTGTATTTGAGGTCATGTAGGGTGTAGTATCTGGTTCTGGTCCATATCTGGACTGTGACATTCCTCAGAGGACATTACAGATATTTTGCAAGGGGATGTCACTCAAGGGTATGTTTGCAGTGCCAGTACAATGGATATACAGGGCTTGTAGGGCTGTAAAATGAGTGGGTTTCACATTCCAGGTTTTCCATTTTGATCATACAGGGTAGATATGTGGAAACTTCAGCCATGACAAAGGTTTCTTAATTCTATAAGCAAGATGGGTCAAAACCTCTTATTCTTTTCCTCATGTATAAAACCAAAAGGAATGGGGTAATAAAACCAGTATGAAATCTGGATGAGAAAGAAGGAAGTGGACTATTGTGGAAAGAAAGGCACAATTATGTGATAAAGCTCAGAGATCAAAAGAAAGAGGTCAGTAAGATTCAGGAAAAAAAGGAAGCTATGTTAGATTTGCTCTAATCCTTTCTGAGGCCCCAGGATTCATGGAAAAGTTTATCAGAAGTTGCATTAAAAATAAATCTTTCTTATTCTGCCATGACCCAGGATTGCCATGTACACAGCAAGCTTGATGGAAAAAATTTTTAGGGTTTCTCACAAGGCCTAGACTTGTCTCATCTAACATTAGATACTTAAATATTATACTTAATTAAATACTGAAGTGTCATCTTATAATTAATGGGGAGAATAAGCAGATGAGTTGCCTTCTCTCCCTTTTTCTGTTGACTGCAAAGGGAGGCAGTGTGATTGGGTTCCTAACTCTGGTAGATGAATTTGGGTTCAAATGTCTTTTCTGTGCATGTGTACTTGCAAAAGGAGGGAGAGGGCTTTGAGGGGGGGTTGGGGGTGTTGGGGGAGGGATGACCAGAAAAGAGACTGAAAAGAGAGGGGGAACAGTAAAGCGCTTTTCCTGAAGCACTCAGAATCCCTTGCTGCGGGGGCAGGAAAGCTGGCCAGGTGGCCCGTGCATTTCTGTCTGCAGCAGACAGGAGGGTGACAGATACCACAGGCCATCAGCTCCTGTGCAACATTTTTCACAGTGCTTTGCTCTGGCACTCAGGGGAGGCCCTAGAAAATACATCGGTTCATTCAGAAATGGCCTCACACATTTCCTCCATGGCAGGAAGGAAGGAGAGGGATTGTGCTCCTGGAGCTGGCCCCGTATGCCTCTCCTTTTCAGTGTCATCCCACTTGCACACAATGTGCCCTTTGCTGTAAATGTGTGAGGTGCAGGGTGGGTTGCAGAAGCTCACAGCTTCCTCACTTTCTCTATGTCTCTCTTCCTCTCTCTCCCCTTCTCTCTGTCTCTTTCTTTTTTTCTTTCCTTCCCTTTTCCCTGTTGGCAGCAAAATAATGTCTTGTCTCTGAGCAACGTTCACGGTGTATAATTTACAGCCTATAAATAGATCACTGTTATTAACAAAAAAAAATATATATATGGCATACACACATTTTATTCCTTTTCTAAGCATTAACCAAACCATTGCAGACAGAGAGGAGCCACCCGCAGTGCGAGGTGTGTGGCGCCCAGCTGAATGGCCAGGTCTCTTTCTCCTGCGATTTCTCATTCAACTTGTTCCACCCCATCTCTTCATCCCCTGCTTCCCCTCAGCTTTTCCTTTCCCCTGCCCTTGCCCCCCACCACGAAGTCCCCTCCCCACCATCTGGAGCAACCACCTGTCTCCACTGCTGTGCTCTCTGCTCCTTCGTCCTGTGCTCCCAGCCGGTGCTCCAACCCTGGCCAACCCAGAGTGAAGCTCCTACTTGACCAGAAAAGCACAAAAGTGAGAGAGGGGGAGAGAGAGAAACTTGAACACAAAAGCGAGCAGGCGGAAGGGCTTGCAGCCAGGATCCACATGTAAAGCATCAAAGCTTGGAGGCTGAGACCCAAATCTAGATTTGCTGAGGTCTCATGCTTCAGATGCATACCTTGCTTTCCTTACAGCAACACTCTCTCCCACAGGTAATGTCCTGTACCATGAACCTGATTTGGCTGTGTAAGATGGCTGGGCAACCACGGCAGAGCATTACCATCTCTGCTTCTATTCTGGTCCATGGTGTCCTCCACCTTGTAGGCACTGCTGACCCACCTTGGATCCATGGGAGAGCTTCCCTTCTTGCTCTATAGCTCTTCCAGGAGCTTCATTTTCTCTCTCTCTTTCTTTCTCTCATCCTTGCTCTCTGCAGCTACCAACCTCTGTGTTTCCCCCAAAACCAGCCACCTCTCCCCAGACTACAGGGGAACCCTGCTGAGGCCAGGCTGCAGTGCCAGGGGTGAGCAGGCAGAAGCAGGGCTGCTGGGGAAGCGGAGAGTGTCTCAATGTCATGAGCAGTGGTGGCCCCTGGGGACCCCTGGGGACCTGCTGGCACATGGCAAGGGCAGCAGGGAGAAGAATGGGTAATGCAGTGGGCTGGCCTGGGCGTAGGGGTAGGGCACAAAACCCATTTACAGTCTGATCTCTGCAAGGTAGCTGCTGGTGTGGAGGGGTAATAAAGCCAGTGCAGGTGGATGTTCTCCTTTGTAAGACCTAAAGGAGGGATGGAGCGACTGGGGCATGGAGGAATAGGAGCAATGATGCCTTGTATTTCCATAGTGTCTTGCATGCCCAGGGATCCCATGGGGTGTACACTGCACCCCACAACACCCTTGTCAGCCATCAGGTGCTCATCATATATCTTGAACCGAGTGCAATGCTGGCCCCGCAGGCTTCAAATTGACCCCAGGCTTTCAATGACTGGCATGAGCTTTGCACTGTCTGCAGGTATTCAGGGCCTGAGTGGCTCACCTGGAACATGGCTGAGAACAAAACAAACAAAAAAATAAACATTTGCGTACCCTCTGCTGAGTCATCTGCAGTCCCTGGGGCAGGGCTGTGATTCAGAGAGGTGCTTGCCATCCCCAGCACTTGCTCCTCTCTCAAGGGGTGCAGGCAGCTGAGTCACTGTGGTGCACCCCAGCACTGGGTGGCAGGGACATGGGTGCCCAGCCTCTCTGTGCCAGGACACACACTTGGTGCAGCTGGCTGCACGGGGTGACGCTGGCATGGGCGGCAGCCACAGGGAGGCAACTTGAGAGACCAGGCCAAGGCAGATGCACTGGTGCAGCACAAGACTGCACAGTCCTTGGAGATTTGGGTTATTGGGTTTTTTAAAAATAATTTCCTGGAGGCTGGCAAGGTTTTCACAGCATTGGGAAGGGGTGGTCTTTTATTTATTTATTTATTTATAAAAATATATATATACATATATATATATAGTTACACAGTTGTGTGTTGCTCTGAGTTACAGGATTTAGCATCCTGGAGTCTAGCCCTGAGCTGCCTTCCTGGGTTCTTGAATTTTAATGTAGAAAAAAAGTCTTGTGGAATAGCTCCCAGAAGTAATCCATTGAGTCACTGTTAACATGGATGGCAGGGGTCCCTCTCCTCTCCACCCCCCAACACATTGCATGTGTTCCAGAAGAAGGGAAGAAGCCACAATCCTGAGTCCAGGCCCTTCATCTTTACAAGTGGCCATGGAGGGAGAGCAACCCTGCTGCTGGGCATGGCAGGAGGCCTGGGGGCGGACTGCCATCTCCCTCCTAAAGCCCAGGGTGTTGGAGCTCTGACATGCACCTTTTTCACTCTGCTTGCTGAGGCTGGACTGCAAACCACATCAAGAGATCTGGGGAGTTTCAGTGGAACCTCTTCAAAGGGGTTATGAAAAATTACACTAAGAGCAAATTTAAAAAAAAAATAAAAGGTCTGAAGGGCCAAGTGGCTACAGTGGCAGGTCAACAGGGATTGGTCTGGATTCCCATCTGGAGATTGGCCTAGAGATACCCTTTTCCAGTATCCTAAGATCATTCTGGCCTTTTGACTTGGTATAGATTTATTGTCTTTTGCATTTAGACAACTGCTTCAGCTTTCAAATGTCAGCTCTGGCTCCTGTATTGTACTCAGTGAGAAAGAGTTTCAGTAAATCTTGTGAGGGGGTAAGATATTCAGAAAGCAATAATGTCCAAGTTCAGAGAAATGTCCCATCTGTGACAAGTTTAGACATGCCTTTAACAATTTAGTGACGTGTGTTACTGTGCTGGGCTGTATGTGTGTGCTCTGCTTGTGCTTTTGCCTTTCAGATTCCAGGCAAAACTCATCCAGCAGTGTTATATATCATACATCGCTTTCACGCAGAGGGGCTGCTTTATTCGACTAAGGGCAGATATTAATGTGGAGTACAGATACCACAGCATCTTCTGTTACTGCTAATTGCTGGGCTACAGTAACTAATTGTGTGGCTGTTAATGGCTCATCGCAGATGGGAGATAAAGCATCTTAGTTATCATCACTATGAAGGTGCATCTGCACAGCTTGATACAGCCAGACTTGCTGTGCTATTGCTCCAGTGCCACCAGAAGTAACTGCATTTCTGCTAGGGTTAGCAGAACAGGTAGTTTGCAAAAGAGCCTTTTTTGTTTGAGGGACGAGGGACTGCTCTACTGACTGCTGGACTTTTGGAGAGTGATCCTGGACCAACCATGCCACATGCGTTAACTGGAAAGTTGTGTTGTTTGTTGAAATCAAATGGCTACCACCACCACCTATCTAAAAGACCCCTAGCTGACTTTTACCAGTCTCCCAGTCTTCCCACCTATGTGCAAGCCCATTTGGCTACACTCTCACAATCCCACTGGCACATAACAGATAGGCAGATAAAATCCCTTTGGAAAATACAATTAGCTGGTCAAAACCAAGAGAACTTTACTGCCCAGAAGCACTAAAAGTAAATCAATGGAAGTCCTAATGTTCCAGATGAGCTATTTTACCTCTGAAGGCTGTGGGCCGTGCAGGGAGATCATTAACATTCCTGGGTGACAAGTCAACAAATGCAGAATTCACAAATTCCAGCCTCGAGCCTTGGTTTTGCATCCCGAGAGGTGACATTCAGGTGGGAGCAAGGAGGAGTGGAATCTTTAAAATCTGGGGTATGACCCACCCTGTGGAAAGTCAGGGCTCCTGATGGCTCCCAGTTTTAAGATAGAGCAGTGCCTGAGCATCCCTAGCCTGCACCTGGGTCATCCACACGGGCTTGATTCTGGACCTGGAGGGAACCAAGGGCCACTCTGTGTCAGAGGCTGTGAGTGGCAGCTCTTAGCAATGCTTTCTAAAAGGTATCACCCCCGGGTGTGGTGCAACTCTGCAGCGAGGACAGGACCATCTCCTTTCTCTGCTCCAGGACCAAGGGTCCCTGGGTGAGTACAGGGCTCGGGGTGCTCCCAGCTCCTGTGAGCTGTTTCAAGAGGTGATGTGCCACCGTGCAGTCTGGTGGCAAAGCACTGATGCCAAAGTTCCTTCTGACTGGGCACTGAAACACTGCTGCCTCCCGTTTAAAAGCAGAGTTTAAGGGAGCCAGATGCTTTTGTCAGCCTGTGAGCAGAGCAGGATCCCTATGAGGATGCCTAGGAGAAAATGTGGGGAAGGGGATTGGAAGAGGCAGGGAGGGATGGGGAGGTAAAGTAAGAGAGGGAGGAGAGAACATGATAGAAACAGGAGGAAAAGGGAAGGAATAGGGGTGAGAGTGGGAGACAAAGAGAGACAGAAGTTTGTTTAGGTTATGGGTTGGGTTTTTTTCCCCCTTGCTGGGCTTGATAAAACATCTTTTTGAAGCTGCCTCTCTCCCAGCAATGAGGTGCCATAGAGGTGAGATTATGAGGAAGACAGAAACGTTGGTGTGGGCTCTGGGCACCCTCCACAGTCTTCCTCTCCGTTTCTTCCTGCCTCAAGGAAAGTTCATGGCCAGAGCTGGAGTGGTTGTACACACTTCTTTACCCTCAGCATTGCAGTTTGCTTGGCTGATCTTCATACAGGTCATTACTCCCCCACCCTTCTTCTCCCCATTGGCTTCATGGTCACCCTTGCTAGGCATTTCTGAGAGCAGAGAGGATCTGAAACACATGGCAGAGGGAGGGGCAGACATCTTGTGAGAGATGCAAAGCCTGGACATATTTCTTGGACAAATCTTCCATCCCACCACTAGGCTGGGGGCTGCTGAGGTGGTGTTGAGGATACAGGGCTTCTCTTCTCTCTGGGCTGTGATGAGCTGGCATTCCATTTTGGTTTGTCTTATCAGCAGAAAATCTGGATGCCTCTCCAGAGCTCATCTGAACCCACTCAGTTCTCTTGCCTGATAAATTTTTTTGTCTGAAATTAGTCTGATGAGAGTGCTTGACTGACAACCTGAGAGACTTGCACTTCCCTTTCATCACCCCTCCAAACAAAAGCTCCAGCTGCAGCAGAGCAAACATAACATGTGCACCTCTCCTCCTGGCTGACCATTTCTAGGAGCAGGAAGGAAGTTCATTCTCAGTCCTAGTGGGTCCTTTGCCTTCTGGGCTAGGGTTGCCAGCAAAAAGGGGAATTAGATCCAGTTTTTGGATGCCCATGATGAGCCATAGCACCATCAGGAACATGAGAAATGACTGGCCCATTTCTCACTGGGCACTGTAGTAAAAGCATTTTTCCACTATCTGTATGAACCACAGGTGAAAGGCTCCCAAGCCTTGTCACCCCAGTCTGTTTAACACTTTGACCCAGGGAAGAAATAGTTGAACTTCAGCTAACAGAGATCTATCTCTGTACTGTGACCATTTCTTACTGCACACAGTCACACTGGTAGGTTTCCAGCCAACATACAGAGATCATAAATTGCTGAGGCATCAATAAATGACTCAATGATTTTAGAGTGACTAAAATGAAACATATCTTATTTATGTTAATGAAAATGACTGACATCCCCAGTGCCTGTCATCTTGAAGAATCACTAACTGCTTTGCAGACTACGTACACAGCAATCATTCAGCCACAGCTGAAATGCAGCTGCCTCTGGGGTGGAGTGTGACAGATGCTTAATAATGTCTGTAAACCCAGCAAAGACATGTACAGAAGGAAGCACAAATAACGCTTTGCCTCGAAAACAGTAGGGAGAATTTGAAGTAGCCAGTATGTAACAACAAACTGGAATCTGATGAGATGCTAAGATTCTTTTTGAGCAGTGCCTGACACTGAAATCCCAGGACTTTGCTGTCAGGAAGTTGGGGAGTGCACTCCATCACCACTGGAGGTAGTGTGTCTCCTTGAGAGGACTTGGATGCTTACTTTATGTGTGTAATAATGGCAGCTTTGCATTCAAATGAGGCTGAATAAATACCAGCTTGCCCATGTAAAATGCTTGGTTTGTACAGGCAGCTCAGCAATTGCAAATGCTGGTGCAGAACTGGGCGTGCAGAAATGCATGTGCCTCTGGGATCTGTTTCTGCAAACCTGAATGAGCTGTCATGAGCAGGCACTTGGTTTTCCATGTCTTTCAAAGCTAGTACGTTGCATATCTTCCCTGTCTGCTGTTTGTTAGTCAGAGCTGTGAAGCAAAGTGATAGAAAACTAAAAGCTTTACCAAGTAATTTAAGAGAGATGTTTATCAGTTTGCTTTCAAGTCACCTCTGTGAGCGTCACCTTAGTAAAGCTGTAGATTATTGCAAGGTTAAGCAAAGGATGATGCTCAGTGCATGTGCATGAATCGCATTACAGGTGCCGGGGTGGAAAGCCTTGTCAGTTTTGCAGTCCTGCCATTTAAGGCCATGCAGAGCTCTTCATATGAGGTCAGTTACTCCCCTAATTACAAAGGAGAGAGAGGTTCAGGAGGTGTAAATGACTGCAGCACTGTCCAAGTAAAGACAGATTGGCCATTTTACACCAGCAGAGCGTGGCTGGGGGATGCAGGTGTCGAAGGAGAAGAACCAGGACACCAGTCCAAGAACTTCAGGGATAAATGGGAATTCATGCAGGGAAGTAAAAGGGTCTCCTCCGTGCCTGCTGCTGGGCACTCCCAACACGCAGGTCACTGTGGAACAGAGGCTGCGTTTGACCCCTCATCAGACCACTGGCACAACTCGCTTTCCTCATATACAGACTCCTCTCCTCCAGCCATGCCGTACAGCACCAGGACCAGGAAACAGTACCTCTACGGTAAGGCAAGAAACTACCCCACCTTGCCCTCTCCCAGAAAAATGGATAAGGGAAACAGCTGTGGGTGTTTTATGTCCTTTTGATTCTGTGAGCAGAGAAATGGCTGTTCCCCCTGAATCAAGGGAGAGCTTACCAGTGCTAGCTAGCCGCCTTCCCAAGGAGAGAGATGCAACCATTTCCCTTGAAACAACTCGCTGACTGCGGCACACGCTCTGGATGGATACATACAGTTGCTTTAAAGCAAGCTCCCTCCTTCTTGTATGTTAATGTCTTTTGCTCAGCAGATGCTCTCTGGAGCATGCAATATACTGAAGGGTGCAGACAGCGATTCAAGTAATAGGGGTGTTTGTGTGTGTAATACATCTAGCGTGCTCACATTTCCTAGCTCTGTGTTGCGTGTGTGGCCAGCCCCAGACCCATTTCCCCCTCCCTGACACACGCACGCATCGCCGCACAGTTACAGATTCACAGGCATGGCTGCCCTCTGTTCACACCCTGCCTGTCAAGCAAATTCAGAGGGGTCCAGGATGCAGAACAAGCAGAGCTGCAAGCCAGGAGAGGGAAAAGAAGAGAAAGGAGGGGGAGGAGAGCTGCGGAGAGGCCGTGCCGCCTCAGCTGCAGTCCTCAGCCGCTTCTTGATTTGCAGCCCAGGCAATGCACAGGCTTCACCTTCCATACATTTATTACCTTTATTTATTAGTCTACCCAAAATGATTGCAGAGTTGACAACTGGGCACTGCTAATAATTAAGACAGCCAAATGAAGCTAGAGCCGAGTCGGGGGAGGAGGGGGAGAGAAATGTCAATCCAAGGAGCGGGGTGCCAGGGTCTCTTAGCCGCACTGTCTTGCCCCATCTCCCTGCAAACACCCATGAAGGGTCAACCTGCTGTCTGTTCTCTGACTCAAAGCTGAACAGCTTTACTTCTGCAGGTATTGCAGTGGCAAAACAAGTGCTTGCCAAATTTTTGGCTGCGTAAGTGCCCTGGAATCCTTCCCTCCTCACCCCAGGTGAGACCACTGTCATACTGACAGCCTGAGAGCTGGAGGCACCCTCCTGGCTGCAGCGGGTTGCCACACCTACGAGTTAGATACCACTGAAATTTTCATGCACAGGCACCCTGACACCTGAAAAGCACCCTGAAACTCAGACTGCACTGGGTCAAACACAGCCACCTGGCACATCACGTCCCAGCTTAAAGAGAAATGCAGTAAGTGAGGCAGCCCAAGCACTTTAGACTGTAAAGATCAAATTGCTTAATGAGGGGTGTGAATGGAATAAGAAGGAAGATGACAATTATGGGTCTATAAACTTCAGTAAATAAGGGTTTAAATGGATCTACTGCCAACAGTTCAGGAATTAGATGAAGTGCTGTCTCCCCCTTTCCCAGATACTTTCATTTTCCCCCATGCAAGGTGCAGGGCTGCCCCACATACTGTTCACTGAGGGCTGTAGTTTTTAGACAAGGCCTGGCTTGGAGAGACTCAAGAATAGCAGAAAAGCCTTCTCGTTTTGGCCAAAGGAGCAAGGATTGGTTTCAGTAACAGTGCTTTCATACTCATTTACTCCTGATTTACACTACTGTTCAGGAAAGCAGAACTGGTTCCAGCACCGCCTGTGTTTGCAAGGGAGGAACTGAGCATGGGCTGCTTGCTCTGCTCTCAAAACCCCTTTTCTCTCCTTTCCCCCCATGTCAGCAGGGTGCTGTTGGCTGGCTTTTGAGGAGACCGCAGCAGCAATCCTCCTCAGCCAGAGACTGAGTGTTTAGCTGCTGCATCTAAGCTGTAGCATCTCCTTCGAATTAGAGCAAACGTTCCTATTGCTGTGTAGCTTCTGGGGGCCAGGTAAGTATTGCTAGCCTGTCCCTGCTGGGCTGTGAGATCTGTGTTTTCTGCAACACCTGAAGGTGTCCAGCCATGGGGGGCCCTTGCTTTGCATCTCTTGTTCACACTTGGGATTTAGGTCTGCAAGCTTTTCCTGCTGTTCAGACGTTAACTCACTGAAAAGCCTGGAGAAGCAGCAAGGCAGGTGGCAAGGGGAAGGGATTTGTGCTGGAGTAAGGGGATAGTATATATTTTAAGACCACAGGGAAGCTGTAGGGCATATGACCTTTAGTAATCTCTCTGCTTTCAGGATCCTTTCCTCCCCATTGAGAGCCTCTCTCAACTATTCCCCAGGGGATTTCAAGCATTTCTATTATATATAATTGCACAAAAAAGGAGAACGCTCTGGCCCATGAAAGGAATAAGAAGGATAAACTAATTAATTCCAGGCCACAGAAGTGGAAAAGAAAGCAAATACTTGGCAATTAATCAGGGGCAGCTGAGCCCTTCTCTCCTATCAGATATGGCGGTAAGTGCTAATTGCAGAAGATAAGCCACACAGTGGGATGCACGAAGCTGCCTTCTGAACTGGGGAAAAAAATAAAGCATTTAGCTGGCAGTACACAGAGGAGAAGGAGGGGGAGCACTGGGTACCCTCCATCACCACAAGCTGTAGTGCAGGAGCAGCGCGTTGTAAGGGGTCTGTGCCGCTCAAAGGGACTAGGGGAGGGCTGGGGAGCCAAGGTAGTAGGCATCTGGATGGGGGATTGGACTGTGAACTCGTCCACCTCTCCGTGCTTCACTCCCCTCATCTGTGAAATGAGATTTATGGTTCTTTCCCTAGGTGGCTGTGGCCAGGGAGCATGTGATGCTGAGCAGAGCTCATGGGAACCCTCATAAATCCCCTGATATGACTGGCTCTGGTAAGTGGCTGCAAAGCCAGCAGAGATGCTGCGGCTCTTGGGACAGGCAACGCGGCACTGGGTTTGGTAGGGTCGCTTGAGGCATGCAGCCGCACATGGGCAAGCATCGGGTCAGCTGCTGTTTGTTGCTCATGTTTGGCTTCACTGGGTTTGGCTTCTGGCTGAGGGACTTGTGGAGGGATTTTCTGAGGTCTTTAATCTTAAAAATGGAGATGGTTATGCAAAGGTCAGTTAAGTTTAGAGGTGTCAATGCAGCACTAATTTCAAGGGGCTGATAGCATTAGAGCTTGGGAAATTCTTGTTATGCTCATCTCTGTATCTGGAGACACCTTCATATCTGGGGAAAACCAGGATGCTTTAGTGACTTGGAAGACTGGGAAAAGCCTTTTAGCACCTGATCCCTTCTCACTTGTGTCTTTCTTCACTGTCATCTTGCCTGAGCCTGACCACTTGGCCCCTGGTGAACACAGGTCGTCTCCTCAGATGCAGGGGTTGAGAGAGGACGTACAAGCGGGTCAGTGGCTCTTTTGGGCAAAGGCTGTGGTCTGGGACCTCTGTGTGCAGGGACTCCAGGGGACTTCTAGCTCCATCTTGCCCTACCTGAATGCCACATGGTCAGGAACAGTCACAGCACTCCACTTGTTGGTCTGCACACAGTTCTCACCTCCTTGATGTTCCTCAATCAGTGCTCAGAGCCCAATTACATACCTAGACAGGCATCATTACTTTGTTCCTCGGAGAATGCAAAGAAAAGCACAGCTCCCTAAATGTTATGGGTTGTTGTTGGTTTTCTTCTTCCAAGTGATCGGATCCCCTGGGGACAGCCCTTTTACATTAGACCCAGAGGGGATTGATTACCAAGTCATTATGTGTGCTTTATTCCTGCTAGAGCTCATGAAAGTTGGACATGTGCAGTGGTGCCTGGGATGGCAGAAGGCACTGTGGAAAACTACACATATAAACCCCCCTGATAGGAGTGTAAATCTGGAATAACTCCCTTTTTAGCTTCAGTAGCCAGAGATTTACAAGCTAAGAGTAGCTTGGCCCTACCTTATAATTTCAAGGCATATCTTCTGTGCAGATAAGCTTCCTACTTGGGCAGCATGTTTCTGCCTCTTGCTTGGGGAAGTAGGAGGATCGGTGCTGCTCGGGGCAGCTTTCCTGCCCTGCTACTGTCTGTGCCTGTGCGCAGAATCAAACGTGATCTGGCAGCTGCTGCAGCAGCCCTTGTATTTTGCTGTCCCATCCCTCCCAGGATTTCAACACATTTGCATTCCTCCTGCTCTGAAGATGAACTGCAAGCTTCTTCTCCAACAAACCTTCATTTAGGGGAGCAGAATTCATCAATATTTCATGCTGAAGGGGGAGAGGAATATGTATATGTACATATATACTTAGAGAAGGAAAAGGTTAGTGCAGTGAAAAGAAGCAGAAGAGGCTGAGGTAGGAAGGAGGGAGGGTTAGAGGATCTGTTCCTTCATTTATTTGACCCCTTTGGTTATGCATAATCCTAGGGAAGGAAAAATCCATGTAGCGTTGAAGAATCCCTGTTTAATCATTCTTTTATTTGTAGACATCAGTGCTGGCAGTAATTTCACGATAGCCAGGCGGAGACTGCAGATCTGGATAGCGTAAGGGAGAAGGAGAGACAGAACAAACGACATGGAGAGAACAAGAAGCAGCGTGAGTGAGTAAAACACGTGCACACATGGACTGGGGGGATTTTCAGCAGCAAGACTCCTTCCGCTAAAGCCCCTGCAGCCCTTACTCAGCATAATGTGGCCAGTCGAGTGAATACGATGCTTTTAAAAGTCTCTGGCAGCTCTTTCATTAAAAGCTTGACCGCGAGGCTGGGTTATAAATAATTTGATATTAAACACACACGTCAAAGAAAAGGGTGGGGAGGGAGATTGTTTTCAAGCCACAGAATAATTATTCGTGTGTATAATTTTAGCTCCAAGCTTCTTGGGGATGAAGAGGCAGCACAGGGCGAGGGACTGGTGAAGAGTAATGGTTTCAATATCAGGCAAGGCTGCGTTGGTGCTGGCTGCAGCACAAGGAGGGACTGCCAGCTGGCTGAGGTGCTCCCCTGTACTGCACGGGCAGAGGCTCTGCTGCCCACATCTTACCGGATGGACTCAGAAATAAGTGTCTGGGCTTTCACTCACTGACACAGAACATATGTGCGTGTTGTGTACCTACCCTGAATGCGTGCGTGCACACACAGGGTTCACAACTGGGTCTAGCTTGCACACATATACACACACATATCTACATGCTGCAGATGCTAAAGGAGACTTTTCCAGCCAGAAATGCTGATGCTCAGGGCTGTGCCTTGTGAAAGGGGTTGCTGTGGGGTCTAATGTAGCCTGTGCATGAAGAAGGCTACCTCCTGCGGTTGCTTTAGTTTGAGAGCTACCAGGACTGTTGCAACCTCTCCTGTGCCCCAGGCACACTGACTCACCCACAAGCTTGTTTACAGAGGTTCTTTTGTGGGCACTGGCCTGTCTCCACATTTAATCCCACAGCACACACATGTGCACACACGTGTGCACACATGTGCCTCCCTTTCCCTCCCTGCTCTGGGCTCTGCACACAGGCTCCTCTCTGCTCATGCCATCCCTTGCAGCCTCGGCTCTGTGTTTGCTTCAGCACTGCTTCATGTCCCAGCACTGAGCTTTTCCTCAGCTGGGCTCAGACCAAACTCTCATGACAGCAAGAGCCAGAAGCCTCAGCCCTGGAGCAGGGTCCAAACCCCCTTCCAGCCTTGGCAGGCTGTGGTTTGGGTGACCTCCCCTGGAGATGGGACCAAACTGCATCCGCCTTGTGCTTGGTCATAGCTGGTGATAGGCTGTCTTTGAGCTGTTGGTGCTCACTGTCTTGTCCCTAATGCACATAAAACATGGGCACAGAATAGCCTGGCTCCCAGACCACCCTATGCAGACCTGTACCTTGGTTCATTCCACTCATGAGCCTCAGCTCAGACCGGTGGATGCCCATCTCTGGATACCTCAGCTCTCCCATTTCAGCCCTGGAGGGTTTGAAACTCCTCCTACAAGTAACTCTCATTAGTTGTTAGCTGTGGGACTGGCCGCATCACCCAGGAGGAGAGGATAGCCCTTGGTTTGACTCTCAGCCATGTTATAATGAGGTTCTGTCTCACCTCAGCCCTGGGATGGAACTGCTTTGTCTGTGCAGACTCCTCCTTGTCTTATCACCCTGATAGCTGAGCCCTGCAGAAGGCCAGGCTACAAGGGTTAAAAACATTTCTTGGGAACCAGATCTGCAGTGCAGGACTGTGGGGAAGGCAACAGGCAGCTGGGGCAATGAGCAGCCTTTCAAACCTGGGTGGAGGAGGGAGGAAACTGTGAAATTTGCAATGAGCCACTGTGCTGGCACGCTCCAAGAAGATTTCGTTGCAGTTGTGTGCGGGGAGCAGATTGCATGGCATCACCCCTGCAGGGAGCCCAGCCATCTCCCTGACCCACATCCCGGTCACCGCAGGATGGGGTTGCAGGAGCATGGCCCACGCGGGGCCTTTCCTTCAGTCAGCTTGGTGCAGCATTGTGCCTCCCCAGTGCTGCGTGGGGCTTCTGGTGGGGGACGGCACTCACCTGTGTGCTGTCCGCTCTCTCCCAGCTGTTCCCAGCAGCTGGCTGTCTCCTGCACAGCCCGGAGCGCTGGGTGTGCGGTTACCTTAGAAACTGCTTTTTCTCTTATTATTGCTGTGCACATTAAGTAATGGGTAGTAGGAGGCATGCAGGCTTCTGCCTCCAACTGAAGAAAAGACCCAGCACTCTGCAGAGTGGTCTTAGCCCTTCCTGTGAAGGGGCTCATGGCTCTACTGACTGTGTGACAAGCCCTGGTTTTCTGCCATCGCTTGGCCAAGGTGACAATGTGGAGAGGGAGGATGGGCTGAGAGTCTTTGGAGTGATTGATACTGTTGTGGATGCTCTTGTTTCTAAGGAAAGTACTTCCAGCCCGGGACAGGTATTTTTAACTAAATTTGGATTAACTGCATCACTACACTTTATGTTAAATAAACCTGCCTCTCATACTTTCTGCAACATGGCAACACTTACCTCCCTTGTCTGAAGCCTCCTAGGCTGGGACAATGGGATTGGGAAGGACTCAGATTTGCTCTCTAGATGGCGTTTGGAAATCTGGGGATGGGTAAGGTATTCAATCCTTACTACCTTGGAACAGCCATTTTCTTAAACCCTGGGGTAGAGGTGACAATGGCAACAGGTCTCTCTCCCTCTGAAATCAGCTGGTGGATCTCAGGCTGGTTTCCAGGTAGGAAGAATGGGACCATGTCAAGCTACCACTTAATACCTAAATGCACTCTCAGCAGGAGATCAGGGAATGAAAAGCAATGAGTACTTGATCAATATTCCTCACTAGTTTTAAACAGGAGTCACCTTAGTCTTTTTAGAAAATGGATGAATAAGCAAAAATATCACAAGTCCACCTTATGCTGTACTGACATTCTTATTCCATACCCATCTAAAACAAAGGTTTAACACAAATGCTTATTTACTACCAATTTTTTGCTTTTTCACTGGCTCATGGGATTGGGAATAGTTGCCTGTGGATTCTAGGGAGCTGCAGGATGAGTGGGGTGGTGTCACTTTGCAGAGCATCTCTTGATGCGTGTGGAGAGCCTGTGGTAGGCAAATACCACAGGAGGGAGGGAAGCCCAGTGCTGGGGAATGGCTTTGTCTCAGATGCTCTGTGGATACTGCAGAACTGTTTGTTTGTTGCAGGTTGGGATTTTATATTTGCTTTGTGGGTGTTGTTCCCCCCAGCCTCCTTTAGCAGATTTCAGCTTCTCCATTTTAGCTGTGTGTGGCTCCAATTACACTGAGCATTTGTGTGGCTCAGTGTGCAGGGAAAAGCTCCGGATCATTACTGTGAAATGTGTTTGATCTCCTCTCGACTTCCTATTTGAAATGGAAATAGCTGCTCTTGTCAGCTCCTCAGGTCCCCAAGTAATCATCCCACCAGTTCCTCGGGCAGGCTCCCTCTGCCACTGGGGAGAGCTAATGACCATCCCACTCCACCTCAGCAAGAGGCTTTTTTCCCTTTCTCCCAGTGTCATTTTGATCCAAATTTGATAATTTCTTCCCATTGCCAGCGAGCTCCTCTTTTCAGTGATCCCCTCTTTTTCCCCTCAGGGCTTGCTTACCTTTGGCACACCTCACAGCAGAAACACAATTTCCTTCCTTTACGTTTTGACTCCTCCTCAGGGCTGAGTGAAGAAATAAGAGATCACCTGGGAAGTTCACTCCCCTGTCCTTTTACTCAGGTCTTCCCTTCCCTGGCATGACTAGCTGAAGATGGTCCCTTTTTGGTGGTGGTTGGTTGGTTGGTCCGTCATCCTCACCGCCTTTTTGTCTCCCAACCAGAAACTGGCACCCAGAAGTCTCAATTATTGTATTCCTCTAGCTCAGGAGCATGGTGATGATGTGTTTCTGTGTTAATCTGTCCTCCTCAGGCAACCTTTAAAAAGAGGCCTCCTGCAAGTCTGGGAAAGAGCAGGGAACAGGTTTGGGAGGGCGGGGAAGGAGAGCTTGATTTCTCCCATTAACATTCTGTAAAAATTTAATTGTCACAGCATTTGAAAATGTTTAATGCAAAAGGACCATCAGTTTCTCAGTTTCAGCAGGGGTCCCCACTCCTTTGTCCCTCTAGTGTCATCTTCTTCCCACCCCATCCTCTCCTTGCTTTTTCCCTCACTAGTCCCTTCTTCCCTTCCTTTCCCTTCACATCCTTCACCCGTTATGCTGCCGGACCTGCTTTATGCAGTATCCATGGCTCCCATGGCATGGCACAGCGGCGGCTGGGGCACAGGCATGCCGCAGCCTGCCCCCAGCTCCGCAGCAGGTCTCTGCAGGGTTTCCTCGGGCTCCACATAAGCATGGGGGAGCAGCAAAGGTGCTGCCTCAGGCACGGGACCAGAGACACCCCGGCTGCCGCAATCCAGCAGCCCTGTATTGACCTCCACAGAACATAATTAACGCTGCTCATGAATGCTCTCTTATCTGAAACATGGAAGAAAAATGAGCTGCGGGGAAGGGAGATGGTAGAGTGAAAAAAATAAAAAAGGAAAGAATCCCTCTCCCTGTTTTTTGTTTGGCAGCGTAGTAGCGAGGCAGCAGATGGGCACCCAGCATCCCATGGTCCCAGCAGGAGCAGCCTGGCCACCCCGTGCTACATCCCCAGCATTTGCTCACAGCCAGGCAGGGTCAGGACCCCCGCTCCCCCTCAGGGGCTTGGAGAGCATGCTGCTGCTCAAGGAAGCAGGTTGCTGGGAGGCCCTGGCTGCATGTAGCATCCTCCTCCTTGTGTGGGAGACCATCCCTCCCTCCCTCCCAGGACAGCCCCCTCTCTTCCAGGAGAGGAGCTCTCTCTTTCTCCGTTAGCAGTGTGTTTGCTTGCCTGAAGTACACGTAAGGATCAGTGCACTGCAGTGCATGCAGGCCTGTTTTGCATGCAAGATGCTTTCCTACACAAGATGCACACCAACTTTTCTGATTCTCTGGTGTAACTGTGTTGTTGAACACAAGGCCCCACCAGCCATTTCTAGCAAACAAATAGTTTGTCTACATTTTGAAAGAATATGGCCATTTTACTTCCTTTCCCATCGCTTTGCATACTTTCTCATAGTGGTTTCCCACAAAGAAGGTGTTTCCTCCTCCAGTGGCAGCATGGAGGTGCTGGTCCTTTCCTCTCTAGCACACCCAGCGCAGGATGCGGATGAGCACCAGGGTGCTACGTGGGGATGTGTCACCATGCGCCTCTCCCAGACGTCGCGAGACAGCCAGTACATCAGCTCCCTGCACGCTCGCTGTGTCACACTTCTCAGCTGAATTCACAGGAGCCTGCTGTGGGCTGCCCCTCCGGTCCAAACCCAACCTGATAATTGATGCAGTAATCCTCTGGATTCCCTCATTAACAGCTGCTAATGGCCGGCGTGTTAGCAATGAGCACTGCGAGCAGGACCAATTCAATTAAGCCTCTAATAAACCCATTGTAAACGGCAATAACCGCAGAGTTCAAAGGCAGGATTACAGAAACTCTTCGCAATGACTTGTGACAGCAGACAGGATATATGACTTGCTCCGATTAATTGACTGCAATGGACTGAATGACTTTCTTGGAAACCCTTTGCACTGGCTGGCTGGTGGGAAGCCTGGGTAGGCCAGCCAGGGAAGGAGGCAGGCAAGGCTGCGATTCCTGCCCAAGCTCCATGTGCTCCCATCCTACCTCCAGGCAAGGCAGCAACACAGGATTGGGCTCTAATGTACCCAACACCCTGGACTTTCAGCCATGGGCCCAAATGCGTTGGCCCAAGTCCCATCTCAACATCCACACAGCATGTCCATGGTGACCTCCGTCAGTCCCTTCCGCTCCTGCCCAAGGCTTCACCCCCCTTTGCCAGCGCAGCGAGGCTCAGCGCTGGCTGGCAGCTCCCTTGTTTCAGCTGGGCAGTCACGAATAGAAGATAGCAGAGGTGACTCTGTGAATTATTCAAGAGCACATCATGGTTTCCTTGCACGCTTAATTTGAAATGATTTGGCAGGTGATTTCTATAGATAATTTGTGACCTGTCACTCATCCAGAAAGACTTTGCAGTGAGCAAGGCTAGGCAGAAGTGTTTCATTGAAAACTTCTCTATCTCGGTGATTGTGAGCTTTGTTTCTTTGTTGTTTTGCTACTCCCTGGATAAAAGTTGAATGAATTTTGTGAAATCCCTTTTGAGAAGATATGGGAAAAGAAAACTTCAATATGAAAAAGATTTAATTTCAGAAAATGCTGGAATTGTGTTTGAAAATACTATTTTTGATTAGAGAGTCTTCTTCACTTCTTTTTTCACAGTATTTTATGATGTGAAGATGACGTGCTGACATCATCAGAGTATATTTAAAAGCTATAAAAGGTAACATAAAACTGGAAAATTAAATCAAAATGAAATATGAGAACTGAAAACATAATTTTGAAATGTTTAAATAATTGAAACATTACCAAGTTCTATTTCTTGAGAAACACTGGCATATTCATTTCAATTTCTAATTGTTGTAATTAATTTCATTCAGTGTTTGAGCTGATTAGACTGGACAGGTAGGTCACATAATAGGTCTTTGTTCTCTTGTTGGATGTGTATAATTCCTGGAATCAAGTTTCTCATGCAAATCCTGACTAGAAAGTGTCTGAAATCTCTCTTCTCACATCTCCTGTAGGGCTCATTTAAATGTTGCTGCTTCTGCAAATACACTCATGAGTGAACTCATTTCCTAGAAACCTGGTAAAAATGACCATAGATGGGGTACTAACATGAAAATGATTTTATAATTGAAACTAATGTTTTCAGCTGATTATTTCTTGCCCCCCCCCTCCCTCTTTTTTTTTTTT